>VWZI01013052.1:0-18982 GCA_013396835.1 Psilopogon haemacephalus | reverse complement strand
ACCAACCACCCCAAAAACGAAACCAACAAAAAAACCCACAAAAGCAAAATAAAAAAGCAGACAAAAACCTAACAACCAAACATCATAAAAGTATACTATACTGGTACACCCTTCCAATTAAGCACACTATCATGCTTAATTGTTAAAAGAATGGAATCTGCTTCCAATAGAAATTTAAATTCAAAACTGTAGTAAGTTCTGTGTAAGCAGCACATATGTATTTGGGCTGCTTCTTACATCTTTTTTGTTTGTCATATTACATTGTGACTTTTTTTCAGAGAAAATATGTCACTGTAGAAAACAAGTCTGAGAGAATTTACTGAACAGTTATTGACTACCAAATACATCAGGTTTTTTCTTTAATTGAACTGTCTTAAAAATGAATGCAATAATTGGATAGTAAACTGATATCAGAATAATTATGAAAGTTTCATTTATTCTAATACACTTCTTAAGTAATTGAAAAATTATCTTCTGCTTGCTCAGAACAGTTATGGTGTAAGTGAATGAAAGAATTGTGTATAGAATTTGAAACAAACAAAAACTTCAAGTTGTTTTCCTCTGTTATGTACAGTATACCACATATATTGATAATAGAGATACATTGATCTATATATTAAAATATAGTTAAATATATGAAGTTTTTAATTGATATTTCCAATCATGTAAGCTTTCCAGCAGTTTCTTCATGTTAGTATTCCAAAAAGCCCCATATCTAACTCTGTGTCTTACAGATATGTTAATACTTAGGTGGTTTCTCGTTAATGAGGTGTTTTACATGTTCTAGTGTCTATACTTAGACTCATGGTTTTTGGCTGATGTGCCATAAAAATTGCAGTGCATCTGTAGTCAGAGAGAAGATTGCTGACCATATTTGGGTTGTACTTATACTAGGTCTGAATAGTAAACCACCTTCACTGATCATATACCTATGGAGCTTTCTCACTCATTCTCAGGAAGAATATACACTCCCCCTGATATTTTGAGTCAGAACAGCATTTTATATTTCATGGTTCAGCATGTAGCAGTTATACTTCAGCTGTTGAGGCAACACTACCTCTCTTGAGAATAAAGACTGCAATTCAATCCTTACTTTTGTCTATCAGAGAATGTGTTTCAAATGTACTGTTAGTCCAGTGACCTATATCTAGAAGACATCCAGATGAAATTCAAGAAACAAGAGAGATCTGAGCAGAACTATCCACAGCTGCAATGGTATTTTCAGAGCATTTAAGAGTTTGCTTAGCTGTATATTAATTGTAGTATCAGGAGAGTAAATTACCCTGGTTGTTTCTTTGTGCCACAAACTATACTGCCAATCATATTCAAATTTAGAGGTGGCTGAAATGCTTTCATACTAGGTATAGAGTATACATATGTACACATGCTATCTAGTTACCTGAAATTATTATAAAGTAGAAAGGTTAACAATGCAATAAAAGTTAGAGTTAATACTGTGCAAAAGTTTTAATAAATGCAATTTAGAACACAAACTATGGATATTTAAATGAATGTGTTCTATAGGGGGATAACAATGTTGCATGGTAAACACTGCAGGATAAATAGTTACATATATAATACAGAAATATAAATATTATCACTATTATTGTATATTTAAAGGTTCCGCTTTTCTAGTACATTCATATGTCTTATTAGTAATCTGGAAATATCCAGGAGACAAATGCTAGAAAAAAATGCAGTGCATAAAGGGAGATAGAAACATCATGGGACAGTTAACAGATTATAGCATATATAAGTTATATATCTGTACAGCTTTATAACCCTGTAATGTTAAAAATATAGATTACATATTTAAAAAAAAATACATAGAAAGAAAACCTGATTTTTTGTCATGATCCAGATTTTTGCCTGTAGTCAAGAATTGCTTTTATTTGTACCAGAACTACACTTTTCTTTTTTTTTTTTTTTGTGATTATTAATGAGGTTCTGATGTAAAACTAATTGTAAAGAATAGGCAACACCTGTAGTTCCAAGGATAAGCAACAAATAATAACAATAATGAGATAATTCAAAGATGAAATGTATGTATCTGTCATCTGTCATCCTCAAATATTAATACGAACTAATCTGCTGTAAATGTTGGTGGATATTTATGTGTGCTCTTAATTTTCTGGTGCTGGGCATCTCACTTTATTTTTGTAGTATGCTAGGGTATTTTCAGTTGGTTTGAATACAGTAATTAAACCAACATATCTCCTTATGTCATTGTGTTTATGTAATTGTTTTTCCTAAATACCAAGTACTAACCAAATACTTGGATTAGTCACATAGGGGCATAGTATAATCTTTCCCAGTTGAGACTATTTGCTTGCTGAGACACAGAATCACAGAATGGGTGAGATTGAAAGTGACCTTGGGAGATTTTCTGGTCAAGCAGAACCCCCTACTAAAGCAGGACCCTTCAGAATCAGTTGCCCAGGACTGTGTCCAGATGGCTTTTGAATATCTTTATGTATGAAGACTTCACAGACTCTCTGGGCAGCCTGTGCCAGTGATCAATCACCCTCAAAGTGTAGAAAAGTTTCCTGATCTTCAGAGAGAACCTCATGTCTATCAGTTTGTGCCCGTTGCCTCTCATCTTGTCCCTGACCATCACTGAGAAGAGCCTAGCATCATTATTCAAGACAGATGCAGTTTACTGATGTTCTTTGTGGTGACAAAATTCTTCACATAATTTGGGTATATTCTTTAATATATGGCACTGTACAAGGCAAAGGAAAGATCAGAAGATTCAACTTATCTATATATCTAAAGGGAAGCTACACAAAGTACAGAGCCAGGCATAACTTAATTCATTGATATTTATGAATATTCCTACTAAATTAAAGAACAGATTTTAGGGTACATGAATATTAGGTGAATGCTTAGGGTTTTTTTTCCCAAGTATTGAAATATTGTCAAGATTCAATAGTACATTAATGTTCTTTTGCATATGCGGTAACTTGTATATCTTATTGTAATATATCACATCACATGGTATGGTTTTTAAACTGATGTTATTCCCTTTCTCTTTTCTTTCCCATAGGAATAGTGAACAGATTTTGAAAGGCATTCAGTGTAGATTTTCCTGGCGTTTTAATTCATGCAAATACGTTTCCATGGAGACAATGCTGGGGTTCATTTCCACAGCAGTGCTAGACAGTCAGTTATGTGTAGGTCAATAACACAACTCTTCTGCTTGTTGTGACAGTCCTAAGGTGATTAGTTCACAGGCCATATCTAAACTTCATTTCCATGTTTGTGTTTACACATCTAAGTTATGCTTCTCCTTGAATAGCACAAACCCACCATTTACTTCTTGTGGATTTAGAGATGCGATTTGCATGCAGCCACAGATAAATCAAGTAATTTTGGAGTACTTCTGGTGAATAATCCTGGTCCCATGTTTGCACAGAGACTAAAGGGCATACTATATTCTTGAAATTCCTTGCTCCTTCCCTGACATCACAGCAAAAAGAAAACTGTAGCACTCTCAGCAGGTACCATGATGTGGACCAATACGTGAAGTTTGCTGCATAAAGCATGTAGCCTCTGACTCTGTCATGGAAGGCTAAAATAGACCTAAAGCATAGGCATAGGCCTGGCTTACCCAGACATGTTTTCTGCTCTCCCTCCTGTTTTTGGGAGAAGTAACTGCAGGAAAGGAAGGCAAAGGCCTGGTGCCATAGTCTCCTTCTCTCTCTTGTAAACAGGGTACCCACATGTGTTTATACACTTGTTTGTGTTCTGCCCTAAAAAGGGTAAAAGTAAGCCCTGACTTTACCTAATATGGTCAAGTTTGGCAAACTACTATTCTGTTTGGCTAATCTGTGGCTAAGGGCCATTAGTCTCAGGCTGCATTGGTACGAAGAGATGAGCAGGCAAAGACAATGTGCTTCTGCCATTGCTTCTGCCTTAATGTGCTACTATCTCTTTGCTTTCTGCCATTGCACTCTGACGTGCTCAGCCTGCTTCATAATAACAAGCCCTGATACTTTGGGTTTGTACACCTGGAAATTTGCCGTGCCTCAAGTTTACCAGAGTGCCTCACAACATGGTGAGAAGTGCCACCAACATTGTGCCTGTCTGCACATCTGCGAGACATCCTGCCTGCATCTCTGCAAACCTCTGTGCCAAGTCTGGAGTCAAAGAAGTATCAGGATCAGATCAAAGATCATCTGCCACTCTCCCAGCACCCTGTTAGAGCCTGAGAAGGTTCAGAAGTCTTGGTGGTTATTAAGACACTGACAGAACTCCCTTCAAGTGTTTGAGTACTGTCCAGAAATTGTAGTTAGCCCCAGGAATCTGGAGATAATATTTTGTGACTAAACATTTAAAGCCTCTCTCTAACCTAATCCAGATGCCTTCTGCCTTAAGCAGAAAGGAGCTTCTTGAGTTTCTCTAGTGGGCAAGCAGTATAAATGACCGCAAAAACCTCTTTTCCTGTTTAATGTTTGTCATATTATTGCTAGTTATTTCTTAAGTGTTCCAAATTCCCTGTTCTCATCTGTGTAATGTTTTTCATGACCGTGCAAAGAACCTTTTATTGCAAATTACGCTTTGTGCCAAGAGTCCTTGTGGCAGAGCAGGGCACTGCCCCACCGGAGGTTTGAATGAGGTGTGAACTGTGGCAGGGCACACCCAGTCCACTGCCCCACCAGAGGTGTGAATGGGGCAGGAAACGGTCTTCCTCCCTCCCCACCTCTGTCACCGGAGGCTTAGTACAATAGGTGTGAAGTGCCTTCTCCCACTCTCCGTGGGCTTGAATAGGGAGGCAACAGATCACCTCAGTATATATATGGCAGCTGGACAGATTGCAGCAGGACTTGCTTGGACTTGCTTGGACTTGCTTGGACTTGCAAGGACTTGCTTAGACCTTCACTGGGACCTGAACACGGACCTGGAGACACGAACCTCGCACGGACTTTGAGACAGTCTCCCATCTGTAAGTAGGGCAAGTTTCATGCCCAAACTTTTCCATTTTTCTGATTTTTCCTGAATTACAAGAAAAGGCATCATTGTGAAGACTTTTCCCGACCAAATTAGAACCCAGACTTAAACTAATCCACACACAGATTGTGGGTGGGGCTTTTGGAAATTATAAAAGCTACATAACTTATAATTTCTGCCTCTTCAATCGCCCCAATCAATACAGTCCTGAACATAAAAATTAATAAACTATATTATTTTTTAAAATAAATTCTGCCCATACCATAACAGACTGTAAGTATATTGCTTAAGAGATTTTTAGCACAGATTAAGGATATAAGGTCTGCTGGAGTAAAGTGTACTGTATAGAATGTTGTGAATGGGTGACTACTGACTTGTTCAGTAAAATGATCTGACAGGTATCCTCATGTAGCTTTTGTTAGGAACATAAGATTCGTGTGTGTTCAGAATAGTTTGGTAAGCTCCATGGAGGGATTTAGGTTCCTTGTTCTATCAATATATTTGAATATAGTTACAGCATTTTGACTAAAACTTTATAACTATGGGCACAAACTTGAACATAGGAATATCCATCTATACATGAGAAGGGACTTCTCTACTTTGAGGGTGGTAAAGCACTGCAACAGATAGCTCATATTGGTGGTAGAGTCTCCACTCCTGGAGTCATTAAAGACCCACATGGACACCATCCTGTGCAACCTGCTGTAGGTGAACCTGCTCTAGCAGGAAGATCACACTAGATGATCTCCAGAGTCACTTCCAACCCCTATCATTCTGTGATTTTATGATTCAGTAACTGTGGCTATAGTTTTGATTGAAGTAAAGTGAAAAAAATAAACAAACACAGAAATGTAAAAGTTCAAGGAACTTTTCTTTTTGCTTTTTTTTTTTTTTTTAATTAGTTGAAGTTCAACAGGGAATAAAACGTTATCTCTTGTGAAAGCCAGGAACCTCACTCTTATGATTCCCTAAGATATCAAAAAAGGCAAAATATTTTTGCTAGACTTATCATCAAATATTTAGCAAAATGAAAATATTTATCAAAACAAGTATTATAGAAACCTGTGTAGTAAAGGAAACATTGTGAAAATAAATAATTATTAAGTTGAATGTTGGTTATGTGATCCTTTCTTATCAGTGTTACCAGGTGGGTATGTTATACATTATGGAAAGTAAGTGTAAAGCTTTACGAATAATGATTGTATAAACTTACACTGTTAAAAATAATATATGCACATTTGTAATAAATCAACAAGAAGCTTGAAGACTGAAGCAGTATCTTTATGCTTGCATTGGCTGTTCATGCATTGGATGGGTGGAAACTTTGCGAGGTGAAAATGTCTAGATGGCTGGGCCTAAATAATGGTGATGAACTGAGTTAAATCCAGTTGGTAGCTGGTCATAAGTGGTTGTAGTGGGTTTGCAGTGACCTGCCCCCCCACCTTTTTAAGCTCTGGCTAAAACTCAGAAAAACACACTGTAAGTTAATAAATGAAGCTTTATATTTACAGCAATGCAAATATACAAGCAAATATTTACAAGATATAACAGATATTTACAGAAATATACAGTAAAAAAGGGTAATACACACCACACCCCTCCTGGAGACCAAAAGTCCCAAGAGAGGGAAACCAAACCCCCCTACCACCTTTCCCCCCTTCCCTCAGCTTTATCTCACCACCTCTTGATGATGCTGCAGATAGTCTGAAGATCAGGGAGATTAATGATAGGAGAAGAAATTAGTCGTTTTAGTGATTTTAACTCTGAATTAGTTCAAAGGCAGAGAGACAAAAGGAAAAGCTGTCGGAGCCCGCAAGACCCAAGCCAGACCGGCCCTCTGCAAGCAGACTGGCTATCTGGATGTTTTGGGAACATTCCCCAAACAATTTTTTTTTCTCTGTCTCAGTGAAACTAGGTGAAGTGACACTGTAGGTTTAACTCTCTCTCAGTCAGTAGTCTAATTTCTCACTCAAATTCTCCAATTAGCTCAAACCAACACAGTGGTGTTCTTCAGTGTTCAGTTTTGGGGCAGTTCTCTTTAATGTCTTTATCAATGATCTGGATGAGGGGATTGAGTATACACACCCTAAATTTGGAGAAGATGCTAAACTGGGAAGGAGTGTTGACCTGCTTGAGAGTAGGAACACTCTGCAGAGGATTCTGGACAGGCTGGATCAATTGTTATCAAGGTCAAGTGCTGGATCCTGCATTTTGGTCACAACAACCCTGTGCAATGCTGCAGTTTTGGGGAATAGTGGCTGGAAAGCCATCCTGCAGAGAAAGACCTCAGGGTTTTGATAACTGTCTGAACATGAGCCAGCAGTGTGCCCAGATGGCCAATGAAGGCATATAGCATCCTGGCATGTGTCAGGAGTAGTGTGACTAGAAGGACCAGAGAAGTGATTGTCCCCCTATACTGGGCACTAGTGAAGCCACATCTTGAGCACTGGGTTCAGTTTTGGGGCTCTCACTGCAAGAAAGACATTGAGGTGCTGCAGCAAGTCCAGAGAAGGGCAATGAAGCTGGAAAACAAGTCTACTGATGAGAGACTGAAGGAAATTGGATTGTTTAGTCTGCAGACTGCTCAGGTGAAACCTTATTGCTCTGTACAATTACCTAAAACAAGGTCATAGTGATATGACTGTTGGTGTCTTTTTCCTAGTAACAAATGATAGGATGAGAGGAGGTGGCGTGGAGTTGTACTAGGTGAGATTTACACTGGATATTTGGACAAACTTCTTAATTGCAGGAGTTATTAGGAATAACAGATATGTGGTGGAATAATCATAATTGAAAGTGTTTAAAAGATGCACAGATGTGGTGCTAAGGGACATTGTTTAGCACCAGACTTGGCAGAGTTAGACAATAGTTGGACTTGATGGTCTTAGAGGCCTTTCCCAATTGAAAGAACTCTGTGATTCTATGATTTTGTTTTCTGGATGTTCTGAATATATTAATTACTTTCTGAAAGTTGTGCTAATACTACTGTATTTTGATTTTCTTAAACTGTCTCCAGTAAACCTAATTTTCAGATTTGGTTGTCTTCATCTGTTACTTTTTTATAATTTTAACACTAAAATATCCCAGGTTATCTTTCTCAAATTTAAATGCTGAAAAGAGACCCTAAGAGTTTTGCAATCCATGTGTCTGTATAATTATATATTATTAATACTTTGCATGGTAATATCAGTATTATTACTCTACATTTCTTGGGGCACTGATGAAAACTATAACATTACTTATGTAAATTTACCATATGTTATCATAGTACATTTCATTTTCCTTATAGTGTGGGAAATTGTTTCAATTGTCTCTTACTTTTGAAGATTCAGAATACAAAATATTCAAATGCACCTTCAGATATTTGTTGTTTCTCTTAATTAAATTCTATGCTAGATGGTTACAATTTTGCACTTTCTTTTCTTGTAATTCTTTCCAGATGAACAATAATTTTTGCTCTTGGTAAAATGTAACACAAAATACATTTTCATACAAAATTAGAGTTAAAAAAAAATATTTTATTAATTAACATTGAGTTTTGCATTGTATTATTAGAATTGCTTTTCTTAAAAAAACTAATTGGGCAGTCTTGAGCTATTCAAAAAGGTGATTCCTGCCTTACTTCAACTCTGTGATGAAGATGAAAGAGTTTTGCTGAAAAGCATGATCCTTGAAGTCTGAGGATCAAAAATTATTAGGCTGTTCTAGACCAGTCTAGATAGGAAAAATCTAGGCTGCAGCTTGCTAAACAGGGTGTCCTGGGTGCCCTAATGTGGTGAGACAGTTGGATAAT
The DNA here is from genome assembly GCA_013396835.1 of Psilopogon haemacephalus. Taxonomy (NCBI): domain Eukaryota; kingdom Metazoa; phylum Chordata; class Aves; order Piciformes; family Megalaimidae; genus Psilopogon; species Psilopogon haemacephalus. The sequence goes on along the minus strand of VWZI01013052.1, from coordinate 10,239 downwards.
GCTAAACTAAAAATACATTGAAATCAAAACTATTAGATTACAGAGTATCATATTTTTTCCCAACTCAAATGTATGATTTTAACAAAATTAAAAAGAATTTTCCATATTTATAAGTGTTCTAAATAAATATAAGTTCCAGCAGGAGCACTTCCAAACTTTAAGATTTTTTTTTTTAATTAATAGTGTAATTCACAGAACAAATAGTTGTTACATTGGTATAACTTTTGCTAAAACAAACCACCCCATTTTTATTGTTGTAATCATTATGCGAACTTTGATTCTTCCACTTAAAGTCATTAACCTTTATTGGAGAAATACATAAGAATAGAATAGGGATAAGTATTCATAGTTCTGTATATAAATATATTTAAAAGAAAATGGAATTTGGGAAGAAAAATGTGGTATTAAAATGCCATATACATCTAATGGGTTATTTATAATTTGTCAGATTCCTACATTGTTTTGTGGAAGATAACAATGATCTGAATCTGAATCTGTTGTGTATTGGGATATATGAAAGCATTCAAAATGTTGATGTCAACTTGCCAATACAAATTATAAATGGTTAATACTCCCTAAAAATGTTTTTTCTTGATATTCTTTTTCATGAGGATTTTTATGAAACTAAATATGTTGGTTTTTTTTCTTATCCTGGACTGTACTAGAATATTAAGAGGTCATAAACTAGTATGTAAGATTAAGGTAGCTGATGTGAGTGTTGTAAATGCTATGGCAGGTGTCTAGGAGAAGGTTCTAGCAATTTGTTGTATTTCCATTTTCTGTGCCTTCTGTAGATGAGCCAAAAGATGAAGGTAAGATTTCACTGTCCCAAAGCTGTGCTGAGACTCTCTTCATTATTCTATTTAATCTTATAATTTTGATTTATATGTTTAAGAAAATCCTAAAATACAGTTACTTTTTCCCTTAAGGAAATGTTATTTAGCTACAAACATATGTTTAGCATTTTTTTAATAGATTGCAGTCCATGGCACTAGATTGGCCATTTGATACAAACAGCTCCAGTTTTGTACTTTTATTTTTGTTTTACATTGGGAAGAAGAAAACCTTTTTATAATTAAGTGCTTATAGGGGAAAATACCTAATAGTGAATACCTAAGCATAGTACTATCAAGAATTTCAGAATGCAATTTTAAGATATTACATTTTGAGCTATGTACTACCAGACTGGAATAGATTGAACTCCTTATACACATTCAAGGCATTTCTTCAAGGATATTGAACATAGAGTAGAAGATCAAATGTATCTCAGAGTCTCATTACAATTCTTAAACAGATGTTTCATTTAGTTTAGTCACTTCTAATAGGTGAATGTGGAATTTTTTTTTAAATTCCCTGCAGGGAGATTGCATGGATGGTGCTGTTAGTACTAGACCAAGTAAGATGAAATTCCAAATTTGTTTGCTGCAAGTATGTCACATTTTCATCACAAAACCAAATACAGACTGTGAAGATAGTGACTAGTGACAGTTCATCGTGAAATTCATGGCAGATGTCAGAAGTAGAAGCTAGATAACGGAGAGAAGGGAGGGTGAAAATCAGTGATAAAGCTTTTTTGTATCTGAGCTGCTGTGATATCAGAGTGGGTGTTGCACCTGTGGTAAGAAAGTGACTTATAACCTCACATGGTATTGAAAAAAAATTTACTGAATCTCATAGAAAGTTGCGTACTGACTTTTATTCACTATATGAATTTTGGAAATGCATATGCATCACATAGGCACTTACTGTATCAATAGGTTAAACCAGGAGAAACAGTTGGGGTTTGGTGACCTATTTTGAAATATTCTTAATATAGTATTTGGGGGTACGTATTAAAAAAAGCATTGTTTTGAGGTTGGAGTCAAACTGTTTAGTTTTCTGTCTGACACGGTAAATTATTATTAACCAACTGGGTGATATAGTTCTGCTCTGTTAATCTGGTTTGGTTGAGGGGTTTTTTGTTTGGTTTTTGGTTTCTGGGTGTTTGGGTTTTTGGTTTGGGTTGTTTGGGGGTTTTTTTGTTTTTTGTTTTTTTTTTTAGCTATTATGAATCTGTATAATACTGATCACCTGGGAATACCCAGGACTTTGAGATCAACAGATATGTCATTGTTGGTCAGTAGTATAGAATGACAGTCACTTGTAAGCACTGGGTTCCACGGATCATTACTGATACAAGGGGAATCCCTGAATAAGAAGCCAAGCCAACCTCAGAATTGCCCTGTAGAGTCAAAAGAGTTCTAGACACCTGAATGTGAGGCTTAATTGTAGTTTCCATTTTGTTACCTAAACGGCAAATTACTGGTCTTACAGTATTAGTGATAGCCATGCATGTGTTGGTGACATGAGCATATTAAATGGGATCAACTAATTGACCCAACAAAGGATTCAAATCACATTTCTACTGTATCTTGTAGCATACTGAAAACAGGTGGTTAGTCTGATCAGCATTCCTTCTATCTGTGTCAGAAAATGTCTCCATGGAAAGGGTATTAATTCTGTTCAGTTTAATTGTGAAAGGAAAGACAAATTATCCAATTACTAAACACATACTTCCAGACAGCACACAGGAACATGCTAATTAATCTAACTCTGTAAGGAGAAATACTTTTTTTTTAACTTCAAGAGATCCCCTGCAACAAGCAGCATGGAGATAAGCATAGAAGTGAGCTAAACAAATTGGAAAGTGTAAGTTGAGTACTAATTGAGTGGATAAGATAGATATTTCACTACAAGTTCCAAATCTACCAAATACAATTCCTAAACATTTTTATTTTAAATGTACTTCCCTGTGGTCATATTTCTTCTGTTTGTTAATCTGATTGTAATTCCCTACTCAAATACTTTTGGCCAAAGCATTATCAGTATTCTTTTGATCAATACCCCTCAGGAAGACCACAAATTCAAAGACTTGTGTAATTAAAGGTTTGAAAGATTTTTCTTTTTTTTGTGAGTGTTCAGAGAGAAGATGATCGAACCCCTGTCTAAGCCACAGTTTTCTTAAGGTAGAAATAAAACAATTATGAAAAGAAAGTTACCATAAGCTCCACTAGCTATCATACATTCACTTATAATGTAGTGTATATTTTTAAAACCCTCTTTTAAAAAGCAATTTTTAAACCAACTTTCTTATTTTTAAAATTATTGTTATGAATGCAGTTGTCAATATACAGAAGGAAGGGAAAGCTATTGTGTAAAAATATATTGATATCTGTTACTAGAAGTAAATTTTGTAGTTTCAGGACCACATTCTAATGTTTGTAAAAGTTCACATTAACTGTGAAAGGCTCCCAATGAGTTGGAAAATACAGAGGTTATGCCCATCCTTAAGAAGGGCAGGAAGAAGTACTGGAGAGCTCCAGGCTGGACATCCTGACAAAAGTTTTTTGGACAATCATGAAGGTTTCCCAAGACAATTGCGAATTCTCTTGGATGACATTTCCAGATATGTTAAAGACAAGAATTTGGCTGGAAACAACCAGCAAAGGATTCAACAATAGCACAGTGGCTCAGTGAATGATGAGGGAGCAATGGATGCCACCTGTTTTGACTTAAATGGAACATTTGACATGGTGTTGTGTAGTGCGCAAATAGGAAAGAAAGGATGTGGTTGGGTAAAATACAGAAGTTGTTAACACAAGGCATGTGGCATAGGCTGCTTTCCAGTGGCATTTCTCAGAGCTCTCTACTGCAGACAGTGTTATTTAACATACTCATCAATGACAAGGAAGATGGGATGGACTGCCACCAGAACAGCTTTGACGGATTGCATCAAAGTGGCAGGGGGGAGAGACACTGCCATGCAAAGTGATCATTGAAGCTGAAGAAATGAGTTGCTAGAAACACTGGAAAGTCTGTTAGGGATAACTGGGTAATGAGGCAATGAGTTACAGGGAGTTAAATAACTTTCTGCAATGACACAGGCTAGGGTTGGACACTTTGCAGAAACAGATTTTAGTATCTTCATGGACAAACAGCTGTGAGTCAGCAGTGCACCTCTGTGGTTATCTGCATGGTGGTCTTCTTTGGTGTAGCCAACTGCTCAAGGGAAGTGATTTTTCTCTTTCATTCTGCATTCAAGAGGCTGTGTCTGGACAAGTGTGCCCAGATTAGGACTCCCAAATGCTGAAAGGTGAGTCCTAATGCACTCACACCAACCAGTGGGAGATAATGGCATTCCAAGTGTAATGTATTAATAATTAAAGCTTATAGTGTTAAAATGTAACAGATGGGCATAATACTGACATAATGCATGAAATAAGAACTTTGGTACCTTTTTGATATATCTGTGACTTAGAATCTAAGTTCAGGAAGTTATGCCCAGCTTTTAAAAACAGTTAAATTATTTTTATTTCAGTCTAGTGATAATGCTCTTTTAGAAAAAGTACCATAGTTAAATGGACTCAATTAAGTAGACTCAATTAAATAGAAATGCATAATATCTTAACTGAAAACATTAAAAGGTCATTTTGGAATTGTTCTGGGTTTGGCTGGGATAGGTTTAATTTTCTCACAAGAAGCTGGGAGAGGTCACACACAGGACAGTCAATTGAAGCAGCCAGTAGGACATCTGATACCATACTAACGTCATGCCCACCATATAAGGGTTGATCTGGGCAGGAGCAGTGACTTTTCATGTGTGCAGCATCATGTGAGATCACTGCATTTCATATAACTCAATATATAACTTCTATGGTAGTAATGTTATTCCTGTTTTTTCTTCATTCCTTGCTGTGTAGAAGGTAATTTCTGTTCTGTCCTAAGAGATACCTCTGCTTATAGCACTTTCCTAGAAGAGATTTCAAAATACACATACAGTTTTCATGTTTTAAGGAACAAAGAATTAAAATGTTTGTTATGAAGAAGATACTGTGGGAAACAGTCCAGAACTGGAAGAACACAGTTTAGACAGTACAATGAATATATGTTAGAAAAAATACAAAAAATATAGCAAAGAGAATAGTTATTTCAAAATAGGTTATAGTGAAGGTAATATTTTTTTGAATGGGTTAATGACAAAGAAGCATTTTTTAATATCTGTGTATGCTCTTGGATGTGTCACAGGACTATTAAATGCTTATTTGTGCTTACTGTCATATTTAATCCGGGAATATTGTCTTTCTCCACTATTATTAGTAGGCTTTGGTGTGGTGTTGCTGTTTGGTTATAATTTAATCTTATTTCTGCTTTTGGTCACTGACAGTTGACCTCTTTCCTTATGCGCCTCAGCATATCCTTTGTATGACCTTTGGTAAAAGGGTTTGCAGCTTGGCTAGCTGAAATTACAAAAACTGCAAAGAAAAACAGGGAAAATAGGTTATAATATTATATCATTCCTTAAACCAATAACTGTTACTATACTTCCTCTGACTCACTTCCTTGACTGTAGTTATCAATAAATTGATGAAGCAAGGATTTGCACAAATTAGGTACAAGTATTTTCAAGTGCACAATATACATTTTAAGTGTTGACGCTTTCGTGATAACATAATATACCTCAGATACCCCTATGTTTTTGTGTCAATATCCAGAAAGAACACAAACATTTTTATGCATGAATATTAATAATTTATAAAATAAAATTGTATATGAAATACATGTAGATACACTCAGTTTTGTCCTTCATACATTTAGATATATTTACTTCCCTGTGTCTAAGATGTTTCACAAAATTTGTCATCATACAAAGCACAAAATTGCAGTGAAAGACAGTGCCATGGTTATCAAGGAAAATTATATTTCAAAATTTTTTACCCAGACAGGAGCTGTAGCTCCACTGCCATAGAGAAATGAACACATAACAGTTTTGTGCCGTGTCTATTATATTCCAATTATTGATTAGCGCTATATTAGATTTTTGTTTGTAGCTTTGAGTTTGTAGAGTGATTGTTCAAAATGTAGTGTCTTGTTTCACTTGAAAAATGTTCATGGTAGTGTTTCTGTAACGTGGAAGTTTTAGAAACTGTTTCACACTTAGTATTTTGGAGGGAACTTGTTCCTTGTTTAGCTGTTGAATTCTAAACAAAATAAATGTTAGAAATTCCTGATAAAAGTAACAAGCCACAAGTCTGTGACAAAGTGGAGCAATGCTAGATTTATTAGACTGCAAGGTTACAAGTACTTTGCTTGGGCTATTAAACATTTTTCTTGATTAAATAGTTCAGAGGTCTTTTGGCCATTGTTGCCTAACACTGCACTGCCTATATAGACACTATAACACTTATTCGCTCCCTTCTATCAGATTTGAAATGGAAGAGAATCAGGAAAAGACATACATGACACTTTCACAGTAATTGTCACTGAAGTAAGTACTGTTCAAAAGAGGATGAATGATCTTGTGACATCTTTAATGTTGCAAGTAATTTAAAGACAAAAAAAATACACAGAAACCTTAATTGTTTAAAGAAAATTATTGCTACTTAGCTAAGAAAAGAAAAAAAAAAACCCCCACACCCTGTAATGAATGATAATAGCCTCAGTTGGGTGCAAACAGTGGTGTGCTAAAGTCTGTCACTGTCATCAATCTATGAGGCAATTTATTTCCAAGAGCATTAACTGTAGCATGCGTAAAGCATAACAAGTACTATAAACTTTTTCAGCATGAGATTCCATTTGCTTCAACACAAGCAGGCCTTGAATAAGGCAGCAGTCACTGAAGTGGCATTGGGATACCTGATACATTACAGAAAAATCCAGTGCAGAAATCTTTTGCTGTAAAAGAATTCTTTACGAAATTTTTGCTAAAAAGTTAAAATTATTGCATGGAATATTTCTTGAAATGGTGGTTTTGCTTCATGATCCTGAATGATCTTGGTGTCATTCTGTTATTTTGAAAGAAACTAAATAGTGTGGAAGGGCCACCCTGGAAAAGAATGCTAAACATCTGAACTTCTGGTTATACAATATTTTTATTTGAAATTGACCTTCTGTCTTTAAAATCATGTCCCATTTCAAACAAGCACAGTCCAAACTGTCTTTATTCACAAAGTATTAAATGTGTTTATTATAGAAGAAATCCTAATATATTGTGGATAAAGTTTAATGAGTACAGCTCTGAAAATCCTGAAGATATTATGCAGTAGTGGGTATTTTGTACTTTATGAAATATTTAGGTATGCTATATTATTACATATCACAAATAATGTGCTTTTGAAATTATATTTGATTGTAGTTTTTACCAGTTCGTATATGCAATTCATTCCAACTTGGTGCTCTAGGAAACTGAAAGTCTTTTTGAACTCTGGAATTAAAATACAGGGATTTTTCTTTCTTGTAATTGAAAGATTTTAGGAGAGAAACTTGAAACCTTTCTGCTCCTTTACATTGCTACTTAAAGGAATTATCAGCTTAATAGGAATACCAGAATTGGCAAACAACATAAAGAATAGTGGAAAGTGAAGTCTTTTATATATAGCAAAGAATATCGTTCCCTATGGTCATACTTATTCCATGTATGTTTTTAATTCATGCTACATTTCATCCCAGCACAAACTGAAACTCTATATTTACTAAAATTTTATGCAGTCACTGTAGAAGATACTTGTCCCTTCTCTTGGATGTCTACCAATACACTTTAGCTATTCAGTGTCGTGCTCAAACAGTTAAGAAAGGTTGTACAACCAGACAGGAAAGATGAGCTGTGGAATCAACAGTGAATATCCACAGTGCAAACCACAAAATGTCATAGCCCTGAATGATATCTGGCAAAGAACTATACTCAGAATAGAAAACATCTACATGCCATTGTTACTGATCCATATGGATTTTTTTCGTGCATGTATGTACTTTATACATCAAAGCAAATCTTGTTAGGTTTTGCAAATCTGTATAAATACTAATTATGTGGATTAAAAAAAAATCATCCTGGACTTCATGTTTTAAATGTAAGTAACATTATAAAGCACATTTATTTTATATTGAAATTGAAGAAAATAGTGTACTGAAAATGGAAATTATGCTGGTACATATGTACTTAATTCACATTTCTAATTTAAATAGAATTCTAGTTGTATATGTTCATCATTATACTAAGAAATTTGGTAAAGATACTAAGGCTATAACTCCTTTGTGTGAAACAGAAGAGTTTTTAACTCAGGAAAACTCAGCCGTGCTTTTGATAGACTTTCAATGCTATTTCCTTTCAGCTTTGCTGTGCTTAGTGCCTGAGTTTGTTGTAGACATTGCATTTCAGAGACTGATAATTCAATGCAAAGTTTGCATTTTACTCCCTCAGCTGAATTGATCTTCACTAACTGCTTATATTGCACTTGCATGGTTCATAATGTACCATCAGCAGAATCCTTTAACTGAAATACAGACATTAATGCAACTGAGGTAATCTATGATCTTATATATTCATTTCCATCCATTTGTTGAAGATTATGAAGGTAAAATTAATATTAATTGCAAATAAACCAATCAGAATTAACAAAAAATGGTGTTACGTGCAGTAGCATGTGGAACTGGATAGGTTTCCAGCCATCCAGTGCTTGCCCCTACCATCGTTAGCACATACTGCTTACCAGAATGAGAACGAGGTAAAGTGATGTAGTCAATCTGCCACGCTTCACCATACTTGTACTTTGACCATCTCTCTCCATACCATAAAGGTTTGAATTGCTTGGCTTGCTTAATAGCAGCACAGATGTCACAGTCATGTATGACTTGGGTAATAGTGTCCATGGATAAGTCAATTGACCTATCACGTGCCCATTGGTATGTTGCATCCTTGCCTTGATGTCCAGATGAATCATGGGCCCACCGAGCTAAGAACAGTTCGCCTCGGTGTTTCCAATCAAGACCAAGGTCACTGTCACTGTTTGTGTCAACCTGAAAAATTTTAGCAGCTTTATCTGCCTGATGGTAGTGTTGATGTTCCTCAGTAGCTTTCTTTTTAGGAATGTGCGCGTCTGCATGCCGCACCTGCACTGGAATTCTCTCCAGTCGTGCATGAATGTCCTGCCATAGATCAGCACACCAAATAGGCTTTCCTTTCCTCTGGCAACCAATCTTGGTGTGGTTAGCTTGTGGACACATCTTCTGCTGGCTATGGGTATGAGATACACATCCCGAGATGACTTGCCATGAGTAGCTAGGGAGTGGAACACAGTTGAGCAGGGAATTAAGCTTCTGAAGGAGTTCGCTGTGAAGGAAGTGCTTTATGGAGATCATGCCATACATGAGCCTGATAACATTCCTCTCGGAACGGGTCTCATGAAGAAAATTATTAAGCTTGCTCCTTCATCCTATATGTATTGGGTTAAGGCTAGCTACCCTGAGCCCAAAAGCCCAATAAAAACTCAAAGTGATTTGGAAGTGAAAAGGGTATAAAACTTTAACAACAAATAGGAGGGAAAGGTTGGTTGTTTTTTTTTTACAGAAGGTGGGAGAAAGGGGAGACAGACTTCGGGATATGGGGAATGAGGGAGAAGGGTACAGAGACCAGGGAGAAGGGGAGAAAGGAAAAAAATACAACTGCGGCAGGCAACTGAATCCCAAGGCTGAGTTCAGCTTTGGTGCTGAAGGGAAAGCAGGATGCAGGAATTCTATGGTGAAAGGAATTAGTCCCAGTTTCAGAAGAGAATAATGGTGCTCTCCACGTAGTGGCAGGGAAACACGTGTTCTAGCAGCAGAGAGCAGCAAGCAGTTGCTCGAGCATCCAGGACAAGGAGAAGAGAGAGAGAGGGAGGGAGGAAACTGGGTCCCCCCTTTTATAGCCCAAATGCTAGCAGGAAGTGGGAGTGTCTAACCATGACACCTGGGAAAAGGGTCAGACCATTCCTTGGGAAGAGGCAGGGGGTCCCAGGTGGGCTTAAACCTTTACACTATGCTAACATCTTGGCTAGCAAGGTTCTATCAAAGGATGATAATGGAAGGCTAATTGTTGGTGAGTTCACTGATCAACTGAGAGAGATAGAGGACAGCTTGTCACATACTACCCTAGTCTCTGCTATACAAACTATGACTACAGGGCTAAAGGATATGACTACAGAGATTAAAGATAGCATGAAAGAACTGAAGGAGGAACTCAAAACATCCATATCCAATCTGGCACATGATACCATTCCTTCATCATCTGAATGAGTGCATGTTTCTGCTATCAGGAACAGACACCCACCTCCTGCAAGGCAATTCCAGCCCAGGAGACAAATTCCACCCAGACACCAGCAATCATGTGCGTCACTTTGGATAATGCTGCGTGACCAATTTGGTGAGAACATGAACAAATGGGACGGTAAA
>VWZI01013051.1:101013-191602 GCA_013396835.1 Psilopogon haemacephalus | reverse complement strand
AAAAAAAAAAAACAACCCAAACCAAACCAAACAAAAAACACCCACAAATTTATTTACAGGAAATAATTCACTGAATATGTAGTACTATTTCAGGTTTTTTTCTGTGCTAATTCCAATAGTTGTGGACCAGAATTTCATTCAAGTATTTTAAAATATTGGGATGTACATTGAATGGTGCAAAATGTTTCTAAGCTATAAATGGAAAGTCATCTTCAGGTCACTGTGAATAAAGAACACTCTGAAAAAAAGAAGTTATTCAAATTCACAACAGAACAAACTATCTGAATATAGCCAAGCAAAATTGTTCTCAATTGTGGTATGGTTTTTTTTTTTTTTTTGGGGGGGGGCAATAGGTTTGAGTTTTTTGTGGTCTTGTTTGTTTGTTTGCTTGCTTGTTTTTATAGCAGCTTATTATCTCATTGAGGTTGTTCTTGTTCTGCACGGTTACTCAGTATTGGTGAATGACAGAGTGTAGTGTAGCTCAAGCAGAAGGCAAAATATCAGAGAATCACAGAATCACAGAATTGACCAGTTTGGAAAAGACCTCCAGTATCATCAAGTCCAACCTATCACCTAAGCCTTCTAATTGATTAAAAGATGGCACTAAGTCACTCATCCAGCCTCCTCTTAAACACCTCCAGGGATGGTGACTCCACCACCTCCCTGGGCAGCCCATTCCAATGGGAAATAACTCTTTCTGTGTGGAACTTCTTCCTAATGCCCAGCCTGAACCTGCCCTGGCACACTTTGAGACTGTATCTGCTTGTTCTGTGACTGGATGCCTGGGAGAAGAAACTAACCCCCACCTGACTACAACCTCCTTTCAAGTAGTTGAAGACAGCAATAAGGTCTCCCCTGAACCTTCAGGGTTCCTACCATCTTCAAGAACCTGATGTAGTCAAAATAAGAAAATTGTCCATACCACAGAAAGCATTACAGACATTTAGCGGCAATGTCAGTTATACATTCTTTGCTGTACATCATCTAAGCCAGGTGTTTCATTTTCTCTGTCCTGCTCTAACTTTGATGGATATATCAGCTACCTTTTTTTATTTCTTCCCTGTTTTATTCCTTTAAGAAGCTAGGGCAAGAAGGGTGGAGCTGAGAATGGGAGAAGAAAAGAAGCTTTCAGCATCTGCTGCCTTGAGGTACTTCTGAGTGTTTATCTGACTATTCAGATTAGATAGACTTCATGTCAATATTCAGTGTCTTGGTGGAAGATGGAAAAAGTTTTGACTCCTTCCTCTCATGTCTTGTAAGTTGGTGGATTCACCTATATTCACAGATTTGAGCGTATCAATAAACAAGATCCTGCTAGTCAAAATGGACAGTTTAGTAAAATGGTTTAGCAGGCAGACATGGAGTTAAATTGCATTAATACTTAAATGACATTTTATTTTATTCTTTATATATATGTATCTGGAAAGAAAATCCCCCACCAAAAGAACAAACATGTTCACAATAACCACATCATTATCTAGATTAACGCTCTGAAAATTATTGCCTGCAAATTATTGCAGTTTTGTAAACCAATGTATGAATTAGTATCTTTCAGTAATTCTGGACTATAAAAATAAAAACATGAAAAGGGATTTTAAAAATCAATACCTTGAAAAATATTAATCCAATTCAATGTTACATTCTTATAAGCAATATTAGACTATAAAAGGAGAATTGATGCATTCATGGCAAAGATTGGAAGACATATCTCATCTGTGAAATCAGTGAAATTCATACCATTCAGAACAGTAAAATTCATAGTTCTAGGGAGTGTGTCTGACAGTAAGATTAAAAAAAGATCTAAGTGTTTGACCTTTTTTTAATAAGTAGACTATTTCAAGTGAGTACATCTGGTTTATGTTCCTGAATCTCTGGCCTTAAAAAGGTTCTGTTCCCAATTCACACAAAATACTCTCAGGATTGCTTGATGTGGTGACCTTCCCTGTAGGTGGTTGGCTGAATAAACCAATCGAAGAGGTTCAGGAATTTAGCATAAATCCAGCAGCTTAAAACTCATGTCCTGGAATAATTGGTAAACTTGCTGTTCCTCTATGCCTTCTACTAAGGGTATGGAGTCAAACTCAGATTTAAAAAATCCACTTACAAATAAGTATTTTTTTGGTTGTTTTTCCAGTAAGAAAAGGTTCCCTTATATTGTCATATCTTCTCAGCTATGAATAAGAAAAAAAATAGTAACATTAAATGACATTATGTTATCATATAGATCAAGACACTGAAGAGGTGGATAGGTTAGGTACATGACTTCAAATGGTCAGTAAATATTTAACAAACTCTTTTGTATTAGGTGGAGTTAAAAATTAAATAGTGTATGGACTGGGAATGTCTCAGTTTTTTGCGACAATTGTTAATAGCACATCCATTGTTATTTGTGTAGAGTGTAATTCTTTTTGACTTTGCCTTCCATTTGCCTGGAGGACAAAGCCAGTTTAAAACTGTTCAGCACACTGTACCATGCATAACAGGTAATCTGTCTAATTAAGGCCTGTAACGATGTTCAAAGTAAAATATTGAAGAGCTTCCATAACCTCACTTTCACCCTCCCTGTGCACCACAGCTTCTGAGACTCAGAGATACCCTAGCCATTAACTCAAGTGTTTACACTCTAAGCTCAAATTTTACTTTGCCAGAATGGTTCATTTCACATTTTACAAGTCTGTTTTCTCATTTACAGGCAGAAAACAATTTATCAAATTTTTATATTACATTTCTCAGCTTGTTCCAATATTGGATGATATAATATATGCCTGGAAATTCAAAATACAAAAGCATACTGTGACTTTATCCAGGGACCTAATAAGATTTATATCCATATTCTTTTTTTGTGTGTGTTCAATTGGTGCATTTCAATGAATTATTAATTATGACCAACAATAAAATATTATTTTGCTCTGATGCACAGCAACAGGAAAGATACCCAAGAGAAATTGATCTGACAGCTGAAAGTAGATATGGTGAAAGCATGCTCAGAAGTTTCTCATCAAGAATTGCATGACATGCATCTGCCCATTAAATGAACCAGACTGACTGAGACTCTCTGACGATACAGATATAATCTATGGGGAGGTGAAGTCAAGAGTTACTATCTATTGGGAGGCACCGATTTGACTTTTTTTTTTCTAATAAGCAAAGCTATGACAGTGACCATCAAAATATTTGATTCTATTTTCCAAACCTATTTTCAACAGTTGACATATGGGATGGAAACCTACAACAGAATACAAGTTCTGAAGCTGAGCAAAATCAGATTCAAAGCTATAAATAATAGTTTATTACTTAGAATGTTTAAGTCGTACTTAAACTCACTATTACATGAGTGTTACAAATATTTTATTATATGCTGAGAAATCTGGTTTGACTTTACATTTATGAGATTCTCCTAATTGATCTTAACTGTAACACAAGCTTTCAAAATATTCTAACTACTTATGCTGCATCTTCATGTCATTTAAGTTACACATCTTCAGGTTTTAAATACTGAAAAGTACAATTCTTTATATATTTCAGCTACAAAGTATTAACATTCTTTATGCATTGCCTACTAATGAATGTCATACAGCAAAAGCCCTACAAGTTTCTTTATTGTCAAGGTCATTGTAAGAAGTGGTTTTGAAACTGCAATGAAAAAACAAATGAAGTTTCTCTCTTTTACAGCTATTTAGAGTCAAGGAACACCTTGTAAAATATTCAGAGAAAATGTCAAGTTAAAACACTTTGTGTCTAAAGGTAATGAAGTAGGACTGAAAATATTTCTGATTTTCATTTCGGAGTGTTCAGATTTGTTTTGCTCTTCATTATGCTATAAATGAGAAACTTACAGAATACCACATTGTGCCCCACATGTTGAGCTGCACTTTCAATAAGAATACTTTTTCTCTGGCAAGTTTTCAATTTAACTTAAAGACTATCATAAATGTATTCAGTGTGCTAAATAGACTTAATTGAAGAATACAAAACACATTTCAGCAATTACTGAAAAATCATTTTTATCATATAATGAATGAAATGTTTTGTGCTTATGAGTATTATTAAGAATGATAAGAAATTTACTTTGAAAGAGTCATGTCAAAAGCTAGATTAACACTTATCTGAAGGAAGAGTGAGTGCTAATGCATTTTGACAAGCTGATCATGTTTGTAATAGCATCAAGCATACCAGGTTCTTTTTCAGACCACACAGTCCCCAAGAAATCATCGATCTATAGATTAAAAGCCCGGCCCTTTAACCTTTCTATAGTTAATTGTCAACTGATTGTTAACCAAGTTAACAATGGGCATAAAATCCCTTCTGTGTTTTCATTATTTACAAATACTGGTTTTAGGTAAGACCAATTCACAAGATACATCCTCTAAGTTTTAAAGCTGCCTTTATAATCTCTTTTTTTTAGTGCCTGCTCTCCATTAAAAATAAGGATCTGATCTCAAATGTTACCTACTTTTTACTGATCATGTCTTCCCCCTTTCTTTATCATTGATTAACTTTCTTAACAAAATTGAGTTTCAACACCATTTTTCTTCCTAAACCTTTGATTGGGTCATGAGGAAAGAGCTGATTCTTTATGAAATGCAACAATTCTCCTTCTGATTTTAAAGGAACACTGCCAAGTTGATACTCTCAAGCGGCAATTGGAAGTGAGTTGAACATTCATCCATATTCTCCTTCTGAGAGCATCCTGAACTAGAAAATTAACCAACAGCTCAGTCATATCTCATGCTTATGTGTTTTGTAGGCACTTAAGGATCTAGAAGAAAATAGCTTTTTTGGAGAGCAGGAGGGAAAGTCTTCATATTTAACCCCAACTCTACACAAGTGTTATTTACTCCCTTATCTATTTTGTAGCCTAAGTCAGCACTGGCACTGAAACTGGGCTCCCCTGCTCATCACAACTGCTGTGCTTGCAAAAGGGCTTTGGTGCCCTTCTGCAGCAATAACAAGAGATTTGAGTTACTAGTTACTTATCTGGTGGCTGCAAAAGGTTAGGTAGTGAAGTACACTGAAAAAAAAAAAAAAAGGGAGACCTGTGCTTCTACTCTGCTCTGCATGTAAGCTATAGGAAATAAATAATTATAGCAGCAAGAAGTAGGAAATTTCTCAGTGTCTCTTTCACCTGCCTGTAACAAATCAGGAAAGATGTTTGATTATTAGTAGGATTAAACAGATTTTCCATTTCACTGAGATTTGAATGAAGAGAAAGATAACTGTTACTGTGCTAGACACTGTCAATATATTCACATGCTGCCCCATGGTAAAATAGTAAGCTCAAAAAGAAATAAAAAGCTTTATCCCTGTTATTGTCTCAGAAGACATTCCTACCTTTTCCACAACCTAGTTTCAAAAAGCTTGACAGTTCCCTATGTTTCTTCTTCCTTTCTAGGGAGAAAATTCTCAGAAGAAATGATCTTCTATTATGGTGAATTGAAATCTAGTGACTAATGGCTAATTGTTATTGCAATTCTTGACCTGATGGAAGTCAAATCTCAGTCTCCAGAGTGTAACTAGATATAACAGGCAGCCCCTAAGTTTATACAGTCAGTGTATTAAAAACCAAGCAACTTCAAAATTGTTACCTCGATAAATGGTCTCAGATCTAATAAACTCCAGTGCTAAAACTAGGTGAATACACAATTGTTTTCATTTGAACTGACAGAACTGAAAATAAGAGATTTCTCTTCTATTAGTTTATTCAAGGTGAAGAATAGCATTAGAAAAAAAGAAGGAACCTTCTTGTTGCTGCATTTTTTTTTCAGAAGCTTCAAGCTGTTAACTGTTACACTGTCCCCAGGTATGGGGTGGTGCATGTTATGGCTAAATGATTAGTTTAGAGGCTCTTGACATACAGACTTTTTCTGTTTCCCAGTATCAGCTGTGCAAATGTATTTCCAAGCAATTAAACCTCATCTCCTGCTGGCTTGGGAGCCAGGAACCTTCAAATTTCAATTCAAATTCTTCAACACCTACTATTGCTGGAAATAAACCTCCAAACAACTCTGTTAGTCGGAGTCACAAAGAAATCTATTGATACATGTTTGAGTGTATTTTATACAGGAAAATGAAAGGCCTGGGAAGAAAAGTTGCTAACGTTGTAAGTAAAGAAGATGACAGAAAGTATTTGCTTTTATTTTTTCAGTGTTGGAACTTGCAGCACACATACACATCAGCATACATAACTGAAAGAAAGGTGTGCAATACAAAACAGTAGGAAGACAAACCTAATATGTGACTCATTCTTTCTTCCTCCTAGTCCTAAAGAAAATTTTCTGACTATATTTTACACCTTTAAATTGGGAATTTCTATTTGCAATCCCTTAGTTGGTAGCTCAGATACAAAATTCAGTATTAACCACAGAGACATAAGTCACCTAACCTACATAGCAGCTTGGTATGTCTGCAGTGAGTGTCAAAGCAGCACAAAGAGAGGAGGAGACACAGCATTGCTTTCATCAAAGATTGCCACCACCTCTTTGCAGATGCTGCAGAGCTGAATAATCAAGTTCATTTCTAGCTATATCCAAAGCATATTAGTGACCCTCTGATCAAAGCAGATTGTAGGCACACGAAGGAGAATAAGAATACACTAATAACCTCTTTCTATATAACTTACTCTGTTTGCTACTGAATCTTTTGAATTATGCTTTCTTATAAGTATTTTAATTCTACCATGTATTTCTTCATATTTCAATGTCATATACAAATAAATGGGAGAAAGATGGAAAAAAAAGTTGGTTACACACACTAAGAAAAAGTGACAAGAGCTTTCCATCATATGCTGTCACAGCAGGGATGAAGTGTTTGCTTTGGGCACATGCAGCTGCTGCCTGCAATATTCCCTTTATCATTGCTGTAATGTGTAGTTACAGTTTTTCAGCTTGCATAAAACATAATCAATCATGCTGACCAGTATTTAGCCTGAGTGTGATGCGAAGCAGTTTAATAATTTCTATTGTAAGCTCCAAGTTATTTAAACAAAGAACATAATGAAAAAGATCTAATTTATTTAATGCATAGTTTGTAGGGCCTCAGCTCAAACCAGAGGAGTGCTGACTTCTGGGGAGGAAATTCTGGTGAGTATGAAAGTCCGGGGACACTAAGGAGCAGGCAACTTAGTGGTTCCACCCCAATCTAACAGAAAAAAATAGCAGCTAATCAGGTCTTCCACACATGAAACACTGTATTTTTAACTCTGATGGTAGTACCAAACCCACTAATTACATAACTACCTAATATACAAGTATTTCCCTGATTCAATAAGGGAGCAAGGAATGGTAATGCTGGCTTATGGAACAGCCTGAATATTTGGGACAAGAAAGCACCCACCCAGCTAGATCTATGGACTTTTTGTGATGGAGAGGTATTCTTGCTTGATGATTTTTTTTTGTCAGCAAAGACATCTTACTTGCCAGATTCATCAGCAAAACTTAATAACATGAAGTAAAATCCTTTTTATTAATTAACATTTCTGCTTTCATTCAAATAACCTCAAACTTGGACTTCCTACATGGAATTGGTATCAGGCTTTAATTGCAATTAACATATTAGCACCCCCTCATGTGTTCTTAAATTGCAATCATTTCCATACTTTTATCATACTAAGTTGGCCAATGGCTTCCTGCAATAATATTTGTAGTTTTACATTGTTTCTAAAATGTATAACTTGATATATTATTTTGGTATTAGTGAAAGAGTGCTATTTCACTCCTCCAAAGTCTCTATTATCAGACTTTATCTAACTTCCACAGAGGTTAAAAATAAGTAACTAGAATTGAATGACTACAACAAACATTTCTATGAATATTCATTTGATTTTAAAGGAATTAGTTTCAATTGTGTACACACTGCTTCTGTGGTTATGTTTCACAAATATTCTAGTTAATGAATTTGTGGACAAGTATGTGTGAAAAATGAGGCACTTATGTTGCCTACAATGCAATTTCCATTTATTCATTTATTTAAAATGTAAGGATTTTTGTCTAAAGTTTCACTGATAACATT
This sequence comes from Psilopogon haemacephalus, assembly GCA_013396835.1. Classification (NCBI taxonomy): domain Eukaryota; kingdom Metazoa; phylum Chordata; class Aves; order Piciformes; family Megalaimidae; genus Psilopogon; species Psilopogon haemacephalus. The sequence continues at coordinate 183,595 of VWZI01013051.1, read as the reverse complement.
TTTTGTGGGTCGTCCCGTCCCCCCCCCCCATTTAATTTTTTTTTTAAACTTCTTATCCAATGGCTTATAGACATTCAGTACCACAGAATTACTCACGGGTCTTCAGTAAAAAATATTTTCCTGACCAGTGTTTCCTGGCTGTTGTTCACACATTTTCCAGAAGCTTTTTCCCATTTCAACAGACTTGGAAACTCTCAAGTGAGGTAGAGTTTATGTCAGGATGAAATGGAAAGATGACCTTTCTGGCCACTGGTTAATTCTGTTCCTTAATATGACTTATGGCAGGAACTATTTAGGCAATAAAGTGATAAAAAATAAATTAGGTAGCTCTACCATCTGTCATGATAACACTTAAACAGTAGTTCAATTCTCGGTAATTACAGTGAGCTTTTGGCAAGGCAGCTGATTATTTTCTTCAGGTATGTTTTGTTATTTGGAAGAGAAGGACTGGTCACTGCTGGTGACCTGTCTTTCACACCTTTTGCAATTAATTTTGTTTAATCTTGTACTATTTTGATAATTCTTAAGCTAACCTTCACTGTCTGTCTTCATAATGTGCTTTGTTTATCATGATGTGTACAGTCTTGAGGTGACCAGCCCAATGTCTTTTACATTCCTTATATTCCTTAGGAATTTCACATATTTCTATATTATCCCAGCCACATTTATTGTTGTTTGTTTGGGTTTGTTTCAGTTAATTTTATTCTTCCAGGAACTTTTTTTGCCATTTTTTACCTCTGGCTAAGGTAAAAATACTTTTTAGGTGAATGCCTACATAGATCTACAGGAGACTTTTGATGTCATACAGAAACACTTTAGCCTTGTGATGAGTTATTTTTCTTGGTTCACAGGATCACAGGATGTTAGGGGTTGGAAGGGACCAAAGTGATTGTTGAGTCCATCTTCCCTGCCAGAGCAGGACCATACAATCTAGCTCAGATCACAAAGAAGCACATCCAGGTGGCCCTTGAAAGTCTCCAGAGAAAGAGACTCCACAAACTCTCTGGGAAGCCTGTTCCAATGCTCTGGGACCCTCACAGTCAAGAAGTTCCCCCTTGTGTTAAGGTGGAACGTCCTGTACTGCAGCTTACATCCATTGCTCCTTGTCCTGTGACAGGGAGCAAGTGAGAAGAGCTTGTCTCCTCCCTATTCTGACCCCCAGCCCTCAAATATTTATAAACATTTATTAAATCCCCTCTCAGTCTTCTCCAGACTAAAAAGACCCATGTCCCTCAGACTCTGTTGTGGTAGACCATCAGGTCAAAAATAGGCCTACACATGTAGTGGCTTGCCCAGACATGTTTTCCTGCCCATCCTTCTGTTTTGGGGAGAGGCAATAGCAGGAAAGAGGAGAAAAGACCTGAAGCCACTGAGTCTGGGAGACCCAGGCTTGCCCAAGCTTGTCTTGCTCTTGCTTCCCTCCTATGGTACACAAAGTACATGGGCATGCCTTGTGCCAGCCTTGTGTAAGGCCTATACTCTTCCCTAATATGCGTATAGCAACCCTGTGGTTTCACCTAATATGGTCAAACTTGGCTAATTGCCATTCTGATTGGCTATTCTGTGTCCAAAGGCCCATTAGTCTCAGGCAGTGGAATAAAAACAGGTGAGCAGTTAACACAACGTGCTTTGCTATTGAAATTGTGCTTTGCCATTGTATTCATGCTTTGCCACTGTATCTGTGCCCATTGCTGCCAGCTGCCACGGGCAGTGATACTGCCTTATTGTTTATAGCATTAAGCTATAACTCAGCTCTGCTGAAATGCCTGCAAACTGCCTGCTTCAAATTTACCAGGAAACAACTTTAATTGCCTTCACAGAATACACTTTCCTAGCCAACGTGACACTGTGCTGAGATTGTACATTGCAAGACATCCTGCCTGCATCTGCCAAGACAAGCAGCCCTGGATGGGAAATGCAAATCATCCAGAGAAATCAGGATAAGGTCAGAGATTGTCTGCTCCCTTCCCCCAGCATCCTGTGCAGCCTGTGAGGAATCAGAAGTCTCAGTGGCCAACAAGGGAATCAACAGAATTCCCTGCAAGAGTTTGGATATTGTCTTAAACTGTTGCAATCCTTGCTAGTTGGGAGAAAAATATTTGTGAGTGAATACTTAAAGCTTTTTGAAATTTACCTAGCCTTCTGCTGTAAGCAGAAAGAGTCCATCTGAGTGGGCCCTGCTGTAAGCCCTGGGTCCATCTAGTGGGCAAGAGGGATAATTAACCACAGGGAGCTTCTGTTCCAGTTCAATTAATATTTATACATTGCTAGTTATTTCTAGGTCTAGTTATTGCTTTATGTAATATGTCCCATAACCATTGCAAACAAACCAGTTGCTATTAAAAATTTGTGTTCTGGGGTGGTAAGAATTTTTAATATAAAAATTAATAAACAATATTAATTTTGAAAAATACCATCTTGCATCAGTTAATTTCCCCTCCATAATAACCTTTACTCATAAAAGAGTGTTGCAGTCCCCTAGTCATCCTCATAGCCTTCCACTGAACTCTCTCAAGCAGACCCCTGTCCCTTTTAAATTGGGGTGCCCAAAACTGAATGCAATAATCAGACTTTCTCTTTTCTAGTTTACAGATAACTCTTGTTTTCCTAACAATACTGGGAAAACACACAAAATATCAGGTATTTTTTAATACCTGTTCCAAGCTCTGTAGATGGAATGATTCATGATGTACAATCAATGTGACAAAATTTTCTAAAATTTACTCTCTCATGCATCTCTGAGACAGTCATAGAGAAAATTTATCAACCAAATATAGACAAGATTCAAGAGGGAGATAATGCATTCAGTACTGACCAGTAGCTCTATAGCTTTATCTTAATATGTTTTTTCTTTCATCTGCATGAACCAGGAAACAAAGATAGGGAATAAGAAATAGTCACAAAGAAATTATTGAAAAAAAAAATTAATAGCATTTAAATGCAACAGTAGAAATGCATGTAAATTTTTTTTTTTTTAATATAGGATGAGATTAGACACATTAATTGTTGAAGAAGACCAGTAGTCTAGAGATACTGAGAAAGAATTAAGTTGGTCCAGCCGATTAGATCCATGTCTTTCATTCAAGCTGCTTTGTAGGAAAAATAAATCTTAGCTAATTTTTGTGATTATTGTTTAATTCCTATATTTCACATTTATATCATAGTGTATGCAGTGAAATGTGAACTACAATGCAGCACAGAGGTAGATTCTCAGATTTACATTGTTATTAGGAATCAAAGTAATTACCATGTCTTGAATTTGCCTATGCTCTCATTTACAGGTCACTCAAAACCTAACTCAAGTACAGACTATTGCAGCATTTCACCTAGTAGAAAATGAAAGACACGCTTTGAATGTAGCAACTTGATTTCCTGATCTGCATTCCTTACATAGCTCAACAATGTGGTCTTTACAAACTAACATGTGATTTTTGGTAATAAGTCCTCATTACCCATTCAAAGTTATGAGGGAGGAAGACAAGTAAATTAACAATTATTTCAAAGATGCATTATGGCGAATTACAGCAATATAAGTTGTGGTTTTGTGACCCATACTGAATGTTGTCTACTCTTTGCAAATCCTGTAAAGATTTTTCATCAGCTTTACTCTCACTGAGCAGTGCATTTCTCTCTTGCCAGAGGACAGCACTGAAAGTGCTGTCATGTGAAGTAAGTTCATCTATACTCTGCACATTGGGTGAGTTACTGCTGATTATCAAACATGCTATAAATTCACATTTCAACTTTGACTGTTGCATACAGGCAAGCCTAGAGATGTTACTGTGTGTTACCAGGCAAAGCTTTGTAGCTTTAAATTTTTTTTTTAAAACCTTTTTCATTGTGTAGGATTTAAAAATAATGGCTTAACCATTCTTATCTCCTTGATACTTATTGCTAGAAATATTAATTCTGATAGACTCATTTGGTTTGCAATAGGGCTGCAATAGAACTTTAGCAGAGTTTCTGTGGAAATTCAGAATTCATTATGTGACCTATTAATTTGAATACTGCTCTGTTTTGTAGGATCTGTTCTTACAGCTCTTGACTGAACAAAACTGAATGACCTTCCATAGAGTAAATAGAGTAGATGTTGTGTTCATATTGGTTCCACTTAGACTGAAAGTGGCAGAAACGAGCTCTGGGAATGCCAGTTCTAAAACAATTATAAATGACTCCAGTTTCTAGTGTCAGCTCCCCAAAGAATGCGATATCTTTCTGATGCTGTAGTCATTTGTAACTATGCTCAAGAGGACAGAGAGAAGTGTAGACAAAGTGAAGTAATTTATCTAATAGAGGAGGATTATTAATTGAAGTGGTGTGTTCTTTTTTTCACACAAAGAAAACTTGATTGCAACTAAAATTACACCTCAGCCAAAAGATGCAAAGTTATTAAATAAAAGGTTACCAATCAGTGCTTCGAATCTCAATGGAACAAACAAAAATAAGAGTCGAAAGATCACGGCAAGTGATCTACTTATTCAAAGACTGTCTGCTGACCTTCTTAACAGGCCAGAAACTTGCAAATATTGATTATTCCTTTAAGAAAAGTGCCTTAAAAATTCTTTAGTATTTAAAACTTCCGTTGTCCTGATCTGCATGTAAACTACAAATGGATAGTGTCATGAGTGTCCTGAGATTTTAGCTTCTTAACAAAGGTATTTTAGGCTGCATTTATAGTTTCAAATACTTTATTTCACAAAATAAGTAGGGGTTATAGTGACTTAGTCATATTACCAGGATCTGTGCAACCTCATAGATCTTTATAAGGAGGTTTGAACAGATATGCTATTTGGGGTTGTGTATAATGGAGTGGGAATTCTTCTTCCTCCAAGTGACCTTTTTGCATGCACTAACTCAACCTCTGAGTCAGTACACTGAATCATGAAAATTTTTCATAAAGAAGGATCTGTATAATTGTCCCCATTTTCTTAGCCACTGAAGAATGTATTTTGCATGTAGTTAACAGGGTTAGAATAAAGTAAGAGGTTTGGTTAGTTTTTGGTGGTTTGTTTGTTTTCCCCAATAATATCCTGAAACAAGTATTCCTGCCTCCTACAAAGAATGTATACTATTCTTGCAACTTCTAAGAAATCAAGTTGCAAGAGGTCATTGAGCAGCTGCTTAAGAGAAGAAAATGTTCAGCTTTGAAAAAATCGGTATAGCTCTCACTAAATGAGACTGACCAACCAGCTGCAAATTGAAGACAAATAGGAGAAAAAATTGCAAGACCCAGGCAAAGCAGTGAGATTCTACTGACAAGCTAGGATAGATAAAGATTGTATCTGGAGTAAGATTGTATCTGGTACAAGAGGGATGGCAGGTCACAAAAAGAAAAGCAAGTACCCTGTAGACTGTTTCATCAAGAACACCTAAAACTGCTAACAAACTTAGGCAGACTGAGATTTAGGCAGGATATTTAAACTACAAAAATCACTTGTGAAGTGTCTGGGAGCAACATGGGATTTAAAGGTCCATATTGTAGTGAGCTGATCTAGAAAAAAAATTCCAATGAAGGTGAGACTTCCAGTGTAGGACTGAAGAACTGACACGATCACCATCTGGCTGAGTAAAAAAAATAGGTCTACCTTACTATGTGTCTCAGTTCTCCTGCCTATAAGACAGGTTCTTACAATTTCAGCCATCTTAATAAAATTGTTTGAAATGTATGAACAAAGATCACTATCAAAGAGCTAGATAGCATTTAAGAACTATGACCTCAGCTAAAAACAATCTGGGCTGTAGTCATTTACTCTATACTTATTATTGAAATAAATGTTGTGTGTTTCATCAATAGACAAAACATGTCATACTGTGTTAATAAATCAAGTACTGTGTTTAGGTTTTCTAAAAGCTCTAGTTAAGTGAGGACAGAGTTTGTGTGCTCTACAGATGTATATGATCATAATATTTACTGATGATATAAGCTTGGCTTTGATTTTCTGCATTAGCTTTATCAATGCAAGATAACAAATGACTGAATGTAACTGAAAGTTTTGCTAGGAAGGAGATGTTGGCTGTATGTCTTTTGACTGACCTCATAAACAAATCAGAGTTTCTCTCTAGTTCAAGACTTCTGAGGCTGCTAATCATCACAAAAGGAATGCTATACTTTCATTCCCAACTCAGACAATTCATAAATTATGGTAGAACTGATTCTGACACCTTCAACAGATACAAAACCAGTTTCAGTAATGTATTTTTGTTAAGAGAGTGCCACATCATCCTGTGTAGCAACTTAGTCCTCTCACCTATACCAGTGGGAATGTGCACATTAGTTAATCTGGATTAGAACTCTTGTTTTCTGGGGAAAGATACAGAACCCTCTTATCTTCCTTTGTAGTAGTCCCAGAAGCAACTGTGCAGGAGATACTTATTGGCATAAGCGCTGACTGGGCAGTGCTGACAGATAGCTGCAGAGCAGCAAGGAGCTCCAGAGGCATCAGAAAGCCTGGAGTTCCTGATGTCAGTGTTGTCAGACACATGCTGAACAATGAATTTACTGAGGAGTGTTTGAGTGACCAGTCTCCCCTCTGTGCCATTAGCAGAATGACATGGAGTAAACCCCTTAAAGAAAATATCTATTTTTTTCCTGTCATCTTGAGGCTTCCTTGGTCTACGCTGAAGGTTTCTGGGCACCAGGTGGTCTCAATTCCATTGTTCAAATTTTTTGTATGACTTTCTTTTTTTTTTTTTAAGTTATACAAGCAAAAAGTTGCTGCTCTTTAGATTGGTTAGCTTTTAAATAAACCTTTCAGTATCCAATTAGTATACATTTTAAGACATACGGGAAAGAGTTAAGTACGTTAGACATATTCCCAAGATTTTACTGCTGTACAACTATAATTAAAATCAAACAACAGTGAAAAAAATAGTTTGGGAAAATCATACAATGTAGCTCTGAAAAATCCCAGGAGGAAGTCGCAAATGCTTCAAGCAAACAGAATAAAAAGAAACATTACTCAGTTGCAAGCCTCATTTCCTCAATGATGGGAAGTAACAATGCCATAAATCACTAGTTACCTTGAGTCATATGATCTTTTGTGCCATGAGCCTTTTGATAATCTTTACATTTGCCATCATGGGAATATCTGTTGAATAAATATTTACTAGACCAAACACACTATTTCAGCACAACAAGCATTTTTGTAAACAGCACTGAGAAATGACCTGCACACGTTAGAGAGTCTCAGCTAGCAATCATTTATTATCAGATTTATAGAATGATTCTTTAATAAAGCATGTGTGAGGAAAAGCACCTCCTACTAAGGGAACAAGGTGTTCATTACAATGACTTAAAACTGAATTCAGTATTTTGAATTGGAAATACACCTGTGTGTATAACCCGTGGTATTTTATTCTGGAAATTAGCTAAAAAGGAGACAAGGTGACAAAGCTGGTGAAGGGCCTGGGGCACAAGCCTTATGAGAAAAGGTTGAGGGAGCTGGGGTTGTTTAGCCTGGAGAAGAGGAGGCTCAGAGGTGACCTCAGTGCTGTCTACAACTACCTAAAGGGAAGTTGTAGCCAGGCGGGGATTCATCTCTTTTCCCACACAACCAGCAACAGAAAGAGGAGACACAGTCTCACGTTGTACCAGGGGAGTTATAGGCTGGATATTAGGAAGAAGTTCTTCACAGAGAGAGTTATTTTCCCATTGGAATGGGCTGCCCAGGGACATGGTGGAGTCACTGTCCCTGGAGGTGTTCAAGAAAGGACTGAATGGAGCACTTAGTGCCATTGGCTAGGGCTGGGTGATAGGTTGGACTGGATGATCTTGGAGGTCTCTTTCAACCCAGATGATTCTATTCTATTCTATTCTATTCTATTCTATTCTATTCTATTCTATTCTATTCTATTCTATTCTATTCTATTCTATTCTATTCTAAATGTATGTCTCCACCAGCCCTAGTCTCTACTTGCACTGCACTGGAGCACTTTGGTCAGAAAACAAGACAAGGATGAGACTGCAGCTACAAATCCATTTCACAAGTCTTGTGGTCAAGTTTTTGGGTTTTTTTTCTGACACTGATACATGTCTTAAAACTATTTCAATTTAAGCATAAATATCCACAATTTTTTTTGCCTTCTTAAATCTCACAGAGCTTTCTCAATGTGAGTTAATTTTCTGGGCAATCAGGCCCAGTCATCATGCGTTTATGAAAGGCAGGTTCTGCCTGACTAACCTGATCTCCTTCTACAATAAGGTGACCAAGCTAGTGGATGAGGGAAGGGCTGTGAACATTATGTACCTGAACTTTAAAGTCTTTGCCACTGTCTGCATCAGCATTCTATGTCAGAAACTCATGGCACAAGGCTTGGATGAGTGCACCGTGTGCTTGATAAAAGACTCTGGGTGGCCAGGCTCAAAGAGTGTTGGTGAACAGAATTAAATCTGGCTGGCACCCAGTCACTAGTGGGTTGTGGGGCCTGCTGTCTTTAATGTCTTTGTTACAGGTCTTAGTGAGGGGGTTGAGTATACCCTTAGTGAGTTTGCAGATGACACCAAGCTGGGTGGGTGTACTGATCTAGAATCTTAAAATGGGTTCTAGACAGGTTACATCAATGGGCCAAAGTTAATTGTATATGGTTCAACAGGCCAAGTTCCAGGTTCTGCACTTGAGTCATAACAACCCCATGGTAAGTTACAGATTTGGGAATGTGTGGTTGGAAAGATGCAATTTGGAAAGGGACTTGGGGGGTTTTGTTTGACAGTAGGCTAAATATGAGTCAGCAGGGTGCTCCGGAGCCACTGAAGCCAATGACATCCTGGCTTGTATTAGAAACTCAGAGGCAAACAGGAGTAAGGAAGTGATTATTCCCCTGAACTCATCACAGGTGAGGCCAAACCTTGAGTACTATGTTCAGTTCTGGGCCCCTCACTATAAGGACATATAGGTTCTGGAGTGTGTTCAGAGAAGGGCAATAAGGCATGCGAAAGTGGAGTATATCCAACAAGGAGTGGCTGAGGGAGCTGGGGTTGTTCAGTCTGGAGTAAAGGAGGGTGAGGGGAGACTTTATCACTCTCTATAACTGCCTGAAAGGAGGTGAGTGTGAGGAGGAAACCAGCCTCTTCTCTCTGATGCCAAGCAACAGAAAAAGAGGAACTGGCTACAAGATGTGCCAGGGCAGGTTTAGGCTATATATTAGGAAATACTCTTCACTGGAAGGGTTATCAAGCACTGGGATGGTCTGCTTAGAGCAGAGGTGTGTGGACTTGGTGCTTAGAGACACAGTTTCATGCTGACCTTTCAGTTCTGGTTGAAGATTGGACTGGATGATCTTGGAGGTCTCTTTCAACCACAGATATTCTGTGATTCTGTGAAAACTCTACAACAGCAATTTCATGTTTACATGAATAAGGAGTTCTGGACTAGAATCACAGTAATAATTACCACCATTTTTTATAGATTTATTTTGTGCCCAATAGTTTACTTTATATCTTATGCCTATTTGTAAATACAAACAGAAGCAGATTAATTCCTAGGATGGAAAATCTGCTATTCTACATAAAACAGCTTTCATTGGTATGTGAAGAACTGAATGAGAAACAATGAGAACAATGAGAAAATATTTGGTGCTTTTTGAGGCTGGTGCTTAAAATGTGATTATTCATTACTTTTACTGGCAATGGGAATTTCTAACAGTTTGACTCCAAGATTAGTGTATTAACTTTGATTGCTGCTGTTAGGCGGAGTCCAGGGAAACAGAGGAGGTAAATGATGTGCACTCAAAGGGTCCCATCTGTACCCATACTCTGCAAAACTAGGCAACAGCAGCCTGCTTCCCAGTGCTTGGGGACAAGCCTGCTGGAGGCAAAACACTGGATTCAAAGTATTTGAAGCATTTGCAGGAACTGGTTTGGGGACCAGGCCCTGCTGTTCAGGTTCAGCTCTGTTTACCTTCTTATGGATTATTAGACCAACAGTTGAGATTTTGGCCTGTCTTAAAAATTAATAGATATTAATCAGAAGTTTTTGGGCATCAGTGAAACAATTATATTTATTGATACTGCTAAAGAATAAATAAATTGGTAGCTTAGGATCAGCTCAGATAAACCCTCTGTTGAAATGGTTGGAGGGAGGTGATTGGTTTTATTCCTACATTTTCTGCCTGGAGCTCTGTGTGACTCACAGACTAGAAAATGATAGAAGAAAAAGACATTGAAGGATATTGCACAGCATGTTTTGGGGCACTCCACTAGTATTCATTCAGTCCAATCTTTAAAATGTCATTCTTCAGCTTGACTTGTAGTTGGAGAAGTTCTGTGACATTCTAGGGTTTAGTTGAGTCCAAAATTGAGTCATTTGAGAAGGATTGCCATTATAGGTTCTTACATAATTTCTAATGCTAAAGTATGCTAATGTTATGGGAAGGGTTGCAGTTAGCAATCAATTTTTTTTTTAACTTACACATAGAAACTTATGAGCTGCAGATCAACCTCAACTGTAGCCAAATCAGAAATTTCCTGAAATTTCAATGAAATAGACCAACTGACTTTTCCCCTCCCTTTTTGCAGTTAACAGTGAAAAACAATTAAGTGATTTTCATACAAAGGGATTATGTTTAAAGGCTCTGCATGAAAAGATACCACAAAACAAAACAAAGGTAAAACAAAGCATTAAAGAACATAAAAAAAGCCCCACTTCATAATGTCAGTGTTCAGGATTTGACAGAAAGTAGATAAAATCTATCACAGATTAAAACAGACACAGAGATGAAATACCTTATTGCTTATGGCAAACTCTGGGAACAGACTTGTTCACATAGAATGGGAATCTCACATTAAGTTATGACAGGCCATGTTTTATTGGTCCATTAATACATGCCTCAGGTATGTTTTCAGGCAGGAGGCCACAGGCTATTAATTGAGATACTTTGCAGCAGTTTAGCCCTGAAACATCAAAAGCAATTCTATGATCAATCACAGAAAATCAATCAAAAATACCATTTTTGGAAGATGTGACATAACAAAAAATGTAAAATAGATAACAAGTAAGAAACAGACAGAGATGGCCATTTGCTTTCTTTTACCTGAGGAGTTAGAAAGGACTCTTTCAAAGGAGGAATTATTCAACACAGAAAGCCATGCAGAAACTCATATAAAGATATATAAAGAAAACTTTACTTGACTTATAAATGCTACAAATACTCTTTGTGTATTGAAGTCTAGAATGCAAGACTGCAAAGGTGCAATATCCACACTATTTTGGAGTTTAGCTGTTGTACCTTGTAATTTATAGGAGCAGTTAATCACGATACAATTGAAAAGCTGCTATGAAAGCAGAGTCATGTTATGTGTGTTATGTGGGAAAAGCAGCTGCAGTTTTCAAGGAAAGTAAGAATAATATCTCAAGTCCAGTGATTTCACTTCACAGAGTAAGGGCTGGATGAAGAAGTGCTTCATTTTTTTTTGCCAGAAGTAGTTCACTGTTGGCCCTGGTATCCACAAAAGAATGCCTTGGTATCAGATCTTAATTTTCCTTATTTATATTACTGAAGAAAATTTCCATCTTAGAAAACTCAGTTTTGCATAATTTACCTTCACTAAAGGCCAGAGGTTTTGTTTCCTTCCCACACAAATGAGAAGTTACTTCCTTCTCTTTGCCCTGATCTTTCCTGTGTGAAATTCAATTAAATTCACTTTTCTGCTTGCAACATTTGTAGTTTACAGGACCATCCTAAAGTTCAAAGACTGCACATAGGAACCATCTTTAAAGTGTGAAATCCTTTCAAAAGGTTTGAAAACTCTTGTTCTCAGGATAGAAGAACAGGGAGAAGGGCTCAGAGGTTCAAGCTGCAGGAACCGGAAAAAGAGAAGACTGTGAAACTACTAGGTATAACTTTAGATAAATAAATTTAGAGAAGCAGTCATGAGCAATGCATAGGAAACAGTGGATTAGCAGGTGTTTCCTGAGGAGAAAAGGATTAATAAAAGCAGAATCTCCAGGGGGAATAAAATGAAGATAAATTAATTCTGCAGTTTGAGTAGGTGAAAGAAACCTTAACGAATACAAAACTTGAAAGATAGCCAACTGTGTCCTGGGCTGCATCAAGAGAAGCGTGGCCAGCAGGGCAAGGGAAGGGATTCTCCTCCTTTACTCTGCACTCATCAGACCCCACCTGGAGTACTCTGTGCAGTTCTGGAGCCCCCAACACAAGAAAGATATTGAACTGTTGGAGCAACTCCAGAGGAGGGCCAAAAAGATGCTCAGAGGTCTGGAGCACCTCTGCTATGAGGACAGGCTGAGAGAGTTGGGACTTTGCAGGCTGGAGAAGGGAAGGCTTTGAGGAGACCTACCTACTGTCTTCCAGTATCTGAAAGGGGCCTACAGGAAGGCTGGGGAGGGACCATTTACAAGGTCTTGTAATGACAGGATGAGGGGTAATGGGTTTAAACTGGCAGAGGGGAGATTTAAACGGGATGTTAGGAGGAAGTCCTTTACAGAGAGGGTGGTGACATACTGAAACAGGTTGCCTAGGGAGATTGTAGATGCTCCCTCCCTGGAGGTGTTCAATGCCAGGTTGGATGAGGCCTTAAGCAACCTGTTCTAGTGGGAGGTGTCTCTGCCTATGGCGGGGGGTTGGAACTGGATGATCTTTGAAGTCCCTTCCAACCTAAACCATTCTATGATTCTATTTTCTCATGGTCTCTGATCCGTTGCTCTTGCTTAACTTGGAGTCATAGTCTGTGAAGGTAAAAGCTGCAACAACAGCAAAAACACATTTTGAAAATCATCTGGAGACCATAACCTTTTATGAATATATTGGTCTACAGTAGTTGTCACTTGTACTGGACAGAAATGTTGTTCAAATGCGATCTTTGATTGCATTCCTATATAGTTGTATGTGCTTAACTGTGCTTTCTAAAGTTTTTCTTCGGTTTCTAATCATTTCAACAATCTTTTCTCTTCCAAATGTATTGTGGCATATATCCTTCCCAAGTCAATGATTTTCTCTAGGATTCTTTCCTATCTGTTTAATGTTTCATGATCTACCTTTGTACTATTCCATCATTACTGGTGTCTTTATTTTGACATCACTTAGCATAATGTGAAAATCCCTTTATATAATGTATGTTTCTCCTTTTAGACCATTAAAGAAGTTACTTAAAACTGGAGCTGTTATCTAGTTTTGCAGTTCTAAACTAAGCAATTAATTCCAATTCACCATCTTACTTTGTATAACATTTCTTTTATCAGGCCATTTAAAATTCATGCAAATCTTTCAACCAAGATAGCGTAGATTACTTTTGATTTAGGTTTCTGTGTATTAGATGGTTTGAATTAGGTTTGAAATGTTTCCTTCGTTCACTAAATTTTGGACTCAATGATCCTAAAGGTCTTTTCCAAACTAGGCAATTCTTTAATCTGGAAATTTTACCTATTCTAGCAATCAAGTTTCTTTAGCAAGAGCTCATCTTTCATACTTGTTTTTAGCATAAACTAATTTTCTCTTTTGTCTTGTTCCCAACAATCCTTATTTTAATTTCAATGCCTTTCTTTGGCTAGGCTATATACTTTCTGCTGGACATACCTTCTGTGTAATTTAGTAACAGTATCAGAAAACACATAATTTCAATTTCCGTTTTCCTTCAGCTCCAAACTGAGAATGTGGGTTTTGGTTTGGGGTTTTTTGGGGTTTTTTTTTGTTTAGTTTTGTTTTTCCCTTCCATTAGTTTTCAGTTCTTTAAATATAACATAAAATAACTAATCATTGGACTGAAGTTTGCTGTAAATATTTCTGGCTTATAAAAGCCCAACTATAATTACAAATTTATTATTTCCTTGAGAAAAGATCACATCATATTTTTTTTTCCCCCTGCTCCTGCTCAGAGGAATTCAAAGCGAAAATAAATCAATTCCATTTGACTTCAATTTGGTTTGATTTTGGTTATTTTTTTAAAAATAAAAACTATTTAATCAAGAATTTATTCAATATTTTCAATGTGGTAATTTTTGAAGGTTTCTAATTTTGATGCTCCAGATCTAGTAATCTAGCAGCACATATCTTATTTATTTCTTAATAATCAGTTTATAAATCAGCATGTGAATTCTATTCCTGAGATCTATGTGAAGAAAATATCCAAAACTCACCTATTGCTGCAGTCTGACACAGTATTTTAGTTAAAATAATCTGGAAATATCTGAGACAAATATTAATTCAATAAATGAAAATCTTATCATTACATTTCCCAATATATAAGATGAGATGCATTTAAAGATTGTATGACAAGAGACTATGAGAGTCTGCATGAAGGACTATGAGACAAATTGGAGTGAGAAAGTTAATATTAAAGAAAGAGATACCTCATTTTCCAAAGTATGTCTTTACACTGGGTGGCAGAAATAACTTTCTTGCTTGATCAACTGAAAGTTGATATTACATTCCTTTGTAAGATAAGAAATTATTTCCCATTACAGCCTAGCAAAGTTTCTCCATCAGAGTCAAACCAAGCCATTCTTTACATGGTTGCATTGGTAAATAGCTTTCAAAAAACTTTAAAATAGGAAAATATAAAAGCAGTGTATGCCATACAAAGAAGCTCTTCAAGCAACAATTAAAAGAAAAATAATTAATAAAAATATGATGATTTGATTTTGATTTGTAGCTTACTATGATCTTAAAATGAGAACTGTTAAATCAACAGAAGCCCCCTTTTCATTTTAATAAGCATTTTACTGGGTTCTATATGATGAGTGAGAACTGAACCTCTATTCAAGACAACATTTGAAGCATTAAAGCATGATAGTACTATCCTCATTGTTATCATCAAACAAGATTTTATATGGCTCAAAGAGGCAGAACCTCAAGAACTTTGCATTAGTGAGGTACACAGCAAATGCACAAAACAACACAGGTTTATGGATTTGGCAGAAATTTGTCTTTGAAAGTAATTAATTACAGCAAAGTATTAAACAAGTATGATTTCAGCTTGAATTATCTTTGATCTTTCTACCATACGTCCATTATCACCTCGATTTTAGGCTAGTTTGTTTATGGTTTTAACATGTATGGGAGCATATTGGTGGAGAAGCTGTCAGCGCAGATGTACTTTTCTAAAAGGAAGAGCTGCATTAGATAACTTAAGCACATTTTAAGCCCTTGATCCAGCCAAAGTGACATTCAACAGCTGTTAGGTTGCAGATGTTCCACGTGCGTTTCCTGGGCTGCAGATATAAAGATTGCTCTCCTTCCCAAGCAAGAAGTACCACCTTCCTAATACCTATTACAGTAAAACTTATTATGTCCCAGTATCTCCTTAAAGTAGCTCAAGGACACATACTGCAGCAAGCTGTATGATCTAGAAAAACTAATTAAGGGTAACTTGGCAGCAGCTCGCTTCCTGGAGGGTGGGCTTAAAAATATCTGCCTTGCAAGAACTCCTAGTAATTAAGGAGTTTATGATTTATGGTCTTATATGGATAACCTGATTCCATTCACTTTATTCCACCTTGCACAGATACTTCAGATCTTGAGTCCTTGTTCTTCCTTGATCTGGTCTTTTAGGCCAGTGTAGGCTTAGGTGTTAAATGCAACCAAAACAGAAAAACTTTTTTTTTTTTTTTTTTTTTTTTTTTTTAACCTTACCGATGGCTGTTATGCACTACAGGGCAAGGGAAAAATGTTTCCTTTGTCTACATTAAATGGCAGCTCTGTTTTTCTGACCATATCCTGACTACCCAGGGAAGCTTAGATTAAGAGTATTTACGGGTATGGTTAAATCTGGAAAATCAGACTCCTTCATAAAATCAACCAACCAACAAACCAACCAACTATACAGATCATGAATAAAGCAGGACTTCAGACTCAGGGTTGGGTTGTTGGTGTTTGTTTTGTTTTGTTCTATGATGAAAAACTTTTAGATTACTCTACTATCCCATAATACCTAAGGTAGATAACAAAAATGGCAGCTCATTTTGTACAGCATCAATCAGGACTGTTTCTCCTTTGCTGTGCTTGTCATTAATTCAAATAAACTACTTAAAGCAACGACATCATTTTGGATAAAGTTAAAATTTCAGTTTTGTTGTGAAACTGTGTGTCTATAAGTTAAATTTAACGTCCTTTATAATTAAATATTTTTTTCAGAACTAGGTTGCAATCATAACTAAATAAAAAACTCTAAATTAGCCAAAGAACACCACCTGATGGCTGAGACAAAGCTCAGGTGAGATCTCATGTACAGAGCTACAGAGGAGAACTGGCAGCAGAAACAGAGAGATGCCTTCAGAGTAGGAGCAGTTTGACATAAATAGAATTAATTTTTAAGTATCCCAGGGAATTATAACAAGAGTCTTGGAACTGGATGATCCCTGTGGTCCCTTCCAACCCTGACTGATTCTATGATTGTATGATTTCTGGTAGATGTTAACCAATATGTCTCTCTGAGGTGAAACACCTTAATACACCAGAAACTTACTCAGTTCTAATAATATATCTAAAAACTAGCATGTAAAATTTTAGATTTTATGCCTTAAACCATGTTTTATTTGTTCTCATAACTGTTACGTAGTGCATATATTTTGTTGCTCAAAACAAATATAGTTGAGAAGCTCAGTGCAGTAGCAGAGACCTTTTACAAAACTTAAACTTGTGATACAAAAATCATATTAAACTGCTTAAATCCAGTGTCAGCTGTCCATACAACCATAATCTAATCCAATTTTATATTATATTTTACTAACAATTTCCCATCCAATTCTAATTTTGTCCAAGACACCACATGTACCATCAATGATAGCTGCAGTAATTCAAAACAGATATGAAGATATCTTCTGACTATCAGAACAGGATGCAGAGATAAAAACTGCTCTCAGTAATAAGAAGTGAAGGAAATTTATATGCTATTCCCACTTATTGACATCAGCCTTATTTCACCACTCACAATTTCCCACTAAAAATACTTTTGTTACCAAGTATTGTCATGCTAATTTACACAGAATCACAGGTCAGGGGATGGAAGGGACCTCAAAAGATCATCCAGTCAAACCCCCTGCCAGAGGAGGATCATCTATAGCAGATCACACAGTAACACATCCAGATGGGTTTTGAATATCTCCAGAGAGGGAGACTCCTCAACCCCCCGGGGCAGCCTATTCCAGTGTTCAGTCATCCTTACAGGGAAAAAAATCCCCCTCATGTTTACATGAAACTTCCTGTGCCTCAGCTTCCACCCACTGTCCCTTGTCCTCATTGGGCATCACCAAGCAGAGCCTGGCTCCATCCTCCTGGCACTCACCTTTACATATTTATAAACACCGATGAGGTCACCTCTCAGTCTCCTCTTCTCCAAGCAGCACAGCCCCAGCTCCCTCAGTCTCTCCTTGTAAGAGAGATGCTCCATTCCCTTAATCATCTTTGTGGCTTTGTGCTGGACTGTCTTAAGCAGTTCTATGTCCCTTCTGAACAGGACAAAATATTCCAGCCCTATCCAATCAACATGAGCATGGCACTAAGTGCCCCATCCAGGCTTTTCTTGAATACCTTCAGGTATGGCAACTCCACCACCTCTCTGGGCAGCCCATTCCAATGGCAAATCACTCTCTCTGTGAAGAACTTCCTCGTAATGTATGGCCTATACCTCACCTGGCACAATTTGAGACTATGTCCCTTCATTCTGTTGCTGATTGCCTGGGAGAAGACACCAAGCCAAATAAAGTTTGTAGTATTTATGCAGAGGTCTTAGAAATTGGTCTTTAAAAAAAAGTACGTCCCCATGTAAAAAACACAGACAATCCACCCTACTGCCCCAGAGGTAAACCTTTTATTTTTTTCCATCAGCCTGCTGATGAATTCAAATAGCGTAATTATTTCTTAGCACAGGTTTTTGAAGACTTTAAATCTCAGAATTTCTTTAAAGAAGGCTGTTTGCAACTTTTGATCCCTTTTAGTATTGTTAGCCAGTGCTAATACTGTCTAACTGTTCTAACCCGGCCAATTTCATAGGTTTATATATTCACTGAGTACCAGGTTAGAAGGAGCCTCAAGGATCATCCAGTCCAACTTTTCAGGGAAAGAATATCGTTTAAATGAGGTGGCCCAGCACCCTGTCAAGCTGGGCCCTGTAACTATCTAATGCAGGGTAATCCACAACCTTCCTTGAGAGTTTCTGTCTAATAGTTGAAATGGTGATTTATTTTTTTTTCTGGTATCCAGTCTGAATCTCTCCAGTAGAAACTTGTACCCATTACTCATAGTAAGCCTTCATAAAAAGGGAGACTCCTTCCTTGTGACAGCCACCCTTTATGTACTTGTACATGGTTATGGTGTCTCCCCTCAGTCTTCTGTTCTTAAGGCTGAAAAACCCCTGATTCCTCAGCCTTCCTTCATATGGCAAGTCTTCCAGTCCTCTGATCATTCTTATGGCTCTTCTCTGGACCTTTTCCAGCCTATCCACATCCTTCTTGTATAGTGGGGACTAAAACTGTACCTAGTACTCAAGGTGTGGCCTCACCAGCACTAAGTAAAGTGGGAGAATGAAATCTTTATCCTTGCCAGGACCACCATTTACTGATATCTCAGGGTAGGACCACACGAATCTCTGAGGTAATGTGCTGAAAGTACAAACCCACTTATGCAAGGTTGTGAAGAGTTGGTCAGTTGATACAGGTGAGCAAATGACAATTGCTTTGTATGTAAGCTCAAATTTATTAGAAGAGTTTTACATACTTCATTTTCATTCCCACATCTTATTGACCTTCAAATTTGTCTGTTTATTAACCATACTACTCCTCTCACTTTTGCAGGGGGCTTCCCAGCTTGTTTTTCCCAGGATGCATTTACCCATACAAATCTGAAAGCTCAATTTCATGTTCTTATTATCTGACAACTCTTGGTTCCCACATATCCCTGATTGTGATGCCCTTATTAATGCAACTCAGCATCCTGTGGGCTTTCTTTACCACTGCATGCACTGTTCATTCATGTTGAGCCTTTTGCCCACCAAGATCCCTAGGTCTCTCTCCATAGCACTACTCTCAAGCCAGGTAGTTCTCAACCTGAGCTGCATTCCTGGGTTATGTGTTCCCAGGTGCAAGACCCTACACTTGGCCTCGTTAAACTTCATACAGTCCCTTCTTGCCCACTTGACCAATCTGCCAAGATCTCCCTTTTGGCGTGTCAACTTCCCCACTTATTTTTGTGAGATTAACAAACTTTATCAGGGTGTTCTTAATTCCTGTATCTAAATCATAACTTACTGGTTTTAACGCTTCTAGTTGCAATGCATCACTTTAATTGTGTTTAACGCTAGAGTTATGTAAACAACAGGTTGCAGCGTACAAAAGTGTCAATGATTTCAGCAGTATCAATTATTCTGAATAAAAGATTATATATTTCTCTACATTCCTGATTATTTCAAAGAAATTGTGATTACGCAAGTGTCATTAACTTTGTTAATAATCACTTTGAAATAGATTCCAATGAATATTTGCATACAAACATAGTCAGTCAGAAAGAATTCTATAACCACATTAAACAACTCATCCAATTTGGATGGGCAAAGTTAATTTAAGCTAAGGAACATAAAGCACTTGTAAGTATCTAAAAGAGAGAACTGATCAGCAGACCCAAACACATTTCACATTTATCAATAACACATTGGCTCCAGAGACTGAATGTTCTGGAAATGGAGTAGTCATTTTATTAATTAGATCCTGTTCCTTTTCATGGCTGTTGATTGTCCTTTACTTCGAAAAAGAGAACACTGGGTTGTTACAAAAGAAATTCACCATGTAAAAGTCTCCATTTTATATATATTCAATTACTCTGACTACTTTTCCCCTCAGATCTACCACTTAATCTTGTTTACACTGTTCTAGCATTCTGCCTTGTTCTCTGATACTGCATGATAAGTTTCCAGCATATATTTACCAACAAAGCTTTCTTTAATCAAATTTTTCATGAGCACAAGTCCTCAGAAGATATTTTGAGTAATAAATGCTGTATTTCCAGTTAGATTAGTTTTGCACAGTATGCAATAACCCAGTTTTATTTTGGTTAGAAAAGTAGTTTTACCAGAATTTTCAGTTTGGATGTCTTATGCTGTTCATCAAACTCTTGCTAACAAAAGAAGAGGAAGGGGGAAAATATCAGCAAATCTTGAGGCATTTTACTGTTACAGGTTTTTGCCAGTCAGGGCAATTCTGTACCTAAAATGGGCAATAAAAATAGACACAATTTTTCTTTGTTCACTACCATTATCCACATTTTAAGGAGTAGAACCTCAACGCACATGATACAACATTGATCTTTGATTCCCACACAAACATCATCATTATATCTAGCTTTCCTGCTTCCTTTTGTTTTATAATTTGGTCTACCTCTTAAAAATCAGCAGTCTACTTTGATATAAGACACGGGTATGGAAGAATGTTTTGGGAACAGACATAATCACATATGTCTGTACAATGTAGCTCTGTCCATTGTAAAGGAGAATATTGTCTAGTTTTATTGATATAAGAATAAATTTACAGTCTTCTACTTTTTCTTATTCCTATTTAGAGACATTATTAAAATTAGTTCCTTCATGTATTCACCTATTCCACAAAACATGCAGTATCTCTTTTTAAAATGCCCATCTTCATTTCTGAGGCACTTGTTACAGCTAATCCTAATAAAATTAATTTAGATTCTATCTTAACAAAAACTTTTTTTCCATAAAGTATTTTTTCTATCGTATGCTAAAATTACCCTTCTGTAATCAGTGTAAATACTTCCAACATCCCAGTTTAAGTGAATTTTATTTATTCTTTGATAGTCAAGAGCAGTTTCAAACATGTTAAAAGTTTTTACAGGTACAAAAAAAAAAAAACCCACTAAATAAGCTACGATGTTAGAAAGAATGTAAGCAGAAAATACAAATTCTATATCAATTAGGTGCTTGTCTTCTGCTACACAATTTGTACATTTGCCAGTGTCGAAAACTGGCTTGCCTGGACATGGAGATGTCTACATAAAAATCACATTTTGTAACATCTTTTCAAAGGTTTTGAGCAAAGGAGCTTCCTTTTTAAAAACAGATTACTAAAAACACCTTTATTATATTTACAGACAAGCTTCAACAGTTTTAAAGCCAATATCTATAACAGCTTTAACATTTGTGGTACCAAGATTTTTTGAATGTAGAGTCTCTTTCGTTTTAATTAATCCTGGAATATTAAATATGTAGGAAGAGTGATATTGAGTTTTCAGTTTTTTAGCTCAGCTTCAGGTATGAAATGGATGTAAAACCAGTGTGATGACTGACATTTGCTGCAATTTTTCCCACAACATTTATCTCTCTTTCATCTTACTTGAGCGTGAAACCTGAAAGTAAATCTGAGATCAGTGGAGAAATATTAAATGGATTTAAAGTACTAAAATAAATACAATAGTTTTAAACTCACTAAAATTAAATATCTCTAATTTTCTCTTCTAGGTCATTAAAAAATGCTAGATCATGACATTTCATGAAATCCTTTGGTGTCATTCTCTCTGGTTGTTTGTTAAAATCCATAAACCCAAATCAAGAGGTACCATCATCTTTGTTACAAGCCTCAGCAAAGACAACTTCTAGATAATCTCTAAAATCGAGATATTATGAAGTATTTTTCTTCTTCATGTCATGTAATTTTTTTTTAGCTAAACAAAGATCTTCTTTCCCTCCAGACATCAGTTTTCCGTCCTTCAACCCCACCCTTCACACAGAAACTCCACAAAACCAAAAGAAAAAAAAAATAACCCCACAATCAGCAAATTATGTGTTTAACGAGTTAGAGAAAAAAAGTCTTAGTGATGATCTACATTTCTTATGTACATTTTAGCTAGAATAATCCCAAAGTACTTTAAACTATGCTTTTTAACATACTGAGATTTGCACACTAATGCATTGATTATGATTCCTTAACTGTAGGCTAGAATTTATCCTCTTCTTTCTGTATTAATTAAATTGTGTGTCATCCCTAATCTTACAGAATTTATTCTTAGACTAGAGAATGAGACAGTGAATGAGACTGTTTAAAATTATTTTTTCCTGAACATATTTGTGAACCTCAGCCTTTTCTGTTACTGTCATTAATAGATTGGTGGTTTGGTTTTTTTTTTATTATTTTCAATTAAACTGAGGTATTAAAGTGATTACTGGTTAGTTTGTTATGCTTGTGCTTCAGACAGGGCAGTTCTTCTTCAAGGGATATTTAAGAGGCTGACCTTGTGATATCAGAAGGTTTTTTTACACTCTAATTTTCATGCTGTGATATTAGAGCTTAGATTGAGTCAATGTGGGAAAGATTTCTTCTTGTTTGAGTGCAAGAATTAAACCATTTACTATTAGGATGTTTGTCCTAACATCTAGCTTAAATGTCCTGTGGTGCTTTAGCAGTTACCTGGCCTCCCCCCCAACCTTTTGAAATAACCCAGGCTAGACACAGACAGGCTGGAAGTTGATAAATGAAGCTCTATATTTACAGCTATGCACAATATACAAGCAAATATTTAAAATGTGTAACAGATATTTACAGATATATACAGTGAAAAGGTAATACAGAAACACCACAGCCCTCTCAGAGATCAAAATCCCCAAGAGGGGTAACCAACCACCCCTACCACCTTTCCCCTCTTCCCCAATCTTATCTCACCACCTGTTGATGCTGCAGATAGGCAGAGGTAGATTGGCCAGGGGGATTAGCAGTAGGAAAGAATTTAGTAGAATTATTGAAAATTAGCTACCAAGGCAGTGACGAAGGAACCATGCAAGAGAGCAGCCGCAGCCTCGGTCTGAAACTGTCTGACTTATCTATATTTCGGTTACAATTTCTTTTTTCTTTCTCAGTAAAGCTGGGAGTGAAGTGACACAATGTATTTTCATTTCTCAGCCAATAGCCTAATTTCTCACTCAAATTCTCCAATTAGTTCAAACCAGCACATGTCTTTGCTGCAGTTCAAGTCTATTACTTTCCAACTTATTTGCCAGAAATTGAACCATTTATTCAATTTTGGCATGCAAAGCCTTTTGCTGTGCACAAGGATCATTATGTGCATCCTTCTAAACAAGTTCAGATGCTCATAAGGATTCAGGATTTGTTTTTTTGCTCATGTTGGTTTTTTGTTATTTTTGTTTCTGTCTTCTGCAGTTTCTTCATATGGGTCACACAGTACTTCAGTTGAGGCTGATCTGTTTCTGTGTACAAGTGTACAATTGCCTTGAACATTCTACAGGTAGTATTCTAGTTAACAACTGTCCTGAAATTTTTGTTAATTGGTTTGGTTTGCTTTGGTAGACTCATCTGCTAAAATCTCTGCCTGGTTCCAGCAGGCTGTAAAAATCAGAGGTAAGAGGCACAGAAAATGAAAGGGATGTCACCACGTGAAAAAGGCAAACTTGCTTTAGCAGATAGCAAGGAAGCTGCCCTCCAGTTTTCAAAAGCAACTCGTATTAGTTTGACATCTGCTGCTATTTTTAAATCTTAAGTATGAGATATAATTTTGGATAATGGCATGTGTTACAATTTAGGTTAGCAACATGGGGCTGGCTAAATTGATTAATAACCAGAATAAGGAAGTTACAGAAGAAATTATTTTAGATTTTGTGGGTTCTGGTCTCTCCGGTTTTGACTTTATTGTTTTACAACTCTTTGGGTATTTTCTCCTTCAGGTGAAGATAAACCTGTGAAGGGCAGTTTCTGCCAAAGGTCTACTGATAATTAGAAGTACACTACAGTTTTCCAGTCTTATAACAGTGAATGAAAACTGGTTCATGTAGCCACAATTGAAATGTCTTAACAGATATTTTATTTTTATTGCATGTAATTTGTCTTAGAAAAAAAAAATCATCCACAAATGTAAATACTTATCCCAATTAATAATATTTGAATTTGAACCAATGATGCAAACATTTTGTTTGGTTTGCATTACTGGCATTCATCTTCACTGTATTTTTTTGTTGAATAATTCATTGTATATGATACTCCAATTATTAAACAATAAATTCAGTCCAAGGCAGAAAAATAAATTATGTTTTCTCATACCTTGCACTTATCTTTCGAACAGGCAATAAGTCGTCACTTAAGACACTGCTCTAGAAAAGATGCTACTGAATGATGGATTACATAGTTAATCTGAATGAGCAAATTGCAGTTACATTTTTAATACATGGGATTCAGTTTTGTTCCAAAAGCTACATTTTTGAATTAGTGACTGACAGAATGTACAGAAGACCTTTTACAAAGCAGTAGTTTTCTAAATTCACTGAAAATGCCAACACAATTTTTATCATCATTCAACTGAATTATGCAGGAAATTATACCTGAGAAACTAGTTACATAAACTTACCACAAATCCAAGCTAGTATGCTCTGAATATTGCATCAGTTGGCAACTTCCCCAGATTGTTCAATATCTTAAAAAAAAATATATATATTTTAAAATTCTGGATTAAATACAAAGTTAATTCAGGTCCTAAAATGGCCTTGGTCCTATTGCTGTTTTAATTTGGAAATATGTTCTCCATCAAAATAATACATTTTATCTTAGCTCTGTGTACTAAAACAAGGCTAAGTTCCCTCTAGCTATTGCAGTTGCAAATAGTGTAATTATCTGTCATATTTCAGTGCGTAATGATAAGACTGATCCAAATGGGAACTATTGCACTACCTGAGTGTGTTTCCCAAGGAGGAACAATGAAGCAGCAAAACAGACCATGCACAAGGAAGGGATTCCATTGCCCTCACTCATGAATGATAGGTTTGCCTCCAAGCTCTTTCTTACTCCACCTTGCTCCTCCAAACCTAGTCATTTATAGTTTCAATTTATTTCAGCATTTCCCTGCCAGGTAAGCCTTAGGGGAAATAATTGCTGCCTTTTCCCCTGCACTTTCTTTGCAGTGTCCTCACCACCTTTGAATATCAGGAGGAACAGCACTGAAAACACAGGTTGAGACAAAGTCCTTTCATTTACTTTAAGAAAGCTTGTCAGAAAGCCATTAAATACAGACTGCTGTGGATGACATTGTTCTGACAGCTTGAAATACTGACCTGTGTTTCTATAGTCAAAACTAAAATCCTGGTTTCCTTATTTTGGTGTTGCAAATGTATCTCCACATTTCAGCTGGATTCTTATTATTTTACTATCTTTACTTAAAAAAAAAATTCTTCTCATAGCATCAACTACACAACTTTGGACCTTTGCATGTAAATTAATTATAATTAGGTTGGGCTGAGAAACTGTATTATCTGGATATGGACTGGACTCAAGGTGGCTAGGATGGTTTAATTTGTTGTATGACATGCCACAGCTGCAGCATCCCCCCTGATAGCCAAAGCTTCACAGTCACACCAGGCTCTATGAGCTGAATTATGCCCTCGATAACCCAGTTTTAAGAAGTTTAACACACATGATTTTAAAACAACTTTTTTGTTTTTGTTGTTGTTGTTTGGTTTTTGTTTTGTTTTGTTTTGTTTTGGGTTTTTTTTGTCCCCCAGAAAATGCATTAAAATTATCTGGAAATTGACAATACCAACCCTACACTGACCTGAAATCAGAGAATGAAAAAAAAAATAGCCAAAGGAGGGCATAATGCTTTCCTCACTGATGTCAGTGTTTTTAGCCAAGCTTTCACATACTGAAGAGATGATTTGCACAAGACAGTGTCACCTTCTATTAAGCAATTAATTTTGCTTAGTTTGAATTGAAACATCAGTTTTCCAGGAAGTTCTGGCTTGTTAAAGGCCTCAAAAGATTAAATTTTACCAAGTAAAAAGAAAAGAGACCCAAGTGTTTTCAGTGCTGATTTGGAATTAAAACGTAGAACTTATCTCCTACACAATCATAGCTGTGCCCTGAGTGTGTTCTCTAAGCTATTCCCTGCTGAAGAGTATGGAAATGATACAGCTGAGAAGTCAGTAGAATAAAGAATGGAGAATACATACAAATTGATAGTTTCCTTAGTAGAGCTTGATATAAACTAATTTTATTTAAAAGTTGCCTTATCATTTGTTTTTTTCACATAATTTGTTTTGACATTTTAGTAAACTTCATTTTAATGCAAATTAGGTGAAATATGCTTTCTTCTTTAACAGCAGTTCCCTTGACTCTGCTTATGTTCATCACAACTGTATCCCATGAAAAAAACATTCTATACCCTGTATTATTAATTATTCCACTTCACATTTTCATTAATACTCAACAACTCAAAAATGCTACCATTAACTTACTAACAAACACAAAACCTCTTCTGCCCTTTACTGGTGGAACAAGATTCAAATAATCTGGCTAGTATTTCTTGAATATTGAGGTAATATTTTAGCAGTAAGAAAAAAACCAAACCAACTCTAAAAATATGAGTCATATCTCATACTTATACTTTGCAGAAGAAACTACACAAGAGGTCTCCCAATATGCAACCCAAAAAGTAACGAAGCTGAAGTCACCAAGTTATGGCCAATAATAGATTACCTAAAAAATGAAGCCTCTCAACAAGTGCATGCATTGCTCATCCCTAAAGATTAGAGGACAGACCTATAATACAACAAAAATAAGTTGGAGTTATACCATGACTAAATATGTTAATAATGTAGCTCTCATTAAAAAAACCAAACATCCATGATTCCCCTCCCCTTCACGTTAAGGCAAATAGCAATTTGTTTCACAGGTAAATCTGTTGAATCTGTGGCAGTCTAATAGAGTTGCTGCAGAGTGACCCCATGCACTGATCATATGCTTTACTCCAGTTAAATATTAAGAAATATTGTTTAGAGATGAGAAATGAACATATACTGTGCAGAGTGTTGTACTGTCTGTAAGAATTAATCCTTGGCTTTTTTTTCCCCGCCCCCTTTCTTCTTCTTAGCTGAACACTTGTAATTGCTGCTGATGCAGCCACAGTAACACAGAAATTTGGAAATAATAGATTTTGTCATTGAGGTTCTTTTGCTATTTGCACCTAATTAATTAGTAATAGATGTGGAAGCAGAATTCTGACCTAGTTATAAATCTCTGTGGATACATGTATATTTATAGAATTCCTCTTCGGACTAGATCATTAGACAGTGCGCAATAAATGAACTTTAAATGATTTAGCAGTGTTGGTTTCTTGTCAGCTTTCACAAACACCTCTGCTAAGTAGAAAAGTTTATAACATGAGCACCATAAGTCAAGTGCAACTATGCTATAACATCTACCGGTTTTAAATTTTATACACCTTATTGACATTTTGAACTTGCAGCTCAATATGCTATCTAGCAAACTTTTACCTGTGATGAGACCACTATTGATCCACATAGCATCTAAAGCTGTTCTCATCTTTTAAAAAGTCCTTATTTCTTTTTGTATTTACTTTCCTTTCTTTAATATATATGAAATCCTTTCGTGTTGTCTAATGCACTAAACTCACCTAACTGTAACACCAGTCTTAGGATGGATAATGCTTTTCAGCTATACTAATTGTCTAAATTTATGAGCACAGCTGGTGTTTCTCCCTTATTGCTTTATGGTGGCTTCTTGTGGATTTTTCTCTGATAATATCTCATCCTTACATATCAGAAGGAAACTTGAATGTTAATCACAAGAACACAGAGAAAACTGCCTCTGTGTTGGAAGCCTGTGGTTTTTTACAAAGGTAAACTTTTTCAGCTGAATTGCATATGAACATACATATCTATACAACATTATCTTGGGAACACCTGCAAACAGTTGAGTTTAATTAAACTGCAGCTGTTGCTGACTGAGAACAGAGATTTACCAACAAATATGCTAACTTTACATTGTCTTTCCTGTGCCTTTTTTTTTTTCATAAACTCCCAATTATGTGTTAACTTTTTTTTTTTTAATGGTAGAAACATTTTGAAATAGTAGCTGTGTAATTAAAGACTAAAAATCAAAGTACTGTCTAAAGTGATGGACATGAAATACAAATAATGGTGTTCCCTAGATGAAGAACTTAGAAAGTAAGGTATATGCAAATAGTTCTCTGAACAATCTGAAAGCCAAATCACTCATCAGTAGACATTCAGGAAAGTGGAGAATATTCATAGGTAAGGAATGCAAACCTCTGTTATATGACATCTTACAATAGGATGAACTGGAAATTAGGCCCTTTATAATAAGTGGAAAAAACAACAAAACAAAACAACTACAACAGCAAAAACCCACCAAAAAAAATTCTAATATTAGAAACAGGAGATGCTGGTCCTAGAGACAAAATGTGATGGAATATGCTCATATTTATATTGGACAAACAATAAGATAGAGCCTACCATTCTGTGTTGACAGTCAAGAAAATTTAAAGGCCCTTTCAAGTATTTGCAATCTACAGTTGCTTCTCTGTGAAACCTTATTGAGTTCTTTTCTTTTCCTTTTTATTTTTTCTTTTCCTTAATATATCAGAATTAACACAAAGAGTAACACATTAGCTGTTCCATTTAACTGGAAGTGATAAAAAGCTATTTTATACTTTATACTTCCAAATTACTTCACTGAAGTCACCACATTGTTGCACTGAGTGATAAATGGTACCTTAAGCAGTGCAGATTCTTTTATTTATTGGATTTGATTAATTATAATTCTTCAAATATTGAGATGTAGCTTACATAACAGAGATGTATGATGTCCAAAACAAACAGAAACTGCTACTACATGAACTCAACAGATTATGAACTGAGAAGCTACAGGGTAACTGAGAAGTGTGGAACTTTGCATATCAAAAATTGGTTGTGATTGTAATGAGTTTTGGATAGTTTTGAATAGGTTGAGATATGTAACCAATTGACGTATGTAAAAATATTGCTACCCTTAGGAGATTCATATAATAACACTTTAAAAGGAAGAAAAAAAAAAAAAAAACACAAAAAAACCCACAGTGTGATTTAGAACAAAAACACAGCAGCACTAAGTTTCTGCTTTTAGCTATCAGACTTATTTCCAGCATATTATATGAGAAAAAGGGGAAAAAAAAAAAAAAGTCTATGTATTTCCATGGTAGGATCTCTTTTGTCATTCTATAAAGATGTACTACTGCTTCACTGAGACATGTATAAAAGTCAACTGTAAAATTGGTACCTTACCAATGAGTCTTTCATAACAAGTTGTACCATCCACTATGAGCTGTATTTTCACCAAACTATGTATGTATCTCTCTGGCACTGAGAGACAGGAACAAGTTTGTAATTAGCATCACATAAAATGAGCCTATTATAGAACTCAATAATAGAACAGCATCATCTCTTATATCTGTAACAATATTTGTGTCTGCTGTAAGAGCTGCTGGTTAACATAAATTAATGATTTCTGCTTCTTCCAGCAATCTTTCAGATGCAGAAGTCAGATTCAAATGTCCTCTGAGGAAGAACATGGAAACTCAAATCACAGAGTGAAGTTTCCTAATCCTCTTAATATCAGCATCATTCTCTTTTATTGAAATGAGTCAGGAGCAGAGATGAAATTCAGTCAGGGTGAATGAAACTAGAATTGTTACCAGAAAATTTTCCTACATTTCTAGAACTACTCAAGCCCAGATGAAGATCATTTAAACATCCCTGGAGCAGTTCATTCTGGAGATCAGCTCTAATGACATGGAAGTAAAGGGGTTATCAGGAGTAGCCAACATGGGTTTACCAAAGGAAGATCTTGCTTGGCTAATCTGATAGCCTTCTATGAAACCACAACCAAATGGACAGATAAGAGCTGTGGATGTCATACACCTTGACTTCAGTAAGGCTTTTTGATACTGTCTCACATAACATCCTCATAGAAAAGCTCAGGAAATGTGGCATAGACAATTGGTCCATGACATGGATTGAAAACAGAGGGTTGTGATCAGTAGCACAGAGTCAACTTGGAGGACTGTGGCCAGTGGCATTCCCCAGGGATCAGTACTGGGCCCAGTTTCATTCAACATCCTTATTAATGACTTGAATGAGGTCATTGAGTGTACCCTCAGCAAGTTCGCTGATACAAAACAGGGGCTGCAGGCCAACAGACTGTCAGGTGGTGCAGCCATGCAAGGAGATAGAGACATGCTGGAAACCTGAGTGAAGGCAAACTTTATGATGTTCAATAAGGACAATTGTGCTGCGTTTGCAGAAGAATAACAGCAGGCTCCAGCACAGGTTAGGAGTTGCCCTGTTGGAGAGCAACTCTATGGAGAACGACCTGGTGGAAAGCTAGCCCGCCATGGGACAGCAATGCACCCTTGTGGCCAAGAGACCAAATGGTATCATTTGATGTATCAAGAAAAGCATCTAGGGTGGTCTAGGAAGGTTGCTCTCTTCTCCCCCTCTACTTTGCCATGATGAGACCACAACTGGAGTATTGTGTCCAGTTTTGGGCTTCCCAATTCAAGAGAGACAGGGACCTGTTAGAGAGCCACAAGAATGATTAGAGGGATTTAGCATATACCCTATGAAGAGAGACTGAGAGACTTGGAGCTGTTTAGTCTGGAGAAGAAAAGGCTGAGAGAGGATCTGGTCAATGTGTATAAATATCTGAGGGGTGGTTGTCAAGTGGATGGGGCCAATCTCTTTTCAGTGATGCACAGCAATACGGCAAGGAACAATGGATACAAACTTAAACATAGAATAATTCACTTCAACGAGAGGAGAAACTTCTTTACAGTGATAGAGTACTGGAACAGACTGCCCAGGGGGGTTGTGGAGTCTCCTTCTCTGGAGGCTTTCAGAATCTGCCTATATGCATTCCTCTGTGGACTACCCTAGGTGATTGTGCTCTTGGCAGGGGGCATGGACTCGATGATCTCTGGAGTTCTCTTCCAAACTCTAATATCCTGTGATTCTTCAATCCCACTACTGAGCTAGAGACTAAAATTGTGGCTCTTTAGAAGTGGTTGGCATTCCATGCGGAGGAAGCACCTTATAAAATTTAGTTAGAAAACATTAGTCTCAGGTGGAGACAGTGATCTTCATATACAAAACCTTCTATTTCTATGCTTGTCCTTGCCTGAGGAATTAAAAAATCTGGCTACTGTATCTCTGTGGAGTGTCATAACCACTGGACATAACAGATGTCGGACAGATGTATTTAGCTGGCATCTGCCTACACCACTCTGCCTACAGGATTTTGTGATCTTCTATTTCACAGGCAAGGAGCAATGGTCTAATTTAGGAGTTACATCACTCACCTGGAGAGGCTGTGGTCCCAGAGATGCAATTTGAAATATTTAATCAGTGCAATTAAGCGCAGTCCCCAAGAAAGAACAGGAATTTAAACTTCCTTTACAGTGAGAAAGGAACTAAACAAGGTTCTTCTCCAAAATCAGTGCCAGTCAGCAGGACTAGGTACCGCTGAATGCTAAAGGAGTGTTCAGCAATGGGCATGAGATGTAGGATGAACAATGAATTTCTGAAAATATGACAGAACCATCAAAACCAAAGTAAAACAGAACAAAATTCCCCAAAAAACAACAGGGAGGTTTACATACCTAGGATACTCAGCAGTTCTTGTTAGAATCGCTTTTCCCTTACCTCAGGGATGAACTCTCAAATGAAATATTATTTTTTTTTGTGTAAACTCCAAAGCAGGACAATTTCCTTAGGCTTGATTTGATCGACAGAAAATAATTAAAGTGGTCCCTCCATAATGATGCTGTTCTTTGTCATATTAAGTCATCATACTTAGGTTTTTATGTATGTCAATTGAACACAAATTTTATTTGTAAATTCTATTTATCAAACACTTTAATAAGGGAAATAACTGCAGAAAATTAGTTGGTTGGCCATTCTCAGCTCTTGACACCTGGTTTTACCCTTTCCTTCTTTGATCTATTACAATTTACCTAATAAGCCAAGCTCAGAATATTTTTTTTAAGAAACATTGAACATCTCAAGTTTTACATATTTTACATCTAGCTTTTGGTAGCTAGGGAGCTCATTAGCAGTTACTTCTTGTGGCGAATAAAATGCCACCTGAGAGTATAAGGACTCCTTAATTCATAGGTTCACGTTCTTTTAAGAAGTCGCTTAACCTTTAAGTCAACTGCAGCATATTAAAATTAAGCTGCTTTCAGCAGATAACAGAGTATTTTTGTTGTACTGGAATTTCCAGGTTATGCAGCTGCATAGTATGCAACTGTTTAAAATATCGCCAGGCATAAAATTCCAATAGTTAAAAGTCTGTGCAAATGCTTCAAAACATAAGGGTTAAACTTGTTTTCAACTAGATGGAATCTTAGAAGGAAAATATCTCATCATTGTTTTGACTACTGTAATGCAAATAATCAACATAATATCTGGAATTAATAATAGTAGCTTAGACAGCAAAAGAAATGAGGAGGAATCACTTTTGTTTTTAAACTTGCAAATGTAATTTGTGGTAGGTGGCAGACTGACAACCCTGTGAATGTAGCAGCAGAGCAGCTAATGGAACTGCAACTTTGCTAAATCACCGAATACATCTTTGTGCAAAATTTCTTTGGCAGGGCAAAACTTACAGATCTGAAGTGTTCCTACAAATTAGAAGTGATTGATAATATTGTTTTTGTGTTGCTCATTTGACAACCTTTTTCTTTTAATGTGCAATTTCATGTCTATGAAAAAAAAATGTTTGTACTAGGTAGAGTTAACTTACTTGCTGGGAAGCTTTGATTGATAGAAAAAGCTTGTCCTATTTCTTTGCCCTATCTTTTGACATCCAAATTCAAGAGAAACTTTTTCCATTCTCTTTGTTAAAAATAGAGCCTCTAGAATTCAGCTGAGCTTTTACTCCTGCTAAGTATTTTGCATAATCCTTAGGCTAATGAGAAGAAACTTGGGTATCTTGATATATTTGAAAAGTACTTCAACACACGGATTTTGGGTTTGTTGGTTTTCCTTTTTTTATATTTTTTTCTTTTCTTTTAATAGCTTACGGTTACTTAAATGATTTCAAGAAAACAAAGTCATGTTTATTTTGCACAGGAAGCAGACCTCTAGTACTATGAAAGGTAAATCAATAACTGATGTAGATGTGCCAAGAGAGGTGAACCATCACACACAAATTTTACTCATTATTTCATTATTTTACTGATGGTAAATATTAAATCTGAAACCTGTACACTTCAAACCAGCTTTATGATGACTGTTTCTACGATGGCTTCCCTAGCTATGTTAAGGTTTGTAATTTGATCACATTCATGTCAACTACAGTGGTGACCTTTAATGTAAAAAACTTGCCTTCAGAGAAGCTGTGCAGGTAATATTTACAGCAGATATCATAAGATTTTCAGAGAAAAGTGAATAAATATATCTATCCTTTAGAAACACCTTATTCCTACTGGGAGAATTTGCAATAGAATCCAGAAACAGATGAAATTCATTATTTTTTCTGTGATGTAATTTTAAACCAAGTATAAAACAGTCTGAACACTTTTTTTCTTTCGTTCAATACTTCAATTGCATCAGACAGTTAAAACAATGTGTTTCAGTGAAACATTTAGTGATGGTGATCAAATATTTTGTGCTGCTCTTCTTTTTTAAAAAAAAACTGATAGAGCATAGCAACTGAAGTGAAAGTTTTTCCTGGGCATAGTGAGAAGGGTTTTGTTCATTTTG
The DNA here is from genome assembly GCA_013396835.1 of Psilopogon haemacephalus. Taxonomy (NCBI): domain Eukaryota; kingdom Metazoa; phylum Chordata; class Aves; order Piciformes; family Megalaimidae; genus Psilopogon; species Psilopogon haemacephalus. The sequence goes on along the minus strand of VWZI01013051.1, from coordinate 150,084 downwards.
TATAAAAGTTTCTCATTCATAACCGAAATAAACCCCAAGCTATTGACAATAACATTAAAAGCTTATTTAATTTCTGAATCGCTTTTCATTCGTTGTACATCAATAATAAATGTAAAGCTCTGTCACTGTGTAAGCCTAATAAGACAAATTTGATCTCAGATTATTTTAGTAGGATAACACTCACCATTTTAGTTTCATTGCTCCCTTCAGACCAAAATCAACCTGGTTATATTAAAAAAATACATTAATGAAACATTATTATTGCATTGGTTAATATTTTAAGAATTTGTGTGTAAATTGATTGTAAAAAAAAAAAATCAATCTTTTTCTCTGAAATGTTGTTTGTACTTAGATACAGCTTTAGATCATCCACATACTTGAAAACTAGGGAATGGTAGCCTTGGAATTATTTCAGGTGAAGTAACTAAATTGACTAAATTTACTGCAGAATGACAGCATGGATATGAAAAAAATTAATTCCTCACTAGTTAATACCTACATTTAAGACACATTAGCAGAAATTTGGACAATATTTCTCTGTTAAGAGGCCCTTTTTTCATTCAGTCCAAGAAAGAACAGTTCTGGTGGCTTGCCGAAAACTGAAATAGGACATGTGAGAAAAAGAATTTGTGGGCCTCCTGGATACAAATCTACCTACTTGTCACTGGATGATATTTCAAAGCAACTGGAGAACTAGAAATCACAAAGTTGACAGACTTAGCTATATGTTTTCTTAAGCATACTGCTCCCCAATGGACTTCAGAAAAGAAAACAACTAATGCAGAAATTATTCCCTACAAAAAGTACTTAAACCAAGATTGTAAACGCAGTCTCAAGGAGAAGGAATGGAAGAAGGCTGTCTCATCATAGATGTAAAACTAGAGTGAGGAAGGGGGGAAATTCGAGTTCCCCATCAAATTAATCCTTACTGAAATGAACAAAACCAGGAGAGTTAAGACCATTCATATCAGATGTGTTATCCATAAATAATCTTGGCTTTTTGGAGTCTCAAATATTTAGCTGTCTCAACTTGTTGTACTTTATGCATACCTTGGAGTACATAAATTGGATCCAGTTTAAGTGATCCCACTGGGAGATGTGCTTTGAGAACTCAATTAATACCCTTTAACTACTAATGGAAAAATCCAAAGAGCAAATTAGAGAAACAGGTAATCCAAAGTGAAACTCCTGAAAAGAAACCTATTATGAATTATTCTCTCCAAAAAGCTATTTCAACTCAGCTATTCTTCTCATAATAGCTACAGAAGCCACAGAGATATTGTACAGAGGATTGTCACGACTCAGTGTAATGTGACACTTATTCATCACAGCTATAATACCAGATAAACTTCTGTCTCAGCTTGTAACACTGCCCTCTCTGTGCATAAACTTCTTCATGTCCAACATCCAACACTGCTAACACACAAAGAAAGGAATAGCTGCATAAATTCTGTTCACTGCTTTCTGTACATTAAGAGCATTTTACTGGTAGAAGGTAAACAAGACTTGCTAACATCAAGAGAGGATAACCTCTTTACTACTATTTTCCCAGTCCACGGCAAAAATGTTAGTCTATTGTTCTGGTCACCTTTCTTCCCTTACTTCCAATTGCTATGTTCCTGCTGCTCAGACATCTCTGTCCACTGTGCAACAAACTAATTATTTTTTCATATTTTAACAAGAAAGCAATGTATATTCAAAACTAAATGCATAAAACAAAATCACAAAAATTGCAAACCTAAATCACATTGAAAATGGATAAAAAATGCCATAGAAAATTACATTTTCAGTATCAACTTTATTCAGATGTGAGGTTATTCTGTTAATATACCCAAATATTACTGAAGCAACCAAATAAAGTAATACATTAAATATTATAGGGTGGGGAAAATGAGAGTAGCTTTAAAAAGAAACTCCTAGCCAAATTTCAAACAGTACTGAAATGCTGAAATTTTTAAATGGACAGATCATGAAAAAGGAATGTTAAATGTGAAGTTTTATGTCAAATTGATGTCCAACACAGGCTGATCTTTGCTGTGATTATGTTCTACACTGATCTCATGCAGCAAATTCATTTCAGATTTTAAGTGCCCAGAGTACAGGTGCACAATGTTATGTTCCCTTATGCCACGTTGAGATTTAACTAAGGAAGACACAAGGGAAAAAGAAAAAAAAAGAGAGGGAAAGAAAGGACTTTTAATGACAAGTTTAATTAGAGACTTAAAGTAGAAGATATTTATTTGATTATTTTTTTTCCTCTATTTAGCTTTAAGATTCTGTTTAAATTCAGTTACCTCAAGAACAGTCAGAGTTCTGACTCTTCTCAGATTACTCCAACAATCAGCTTCATTTCTCTATATTTTCATGGCTTTGGAGAGTATTATCATTTGCACATTATGGGTGAAAGTGATAATACCCATGCTAATTTTGTTTCTCAGAGATGTTTAGTAGGTTATCTGTAAATATGTACACAAATACAGCTTTTAAGTTTCTTGGATGATGGAGGCACAGATCTAAACCTAACGCCACTTTTAAGTGACGTGGTAAAACTCAACTCCCCAGAAAAGCTATAGGGAAAACTACAGTAATATAGATATAGAGATATATATATATATGTATATACATATATATAAAAATAGGTATACATACATATATATATATATACAAATAATATTTTCCTTTAATATTAAACTATTTCAATCAATATTGGCAGATTTCCTAGCTTTCACGGCTCTGTCCTGTCAAAAGATACACTGTTTCCATATTATCCTTAAAATGTACAGACATATTCCTACTGATAAGTGCAGAGAGTGACAAAGCCTACAGTAGGATTGCGAATTACTGAGTAGATTTACAAGAAGGACAGGTCAATATATTGCACGACAAATAAATTGTCACTTTGTAAAGAAACGTTGTGTGGAGAATAAGTAAGAATCAGTTACACTGCAGCTAAAGACACATTTATGAGGCTGTATCAGTAGTTATGAGTCCCTTTACTCATATGGGAAAGGCCACATAAACTGTTTCAGAGAAGACACTCCAGAGAGGGTCTCCTCGACTTTATCAGATTAAGTGATCTGGTGTTCAACAGTATTTTTGTCCTGAAAATATATCCAGCGTCATGTGTATCATCTGTGAAAGGTGTATAAAACACATACATTTTTTTATGCTTCTCTGAAAATACACACACAGACAGATTGGGGATAGTGTTTTCTCCTGCTGTGGGTACTTCATCAGTCAGAGGTATAATGGAATACAAAAGATAATGTTTATATGCTATAGAAAAGTATGCATATAGAGAAAGCAGGAATTTACAGTCTACCCTAGTATATGAGGCAGGTGAAAGATATGAGAGGTTGGTATACTACCAGTACCTGTCCAAAAAGTATACAAAACATTGATGACAACAAAGCAAACACATAAACAACCCAAAACTTCTTCCATTTTGGAACAGAGTATCTCAATTCATGCAAATGCACACAAGTTTATATTTCACTAGCTAGTACCATAAACACAGCACTGTACATTGTTAGAAAGTACTATTAACAATAGTTAGATTGCTTACATGATGGCGTGGGGGAGACAAGCAGTTGACTCAATGTGAGTGATAGAACAAACTCCATTTTATTAGCTATCCTACAGCTGCCGGGTACTCCAAGATAATTGGTAAAGGGGGTTAGGTGTGTAATAGAATAATTGGCTACTGTATAACAACAAGGAGTTTGCAGTTCTCCAAGAAAATTCTAGTTAGCAGGCACCTTCCTTCCTCTGCATCTTTGTTTTCCTTCTGTCTGTTTCCGGCTGCATTTTCTCTCCACAGGTGTTCCGCTGTGCTCATCTTTCAAACATACACCTGGCAGTGGGTTGTTCACTGCTCTAATGCTGCTTCTCAGAAATATTCTGCAACACTTACATATATCTTAATAACTCTCTATTAAAAAAAAAAACTTTTAAAATAACTTGATTGATTTTTTCACTTTTCTGTAGGTGTATGTTTCACCACAGTCTCAATACATCTTCTATTACGAGTCTCTACCTACACAGTATATGTATTTGTTACTCTCCTGTGGTTCCAAACATGTTAATTAATACTACATATTAACATGAGTTTTTTTTTCAAATTGCTCATTTCACTGCTCTTAACATAGATGTACAGGTATGTAAAACTAAGATGACCACCAAATTGCTTCCATTTGTATGAAATGGAATTTGGCATGACTGTATCTATGAACTTTGGAGAAGACTTTTGTTTTTCTCAATAAAGACAATCAGATATGAAACTTGGTGTGAGTCTTAGCTAGAAATGCAGGCATGTGTAAGAAAGCAGACATCTATAAATCTGAGGATACTCTAGATGGGGCTGACATCCCTTTCCTTGGTCCATACAAGGTGGGGCTGTAATTATACTTGAGTATTGTGCTCTTAAAATATTTACCTTTCAGATGATCACATTTTCTTATTTATTACTTCTGTAAAATACCAGTTACTTCCTTTTGAAATATAATTTCTTGTCTTATTTACTCTCCTCCCCTTCTCTTCTAGGAACTGGGCAAGGATCAGTTTTGGTGGGTCACACATATCTTAGATACTTGAACCATTGCCTGTGCAGCATGGTATTATATCAAATCACTGCTGTGAGAACAGGTCACAATGCCATAGATATCCTCAGAAATGTAAGATATAGAGTGAGATTATGTAAGGGAATAGAGAAATACAAACCTTTTACAAGACCTGTATCATTCACTGTGTGCTACCTCAAGTGATGGTTATATTCTCATTCCCCATAGAACCTTTTTACCAAATAAGCAGTCATTAACATGGAGACAGTAATTCTATTCACTTTCTTAGGTTGTCTCTTGAGGTCTGTAATTATCAATTAGGACTATCTGTCTGAAGATTAAATACATAAAATGTATAAAATATCATTGTTTGAAATTTATCTTTCCCAGAAAGCATGTTAAAGCTTTATCTCATATTCCCTTTCTATCAGCTTCCCAAAGTTTGCATCTGAGACTGGAATCCTGGAGGAGAAATTCATGCTCACGTAGAAAAAAAGTATAAAACAGATATTATAAAAAAATATCACTTCTTACTTGCTTTGAAAAAACAAATGATCCACTGGTCCTGCTTTAGAAGATTTATTGCTCCGTAACTCCGCATTTGTGGCTGCGTGATCAAAGCACATGCACACAAATCGGAGATTGACGGGTTTGAACGCAATTCAGATCAGGGCGTTAGTTTGTCTGCAGTATGACTACTCTCTGCATTAGCAAAGGGAGAGTGTAAGGTGGACATTATCTGACATTTATCACTCTCTGTGTTGACAGGAAATTGCCAGTCAGGGATCTCATTTCACTGGGTTTTCTGCCTCTGATATTCTAGCAGATTTGGAAAGACAGATAAAGTGAACACATCTGACTTTGGTTTACATGCATTCCTGTCTTTTTTTCCCCCTGCCATCATAGTTTATAAAACATTCTGCTGTTCTGTATGGGAAAATGCTATAGAAGTATGAAGTAGAATGCTGTGTTTTGCTCAGGTGGGATTTGTGAGCTTGTGCATTTATAGTCCTAATGTCAACAGTTCATTTCTTCTCTGTGAAGACAACATTCTAAGAACTTTTGATATGCAGGTGTTTGACATTCAATATACACTTCTTCTTTGGTGAAAGAAGAATCTCTCTTAGTTCCCTAGTTTAGCCTTTCCTTTCAAAATTCTAGATTAATGCAGTATCTCCAGTGTACTTCCAAAGGAGATAAAGAAGTATTCATCTCCAGGATAGCCAAATGATCACCTGAAAATATAACTGACATTTGTTTTAATTTAATTTGTATATATAAAAAGAAATCTTCAATGAGTTTTTAATTCAAGGATAAAATATAATTTACAGTATCAATAAATTCATACTATTTAAAAAAAAATCTAAATATACTATAAATTGGAGAGGTGTGGATTTGACAGAGGGACCACTCAGTAAATAAGGACTTAGTTGTAGGGTTGCACTCAAAGATTTGCAGTCAATAGTTTGATATCCATATGGAAACTAGTGACAAGTGGCATTCCTCAGAGGTCAATATTGGAATTGGTGCAATTCAACACATTTGTAAACCACATGGACAATGTGATTGGCTGCATCCTCAGCAAGTGTTCTGAAGATACCAAGCTGTGTAGTGCAGTTGACATGATGGAGGGAAGAGACCTGGACAAGTTTGAAAATTGGGTCCATGCAAACCTCAGGAAATTTAGCAAGGCAAAGTGCAAGGTTCTGTTCATGGGTCAGAGCAACATCAAGCATAAGTAGAGGCTAGATAATGAGTGGATTGAGAGCAGTCCTGAGAAGAAAAACTTGGGAATATTAGTGGATTAGAAAAATTAATATGAGGACAGAACTATGAGCTTTTCAGCCAGAAAGCCCATTGCATCCTGGGCTTTACCAAAAGAAATGTGGTTAAAGGTCAAAGACGATGATTGTAACCTCAACTCTGCTTTTGTGACACCCCACCTGGAGTACTTCATTCAGCTTTCAGACACCCAACCTAAGTACATGAGCTTCTTGGAGCAAGTCCGGAGAGGGGCCGTGGAGGTGATTAGAAGGCTGTAACACTTCTCTTACGAGGTCAGACTGAGAAAGATTCAGTTCTTCAGTCTGGACAAGACTCCAGGAAGACCCTATAGGTGCCTTACAGTAATTAAAAGGGAAAGGAAAGGTGGGGAGGGACTCTTTATTGAGTAGCATAGTGATAGAACAAGGGATAAAGGTTTCAAGATGAAAGAGGATATATTTAGATTAGAAGTAAGGAAGAAATTTTTTTAATCTGGGGGCACCAAGACACTGAAACTTGTTTCCAAGAGAAGTGGGCCCCTTCCCAGGGTGCTACCTCCCTGGAAATATTCAAGGCCAGGTTGCATGAGGCTTTGAGCAACTTGGTTTATTAGAAACTGCTCTCTGCCCATGGCAGTGAAGTTGGAACCAGATGATCTTTAAGGTTCCTTCCAATCCAAACCATTCTGTGATTCTGTGATAAGATCTACTCTAGTTTGAGGATAAAGATAGTTCTAGTCAGGTAGAAGCCACTAGAAGCCACTGCAAGCATTAGTTTACAGATATATCCAAAGATTCTTTGATTTTCAAAGATTTGGGATTTGTCTGTCTTTGGTAGGTTTAGTTTTTTGGTTTTGATGGAGTTCAGGTTTTTTGTTTATTTCAGAGGTTGGTTGGATTGGTTTGGATTTTTTTTTTTCCTTTTTTTTTTCATTTGTTTGGGATTATCTAGTTAGAAATTAACATTTTACATATCTAATCCTCATAAAATAACCTCAAATTATTCTTCTGTGGTTTATTTTCAAGAGTTTCTACCATGGTATACAAACAGGATACATTTGCATTACCACCAACAGGCATGAAGTAAAAATATGGTATCTGAGATGGAATGCAAGATTAGATTCTTAAAATGTCATCAAAGTAGATTTATACTGTGGTATTTAGTAGTGTCATAATAATATTGGCACCTCATTATAATTAATAGTTATAATAATAGTGCATTTCATTGTTCTCCTTATGACTTTAATCTCCAGAATGAGACACCAGAGTTAGAGCTGGAAACTGTGAACAGTGCTGCCCCAACCAACACCATTAATTTTGAGCATACAAAATAGGCCTAAAAAGTTCCCCCCCCCTACCTCTTTTTTTTTTTTTTTTTTTTTTTTAATTTAAAAATTATAACTGTTCATTGATTACTTTACAGGTTATAGGGGTTACATAAACATGAAATATTGAGTGGAGTCACAGATAGTGAATGCTTGAAGAAGTTTCTGGAAGTCAGAGGAGTAGCTGGCCATCTCAAGGACACTCATTTCCTGAAGGGTATGAGTGTCAGTGTAGCCTGATGTTATTTTCCTCAGAATACTTGATGCATAAAAATCCCTATGTCAGTTTTCACAAAACAATAAAGAAATATAGATAAATAGTGCTGTTGTCATATGAGTAAAGGTCCCAAATACTTGGAGTTATCAATTACTGTAACAGTACTATGTGAAGCAGCAATGCAATCTCATATGCTGAGAAGTGGAATGCAAGCAGACTAGGGTTTTTCGGAGAGAAGAAGGTACTGTGAAAGTCAAAAGTCAGCACAACTTATGGTCATATAGCATTTCTCACTTAGATAAATTAAAACGGAGACTAACTCCTTACTTACAGCTATGGCTTTCTAAGAAGTAGGACCTATAATGCAATAACTTTATTTGACACAAAATGGAATGCTAGAGCTTATTGTATATGTCTAAGAAAATTTACTACTAAAAGTACCTCAGCCAACATTACTTTCAGATGTTACTTTTCCAAATCTTCCTGGTGCTTTCAGATTTCAGGCTCATGACAGCTAGCAAGGATGCTTTTCAGAACAAGAAGCAAGTTTAAAAAACTTTTCAAAGTCTATGTTCACAAAGGGTCTATTTTATTACTGTAATTTTAGTGAACAAGATCAAAATGCAGATCTTAATAGACTTTCTTCGCCTTTTCTTCATCTGCAAGCATTAAAGTTCTGTAGACTGAACTTACACAGAAAGGCTGAGAGCTGGGTCTGCTTAGCCTTTAGAAGTGGAGACTGAGAGGGGAATCTCATTAATGCTTAAAACATCTGAAGGGCAAGCATCAGCAGGATGGAGCCAGAGTCTTATCTATGGTGTCCAGAGACAAGGGGCAACGGACACAAACTGTAACATGGTTGGTTCCAAGTTAACATAAGGAGAAAATTCTTCAATTTGAGCATGAGAAAGCACTAGAACAGATTGTCCAGAGAGGTTGTGGAGTCTGTGTCTCTGGAGGCATCCAAAACCCACCTGGAAGTGTCCTTGGGTGATTTACTCCAGGTGATCCTGCTCTGATAGGAGGGTTGGACTACATGATCTTCAAGGTCCCTTCCAACCCCTACCATTATGTGATTCCACGAAGTTCTCTAATTAACAAATCTAACTTAGAAATTTATGCATAAGGTACAAAATGCACAGAAAGCAAACTTTCTGCTTGTTTGGCTGTCATTAGCTAAACTCATTCAAGCATGTTTACTCTTTCAAAACATGCTGGTCAAACTACCACATAATCACTAAAACCCTGATGGTGAGACCTTCTGTACCACAATTACAGTATAAAAGCAAACAAACAACAAAAAATATTTTGCACCTTCACACACCACCCACCCCCATTCACCCCTGAAAACATAAGCATTTCTTCAGCTATCTTAGCTATAGGAACATCTGCCAACATAATCCAGTAAGATTCCTAAACTGCAGGTATTACTGGGAACAAAAAAACAACAACAACAAAACAGTAAAAAAGCCCTTTAATATCTTAATAGATATTAGAGTAGGTAGCTTCTGTGGATTGAGTTCATAAGGCCCCCTGCTTCAGTCTGACAAAGGGATTTAAGTCTGGTCTGTCACCCTCCTGAGAGACTCCTGTAACCATTAGGCAATAGCACAGTTCGAGGTAAATCTTTCACTCCCTCCAGCTGACACTATTCCATTTGGTATAAATAATTAAATGAAGGAGGACGTGAATATGACTTTCCCACAAGACTGCCCTAACTACCAGGCTATAGAGTCAATCTCTTCTCCCTTATTTTTCCACCAGCTTAATTAATATTTAATTGTTTACACAAAGTGAAACAGTTTTAATAGGAGAGAAATTCTGAGCGACAGAATTCCAAGTAAGCCAATCCTTGGAATGCTTTCTTGAGAAATGGGAGATGCAGCACCCAGTTTCAAATTAGGGAATCAAGCCTTCCTGGGCAGAGTTGAAAAATGAAGGACTATCCCTAAATACTCAGTATGGTTGGTTTTTTTTTTTTCTGAGAGAAATAAGCACTGTGGTTTAGGCACCAGACTGCAGGAGGTGACCATCAGTTGTAAATTGTAGATGAAAGAAAGGAGGTTGTAAGTTCATGGCTGAGCACCCTGTATATTTTTAACACTTCTGATCTCTTACTTCTCCTGGTTTGTCATTCATCTCTTTGCCTTCTGCATAACTTAAAGCACCTAGTGCAGTACATGCACTTAGAGCATGTAGACACTGAAGCCAGTGCCCAACTCTGTAAGGTGGGATGATGCTTATGAGGCACAGAAACAAGTCGGCTCAAACCACATGTGATTTATAAACCAGTCTTCAATATATTTGCACTGAAAACTCCTTTGAATTTTCATTGCTCAAACTGCTCCTTAAATTAGGTTTCAATTCTGGGGCAAAAGGCAGTACCAGTGAGAGTAAAGCTGTTTTATGGGATATTTTACAATTCAGATTGACTGGTCTATGGGACGCTTTAGTTGAGCTGCTACTGTCAGCTGTTCAGGAGTGGATGTTTGTGAGATGTGGAAAACAAACCCCTGCAAGCTTGCAAACACTTTGTTCTTTGCCCCTTAGGCACATCTGGCAGGGAGACTGCTGCCGCTGACACAAACTTTCAGGTCTGATCTCACTGCTCCCAGGATGAAACAGTTAGGTAAATCTCATGTGAGAGATCAGGAGTCAGCTTGAAGCACAAGGAGAAATTGTCTTTTTCTGTGAAATATTTCTATGAAGTGGTACCAGAAAAAGTAACCACAGAAGAACTGGATGTGATTTTTAATTTTTTTTCAGTGAGGACCAGTGAGCTCTCTTCCACCTCCCACTACTTTCATCCCTTATTTTCCTCTTCGACAAGGTCTGTAAAGATGTCAACCAATCTCATAAAGTAGTGCACAGGAAATTAATTAAAAAAAAAGAAAAAAGGTCCACATAAGTAATTTGTGTTAATTTTATTCTCATGCTTAATTTTCTTCAAACTGTTCCCTAAATCCTGCTTTGAATGTTCCTATTTCGCTCTCTCTTTTTTCTTTTTAATTTTTTTTTTTTTTTAGTTTCCTGAACCAAAAGATACACAATAACTCAGGTGTTTAAAATACAAGAAAAAAGTGCATGTATCATTTACACAATTTGGAAGGACTACTTTGAAGAGACTTATAAGGTAGTCAGTGCTGGAAAAAAAGAGAGAGAAAACAGGACATATATTGTGAGACTTAACAAATACTTTTGTCTTTAGTTCAAGTCTGGTAATGAATTAGTTCACAGACACAAATGCTCTGTGGTGAATAGTAATCCAGTTAATTTAGGAAGCCTTATCTTCAGACAGCTACAGAACCTCAGTTCAGCTTCTCACAACCTTCCTTGAATTGTCATATATTTTTGACCCTGAAAAAAAAACCAAAAAACAAAAAACCCACATCCCAAAAACACACAAAACCCAACATAAAAGAGAATATTCCCTCTGTATAAGGCATTCTTGCTCAATCCATTCAGGCTTTCTCTACTAAAAGAGCCCAATCTACTTTTCACTTAATTCCAGCAGACTCTATGGCAATAAAATGCTATTATCTTCTTGCAAGAGCTTCCTCTAAACTCAGATCACTCTAGCCCTGTCCACTAAATCATTATCCATTTCCGATGTTTTGAGGCCATATCTCCAAAATTGGCCTCAATCTATTCTGCAATTTTACCTACAAATGTCAATCAGAACTACCTTGCTCAAATTTTTCACTGTCATGAACAAGATAGTCAAGATTCATTTAAATTAAGCTGTGTATGAGTAATTTGCTGACAGCTCCTTCATTTTTGTCCAACCTTCACTTGATAAAAAGTAATCCCATTCTTCCCATTTTCAAAGAAGCTTGATGGCAAACTAGGTAGCAGGAGGCCCAAATTTTCTTCTTTAGCAAATGCTCAATGTCTCCATGCATTTTGTTTCTTTTGTCTAAAAACTCATTCTTAAGACGAGAACTGGAACTCCATTGAAGCAGAAAGATGCATCACTTAACATGTCTATTGACCCAAAAACTGGAGGAAGATGCATGCATCTCTTGCAGAGTTGCCAGATTTTGCTGTAGATTTTCTGTACAAGCCTGTTTCACCTCAGTTACTTTGTTTTCTCTACAAGAAAAAGAGGGCTTTAGGAAGAACATATCAAAATCTATAAGGCATACTTCTCGTACCTTTTTCTTAAGTTCCACCTTAATTTTTGTCTCCCTTTTTAAACTGAGAGTGAGATGGCAGAATGCAGAAGTGCCCCTGCACATTTTCATCACATCCCTTTGCTGCTGGCACAACACCATAAGGCCACTGGTGGTGTATTTAAAAAACAGCCAGTAATGAATGAGCTGCTTATAATGCTTTCAGATAGAGCTTTCCTGTTCTTTTTTAGGCTCCACCTCTCTATAGGAATATTTGACTGGGACCTCAACTCCTTCATTTAATTACCAACTTAACTTTCAGGAAGGAGATCTGCCTTGCTCTCCTAAATGATACTAGTTTGATGAACAATACTTTCTACATTTGTCTCAATGGTATGTAATGTTTTAATAATCACAGGCAAGGCTAATTTTACCTACACAGCCTATGCTGCATAGCCTATACTTACATAACTGTAGAATAATTCTTCTTACATAGCCTATCAGACGTTTACTGATAGGTTGTACAGATACAGAAATAATTGCATAGAATGCAGAAATATGGGATGGAAATACTTGTTAAATCTAAGAAACTTTGTAAAATTATGAAAAACAAAAGCATATAACAATACGGTTCCTGAATTTAAAAAAATGAAAATGAAATTTTAAAAAGGAAAAAAAAGAGGAATGACAGAGAGTTAGCAACAGATAAAAACCCCCAAAAAAACCAAAAATGAACCCCCAAAAAACCAACAAATAAAACAAAAAACTGACAATCTGCCACCTGCATTGAGGAAACAAGAAATAATTCATTTCACAGTGTTTCTTCCCTCTCACACCTTCCTGTATCCTCCTCTTCTCACCTCAGCCCTTCACATAAATCTCTTGCCTTTCAGCACTACACACACACACACACACACACACACACTATACATTCCTTCAGAGCAGCACACAATTCCCTTACCTGTTTTGACAAGAAATGCACACTGAGTCACATGCCAGAGGCCATGGTTTCACGAGAGTCACAGGTCAATAAAGATCACTTACATTTCCTATGAGTTTTTTCATCCTCTTTTTCCCCTTCGGGAGCCAGGGCCTCAGAAAGGAAAGAAAGAAATGTCAAGGGCCCCTTTGTCAAGTGTTTAAAAAAAATATTCCCAAAACTCACTATTGGATGCTCCCTTCAACCTCTTGTTACCTTGCCTTAAGGAAAGTGTCCTTTTTCTCTTGGCCTCCCTCACCTTGAAAGGGCTCTTCATCCCTTCAAGAAGCTGGCCACTGACTTATCTCTCTCCCTTGATGATGCACAAGAAAGTAGAAGGGATTAGTCAGTATTCTTTTAAAACTGTCTTTTACAAGGAAGCCAATAAAATGATCTACATTGTATCACAGTTCAACATATCTGACATCTGTTCTGTAATAAAATTCACTTCATACATATGCTTCTTCAAGCTCATACATATGCTCCCCACAAGCATCCCCCAGCTGCTCTTCTGAGACATTTTGGTAACATGGTAGAGGTATTTAAGTAGGTATTCTAGCTTTTCTCTTTAGTCTGGTAGATACCTTGAGGAACTCTGCTTAGTAAACATCATGCTGTAAACTATGCTTACTTGACTCTCTTCAAAATTTGATCGTTTTTCTCTAGGAGTTAATCTCAGCGACTGTGTTCATTGTTTCATTTCAGACTTGGTTTCCTCAAACATGGAAGAAATTGTTTCATGATTTCTCAAGGTTCGTATAAAAGCAATCACTGCTTCACACATTGAGTATATGATTCACAGAATCTTTAATAGAATAAAACAACAGTAAGAACTGAAATGGGTAAAAAAAGTTGGTTTTATCAAACCTCTCACTGTGAGGGCCATACATTCTGGGTACCAGATATCAGGAATGTAAATAAGCAGAAAATGTGGGTAGAACACTATGCATTCTAATATTTCTTGTGTGAACACAAAAGGTAGATTCTCATTGTCATGTTGAACTGGTCTAGCAGTGAATTTTTGAGGCAGTCGTTCTAGGTTTCCCTGCATGTTGTGTTGTTGTTTCCTCAGAGTACATGATCTGGATTTCTCCAAGAAACTGCATCAGAAGATACACTGCAGTAGCATTCCAAATGTATTCCATCTGCAAATGAACATAGATGCAGTCCAGTGTAAAGATACTGAAATGCATATAGAGTAAATGCCCACATTAGCAGTTTTGGTCTGTAGATCTGCTATTAGTTTATGCTATTTTCTAATGGAAATATTATTTGCATTTGCTCTTATATACACCTCCTCGTCTCATTTATCTGTCACCAAAAAATGTGCATGCAAGTACATCTGTGACAACTCAGCTGAAGCAGGCATATAAATGATTTCCCCAATATTTTTATGTTAACCTACTTGGAAGCAGAGTCTGCGTAAGTATCTCCAAGAAGCAAAGTACACCCCAAGGCTGGAAACATGAATTTTCATACCACTTTTCTACAGCTTCATTACATTCATTTATGAAAGAAAAGTAACCTCACAAAGTAGATGCCTTTTTCTTTTTCTTTCTTTTTCTTTTTTTTTTTTTTCCCTTCTACAATTCTGATATTTAAAATTCAGCACTTCTTGCTGATGATTTTTAAAAACCCACCAAAACAAACCCACAACAAAGTCCTATCTCTTATATGGTAGTTTTGGTAGGCATATTAGGTGCCCAACATCAGAAATGCCAACAAAGCACCTATTTATCACCCACATGAATATTTGGTGAATAAAGATATGCCAAGGACCAGCACAGAGTGCTTATTATACACACACTCCCATCAAACTCTCAATTTGAAATAAACCCATTAAAAGTAAACTTGAATTCTTCACAATGTATTGCAGCATAAAACATTCAACACAGCAGCTACATATAAAGGATTTTCTTAGAGTTCAGCAGTGATGTCTCAAATCAGACTTTCCATCTCCATGAGAGTAGGACTGTGTCATTTTATTATGCTATACCTGTCAGCATGTATCTCTTTATTAGCTGCCAACTTTTCAAGGCAGTTCACAAGAATTTAATTTTTCCAATACCTAAATTAATCCACATTTAATATCAAACAATTGTCTGAGTCTAGATGAGGAGTATTCTCTCCTATTGGGAATCTGAATAAGGTGAAGACAAAGAAATCTATAATACTTCACAACAGGTCTTGACAAGTTCAGTAGTGCTCGCAGGCAACAGTAGCCTAAGGAGACACCACTGAGAAGCTTGCTGAAGCATTCATCCAGAAAAATATGCATTCCAGGAAATGTATCTTTTATTTTGACCATGTATATTTTGTTGTCACTCTGGCCTGTGGTCTCATAATGCAACTAAATCTATGGACAATATACCAACTTTTTATAAAGGAATACTCAAAATGAAAAATGAACATGAAACTGCTACTCAGCAATGCTATGTACCATCAGAATAGTCAGAAATAAAGTTTCAGCAAGTCAGAATATACCTTGAGCACATCGGATATTTTATACCAACCCAGAAGAACACTCTTAAGCAAGAAAGATTATTTTAGTTTAAATATTTAAGAGTCTTAATCACTCTTTGGAATGCTGCCTTGACTTATGGATCCTATGAAAATCTACCAAATAGAATACCATCTCCTAAATACTGAAATGTCTTACTATTCCACATCTCTTAATTGCGTTGCAAATTTCCTTAGGTAAATGGAGTCTTGATTATGCAGAAGAAAGACCATCCTATCAATTTTTAGGTTTGTTACAGATACTGAGACTTGAACAAAGAAAATGGACTGTGCTTTGAGAAAGGTTACAGTTAAGTTTTCTCTTCATTAGAAGCAAGTGCCTCTCTGTCAAGACCAGGTTCAGTGGGGAAGTATATCTGAATCTTCATTACATCAAACTCTACAAAGTGCTACAGATGCAGAATAAGATGAGAACATGAACATGCACTAAAAAGGTACAAGGTCAAAACAGCATGGAAATATTTATGCAATTTTCCTTCAGCAGCTTTGTGGATTTATAAAGAAGGCTGTAATACTTCCTCATTTGAGATGCTTGTTTGTTATTTTAAAGGAAAAGAGAAAAAAAAAATTGAGGCACTGAAGATGTTTTCTTCAAGGTTAAATGCTAGCCTCTGATTTCCAGAACCTAGGCAACTATGCCTGTTTCTACTAAATACATTCCCTCTTATTCTACTATGAATCTGGAGCAACACAGTTGATTGCTGTTGTAAACTGACGTGAGATCAGATGTGTGACCAACAAGCCTCGTAACAATCCTTTACTTGAAAGGTAATGAAACAATTTCATCAATTGTTCCCATTCAATTCTGGATCAATTGAACAAAACCACTTAAGTATTCTTTATGCATTTTGTGATCAGGGAAGAGAAAAATGGAATAAGAAACCCATTTGGAGGTTGCTGTTCCTAAATAATAATTTTGTAATCACCATCCTTATTAACCCCCGTACAATCAAAATCTCTAGGGTAGGTCTTCACACAAATTCAGTTTTGATTTATTGTACCATAATAATTACACGTTGTAAGAAGGACCTTTACAAGGAAAATATTTTCAAGACCTCCTGTCATTGACCAATAAGCCACATCAGTTTACAAAGTTTGTGATTAGTCTGTTTCAAGGGATATATGAAGGGGTCAAATGGAGCTGAGAGTCATACAGCCTATTAAGACAGTTTTATTTTAATGATGTAAGAGTTACGATTGATAGACTAGCATGCTGAATATCATTGTTAAATATACAGGTTACATAATTAAAGCTATAAGCAGTCGTTGCTATGTCTTTAATTCATGTGGCGTAAACTTTAAAGGAAATATTTAAGCTGTACTCACATTTTACTAGGACCTAGATATGGAACTGACTTACATATAATTGACCAGTCTAATTGCCCCTTGAGAGATTCACCTCAGAAGTTGCTTTCACTTAGTACTGTTAGTGTTGTCTTCAAGGGCTTTTAAGACTGATTGGAATAGACAAAATTGCATTTAAGAACCCAAAGGTTTATATATTGTTTTAAATCAGAGATGCACACAACACTTGTAATCTCTTGATCCTATCATTTTATACTTCATAAGGGATTCCTTTTGAGAAGGGCTTATGCATCCAAACATATTTGGAAATGTTCATTGACATAAGATATTCTGAGGTTAAAATTAAAAACCTATAGCTGCTCCCCTAAAATCTGTCAGAAATTGAACTAAATATGCCCTGTTGAAAGAGAGCATGGCCATTTCTATGTTCAAAACACACAGAAATTATCAGATAAACTTTTATCCCAGGAGCGCCAAACAGACAATAGGGAAGTATATTAACACTTCTCAGCATACCAGAGCCCAGCTCAGGAGCTTTCCCAGAGCAGAACTCCTGACAGTGCTTCTTTGAAAAATGTAAGCATAAAACTTTGACATGTTCTAGAGTGCTATGAATAAAACCTGTGTTTTTGTCTAAGAATAGATAGGACAAACATACTTGCTCCAAACCTAGTAATCTGTGGTAAGGCCATAAAGGAGAAAGAATTTTACGTGAAAGTGTACCTGTTACACAAAATATGTGACCTGGAATTTCCAGGTGGCAGCTTGTTCTGATTCGCTCCTTGTGTATGGTTTTGTTTTCTTCTCAGAAAAGGGTGGCAAGAATATAGCAGTGTTTTATACTTATTTACACTGAAACCTAAACAGACAATGTTAAACTAGGGCAAAATTTATTCTCCTTAGTTTCATATTAAAGCTCACTGCTACCTTAGTTTCAGTGTGAGTTAATTTTTCAGCTGTTTCTCAGTACTGCTGGCAACTATAACACTGCTACCATGGTGGTGTTACACCAACATACACTTGGCCATTACCCAATAGTTTTATTTTTCTTTTCACTTTGTGTGACCCCATCTATACATGAAGCAAAGATTTTTTTGGAAAAAATCTGCTCTGATACCGTTAGATGCTTATTTATATCGTAAGGGAATGTAGCAATATATATTTCTATTTACTTTGCCAGAGTATTATAGACATAATGGATAATAAAATGGATTATTATCATAAACATTTAAACAGCAAAAAACTGGATCTCAACCACACCTAAGCAAGATAGATCCTGCAGAATCTATGCTGTGCTTATGACAAATGGGTTCGTAGGATATGCTTGGCTTTCTGCTCACACAGCTACCTAAGAGGGGTTGGATGTGCTGCACGTGGATCAAGGAGTTGATTCAAATCTATATCTAAAGTGCAAAGTGAATTTTGTCCATGCCCCTACAGTGACTGGCCTCAATATGCCACATTGCTGTTATTACTGAGCTCCATTGTGAAAGAGCTGTGTGAATGAGGCTACTAAGCCCTTTAGTCACCTTTCCATCACTCCCTCCTTCAGTTAGCAATGGGTAGCAAAATGCCCATATCCACATTATTCACTATAGCAGCTGTTCCAATCCCTTCTCCCATCCTCTCCTCTCAGCAGATAGCTGTTTACCTCTGGGAAGTATTCATGCCTAAGGCTGATTGCCTTTGCACTAGAAGTAATTTTGCTTGTGTTAAGGAACCTGCTTTACTCTTCTGAGATAAAAAAATAATCATGGTACATACATTTGCAGAAAATATCCATGGTACATATATATAATATTCATAGCACAGACAGCTGTAAGTTTTAGGGTTAACTAAATAAATAAATAAAATTTGCAGATAAAAGTATCTTTTACAACTTTATTTGTTTAATATTTATCAGAATATATGAAGCCAGGAGGATGAAGCAGATTGTTATCCTTAGATATGATGTATGCTTTAGGCTTAGAATTGGCAAGTTGATAAAATACTTATTTTTCAAATCCATGGACTATTCAAATTCTACCTTATGTCTTCAGGGTTACAAAGCAAATGCTCATTTGTTACCCAAATGGAGATTCATTATGCTCACTGAATCAAATAGGATTACTTGTTTATCAGTTCAAAAGTAATCTATTAAAAAAAATATATATATCTACCAGTATATTACACTGCTGAGCAAGGAATTATCTCCCCATTGTATGTATGACTCATCATTTAAGAGGATTATTACTGTAGAATAATCATCTTGCTTTAATTACCAAGAGGAGAAACACATCATTTTATTAGTTTGAAACCAGAATCGGTCATTAGCTGACAGCAGCTTTGTTAACACTTCTACAAGATCTTTGTTGGAGGAAAATCAAACCAAAACAAAGAACCCTCCCCCAACAAAAAAACAAGCAAACAAAAACAAACAAACAAAAACTACAGGCAGAAGCTAAATAGATATAGACATCTATCTTTTTATTTTTTAAAATAAACCAGGAAGTCTCAGCAATCAGTATGAACAGAGATCCTTATGCTGTACATACCTGAAGCACAAAATACATATATACTTTTTCTTGATTGTTAAGAAATTGAAATCACAAAACATTTCAGAGAACTGGTGACAGGGACGGTGCTGCAGACTGCATTGCTCAGAGCAGAAGGCAGGAGCACAGCCAGCCCACCCACAGCAAATGAGTCAATCTTTGGCTGCCAGTTTCAGACTCCAAAAGGCACAAATCACCTTCAGCAGCACTCAAGAAAAAGCCATGTTTAACTTAATGCTGATTTGCTAGCACCTGCCAAAGTATTCAAGCAAACAGGCTTGTTTCACTAATCTCCAACTGCTTTTTGTCAGGTGGTGGTGGTAGCTAGGAAATGTGGGTATGCTCAACCTGCACTTGATTCACCTTCTCCTCTGAGGCATTCAGACTGGTGTGCTGCCCTGTTTGATACATATGTTTCGCTTGTTATAGGATGAACAGGGACCAAAAGCAAGCTCTAAACAACAGGAACCACAGATAGTATGTGTAAGTTCTTCACCATGAGAGAGAATGGTGGAATGGGTTGCCCAGTTAGGTGATTGAGGCCTCATTCCTGAAGGTGTTTAAGGACAGGGTGGATTGGGCTCTGTAAAGCCTGATCTAGGGTAGGGTGTCCCTGCCCATGGCGGGGAGGTTGGAACTAGATGATCTTTGTGGTCCCTTCCAACCCTGACTGGTTCTATGATTCTATGGTTCTAAGTCTCTATTATTGCTGCTTTTGAAAAGAATTACTCTCTGTAAGCAGAAATCAAGATGCTAACTAAAATGACAGCATCTGTGGCATGAAGGCTGACCACATGAAGTTCAAGAAGGACAAATGCAGGGTCCTACATCTGGGGGATATTAACAACAGGCACCAGCACAGGTTGGGGGCTGTTCTACTGGAAAGCAGCTCCTTGGAGAAAGACCTTGGAGTCCTCATGGACAGCAAGCCCTCCATGGGACAGCAATGTGCCCTTGCGGTCAAGAGAGCCTATGGCATCCTGGAGTGCCCAAGAAAAGTGTGTCCATCAGATCTAGGGAGCTTTTTTCTCCCCCTCTACTCTTCCCTAGGTAGGCTACACCTGGAATGCTCTGTCCAATTTTGGGCACCCAGGTTCAGGAGAGACAGGGACCTGCTGGAAAGAGTCCAGCAGAGAGCCATGAGGATGACTGGGGGACTTGAACATCTCCTTTGTGAAGAGAGACTGGGAGACCTGGGGCTATATAGTCTGTTAAAGAGAAGACTGAGAGGAGATCTGGTCAATGTGTACAAATATCTGAGGGCTGGGTATAAAGCGGATGAGGCCAATCTCTTTTCACTGGTCTGCAGCAATAAGACAAGGAGCAATTGATACAAACTGGAATATAGAAGGTTTCACATCAACATGAGGAGAAACTTTACAGTAAGGGTGATGGAGCACTGGAACAGGCTGCCCAGAGAGGCCATGAACTCTCCTTCTCTGGGACTTTCAAAACCTGCCTGGATGCATTCCTGTGCTAATTACCCTGGGTGATCCTGCTTTGGCAGGACTTGGACTTGATGATCTCTGGAGGTCACTTCCAACCAATGAGGTTCTGTGATTCTGTGATCTTATTATTACCATTACTTTAAAAATATTTAATGTGATGGGCATAAAATCTCAGAACTTTGAAAAAAACATTCCCCCCCTCCCCCTCACTCCCCCCCCATTATTCTTTCTTGATCTAGATGTTTTATTTGTCTTCCTCAGTCACAGGGAGTTTGAAAAGGCATGTAGAATTCAGGGCTAATGTTTGTCCTTCTATTTCATAAAATATTGCAGACAACCTGCAAAATACATCATTGCAGAGGTTTACTTGATCCTAGTGTCTTCATTTCTGCTAGCTGAGGAACTAATGCAAGTGCTTTGCTCCATTCCACCTAGTCATGTATTAAAAGACATCTTCTTCAACTATTGTTTGAGCTCATTGGTTTGTTACTTTATGGTGGTTTCTGATTTCTGACTCCTGGCAAGAATTTGAACGTGATATATTAAGAAAGAAGAAAAAGAACTGAAACGGGGTTTTTTTTCTGATTAAAACTTAAAACATAGTATATGATCTTTGCAAGGAGATAGGGATAAGAATTCAAAATTCAAGTTCTGCTAGATTTTATTATTTAATCTAAGATAACCTTTTTATTCTTGGAAGTATCATATTTTGGGAAAGTCTCTGAAGTATTAATCAAGTAAACCATAGGTATAATGAAGAGAGTTGAACAAATAATTCATATAAATTACTTACTCAAACCTCTTTTTGATTTCTGGAGTGTCAGTGAACACATTCCCTGAATTTTATTAATTTAGAAAGTACCCAGTATATGTTTTTTTTAACTGTATACATCAAAAGTTTACTAAATGTGCCTGATTTTTAAAAATGAAAAATTATAAACTACAGGTAATTGCATAATTTCTTTTCATTCTCCAATAAATCAAGAAAACAATGGAACATCTGTCATCAAAAGCAGAATTTAAAATTATGCAAGATATAGAACCTTCTGTCTAATATGTAGAAGTTAGACATTTCAAAGAAACCTGAATGTTGTTTGTTTCTCAGACAATGATACCCTTAATTGAGAAAATCATCCTTGAAGAAACAGGAAACAGGTAAATCTGTACAAGCTTTTAATCAGCTGCTCTCCTGCCACACCTTATATAATTTACTTTCTCCAAAAGATGGCTTTATGTTTTCCTTCAACTTACTTAGAATAGAATATTTAGAGTAGAATATAACATTTCAATTGAAAGAGAGTCACAGTGTTCATCTAGTCCAATTATATTTAAATACCCTCATCCCAGTGTTCTAGAACAGGGACAAGGAACAGAGCTGTCCTGTCGTATATGAGGCAGCTATTACCCCAGCTCTTTAAAGTAAACATATTCTTTTATTAGCTTCACTGCCATGAAGTTTTGACTAGATGTTTTACTGTGATACATGGTTAGTTGTGTAGTGTACAATGATCAGATACTTATTTGATTGTGTAGCATCTAAGAGCAACTTTTTTTTTTTCTTTTAAAAAAACCAAACAACTTACAGATAAATCTATCAAGACACTATAACATTTTTCTCCTACAGAAAATTTTATGGGTCATTTAACTCTACAGAGAGGCAACACTGTACTAAAAATGATTTATCTTTTCTATGTGTCAAACTGATATCCTGTGACAAGATATTAAGCCATGAATCAAAACAGTCATTGTCCAAAATTCTTGAGCTAGGGCCCAAATTTACTTATAGTTAAAGGCAACCCTCTTCCTTCCCTCCTTCTGCTTATTAAGGTATTAAAAAAAAGTTATAAAATATTAAATGAAAACACCAACAGATTAGGTGGCACCGATACACATTCTCAAACACATGAAAGTAAAGAATATTTTTTTATGACTATCCTATTAACTTTACATAATGATACAAAATGGATACTAGCATTCAGCTGTTCAAAATATTGAGCTGTAATTAATACTGTAACCCAAAAGGTTACTATGGTCCTCACTAGGGATTTAAAATCCTAGCAGGATATCCTAAATGATGCAGAAATAGTACCAGGCAGAGAACACATTGCTGTCCACAACAACCTGAAGGGACGTTGTGGACCAGCTAGTGCTGGGCCCTTCTCTCTTCTGGAGACAGAACAAGGGGGAACAGCCTCAAGCTGAGTCTGCGTAGGTTTAGATTGGACGTTAGGAAAAAGTTTTTCAGAGAGGGAGTGGTCAGGCACTGGAATGAGCTGCCCAGGAAGGCGGTGGAGTCACCACTCCTAGGATTATTTGGGTGTGGTGCTTAGGGATATGATTTAAGGTGAATCTTGTAGAGTAGGGTTATAGGCTGGACTTTGTGATCCTGAAGGTCTTTTCCAGCATGTATGTTTCTGTGATTCTGTGAAAACTTTACAGTCATATTTGGTTATTATTACCTTTAGCCTTTAGATTATTGCCTTTAGATTATTGCCTTTAGCCTTTTTATGCTTGGAAACACTGTGGGTTTGTTTATTCAAACAAAACATTTAATTAAAATTTCATAGTGAAAAAAGTCCATACATTGTGTCCTTTTGTTTTCCCCATTTTTTTCTTTACTGTGCATTTTTAAGACTTGCTTATGTTTTATTTGGTTTAGCACTACTGGACTCACTATCTAAGTGGAAAAGCAGATTAATCCTTAAAAATAAGTTTTAAATTTCTCTTTGGAGAAAGATTGATTTCTATTCTGAAAATTCACCTTATGATATTTCACCTTAGATGTGTTATTTAACCTCAGTTTGAGCTTGATGTCTCTGTTGAAAGGCAGGACTAACAAGTGTGTAATCTGGGGCCTGTTTCCTGTTCTGTCTCAGATTTTCTGGACACTCATCTGTATCCATTCAGGTCTGATGAAAGAAGCCATGGAACACTTCCTGTGGGATCCAATCAGCATAGCATTTTACTGGCACATATAAAATGGTGAAAACAAACACTACCTCTCAGGTAAGTTGTAAACATTCATTAAATATTTTAAATTGTTCCAAGATACTCAAGACATAAAATATTATATGTTTGATTTTAATATTTAATGTGCAATAGAGTTTTGTGGTTATATACCTCTTTCTCAATCACTTAATGGATAAAAAATCCCTTCAGCTATTTGTGAAGGGATTGTAAATCCACACAACAAATTTGTGAAAGTTGAAAACATTTCTGGTCCTGCCTTCTTTATAACCCTGTTCTCTAATACCAGAAAAAATGCATAAACCTTCTTAAGCCTGCAGGGACAGTATACCCCCTGTCATTTCTAGAGAACCACAAAGTTAAAGAATAATTACTCATTCAATGGTTACTAAGGAAAGATTTTAAAATTTTTTTGTTAATTCAGGGGAAAATTATTTCAGTATTTTCTGAATATATTTTCAGTGTATTTTTTACTAAAAATATTTTTCTCCCACTATAGGTTTATCATATGTTCTCTGAAAATGCACAGTTGTTTTTGTCAAAGTCATCATGGAAAAGAACGGTTCTCGAATGATTTTCCTATCAAGATACTTCATGATTTTTCCTTGTATAAAGAGTGGCAGTGAAAGATAGGAAACTGTATGCAACAAACATACATTTCGTTTTTTTCATATTCAGCCTTCAAAACCAAACTAGCCAGAAATACATCTGATGATCTCAAACTTTATCACTTGTAATTCACTACCACCCAAAGAATTAGAGTACCAATAAAAAGACACAGGAATGTACTCTGATGAAATATTAAAATGTGTTAATATTCAAACTACAAAGTGGTCATAAAACGTTCCACAGTGTTATGGCAAACTTTTGCACTCCTTTAGTTTTTGTTTACGTTTGTTCATCCCAGGGATGTTTTGCCCAGGAGAGGTGGTTGTGTCACTGATCCTGGATGTGTTTAAAGGGTCGTTTGGATGTGGTGCTTAGGGCTATGATTTATGGTGATGCTTGTAGAGTAGGGTTATTGATGACCCTGAGGGTCCAGTCTGGATGTTTCTGTGATCCCCTATTTGTTCAATTCTGCATGCTTTTGAAAAGCATTTCTACTGACCTGACTTTGGTTTGGGAGGTAAGGTAGTAGCTGATGAGCTAGACACCTCTAACAGTTTTTGTTTGTTGCTGGTTTGGTTGGGTTTCTTGGGGTTTATTTTGTTTTTCTTTCTGTTAAATAAAACTGACAGGTCTCTAGGCAAAGCAATTTGAGGCTGATTTCTGCAATACAGTACTGTAACTTCTCCATAAGGGTTCCTAAGGCTTTCACTGTATTCATGCATCCATGGAAAATCTGGCCAAAATATAATATTGCTTTAAAGTGTATAAAAACCAAAAAGTGTTTCCTGGCATTCTATTAATGAAATATGCTCTGTGAGAAATATTTTAAAAATATTACTATACTTTGCCAGGATAGTTGTAATGAGTGCCAAAAAAATGAGATTTGGGCCACAGTGGCTGTAATATATAGGGGGAAAGACTTTTTAACAACAAAAACATTGAAATTTAGTTCTCAGATATTCAGGGAACTACCCTCTGCTCTGTTGTGCTGCTTTTGTGCCAGAGTAACTGCAGGGAAGTCAAAAGACCCACATAAAATGGATAGTGTGGAAAGCACAGTGCTTTCAAAGACCTTTGCAACTTGATGTCAATTGTGGTTTCATCATTCCCTGAACCTGCAGCCATAAAAATCAGTTCAGTCATGTTTCTAATTCCCAGATGGAGTGATGGAAGAAACACTGTCTGACCCAGTACTGAGTTGCTGTATTTGATGTTAGGCACTGCTAATGGTGGACATGGTAATGAGACAAAAGAATAAAGCTTCCCACTCTGAAACAGTTGAGGTGCTTGTCGAATCAATACCTCAGCTAAAAGAGCCCAAGCTCTCTGAGAAGACTCAGATGTTGTGTGATATTATTGTGCTTGAGAAATTAAGGAGATGTATTCAATTTTCATTACAGAGCAGAAAAAAAAGAATTTGAAGAAGTGCACTAATGATAGTATGTGTGTTGCTTTCTCCATCATAAGCATTTGTTTTTATCATTTTGTTTTCAGATAGCAGAGAAAAGCCCAGCTGGGAGTTAGACAAGGAGTCAAACAGAGGAAAAGGGATCCCTGGAGAGTTAGTGATGTTCAAGCAGATGGGGGAGGAGGGAAGAGAGAGCAGAAGCAGATGGGAGGGGGGAGACCAGAAATGGAGCAGATGTGGAGGTGGGAGTGGGCTAATTTTGGTTAAAGACAAAGGAGGAAAAAATATGAATTAAAATTGTAATTTACATTTAGAATTTTAATTATTTTCATGTAAACAAACTTTCTATGTCTTACACTAGAGGAAAGTTTGAATACTCTGCAAAAACATAAAAGGTAGAGAAAAATAACATCAGTGTCATTTGAGCAAGCCCTAGAAAGCTGAAGGGTCTGGAAAAGCTTCTCAATTATGAAGTATTGTCTCTAAAAACCTGTAAACTAAAGGTTTCTACCTGTGCTGTATTTCACTGCATGAAGTACACATTCAGAAAAATATGTGGTGGCAAAACAATAAAGAGAAGACTTTTGTGTGTAGATAATGAATGGATGTTTGAATTTCCTGAATTAAAGAAGAGTAATTAAAAAAAAAAAAAAAAGAGTTACTGAGAGAATTACACATTATTCTTTCCAAAATAAATAATAAAAATCTTTAACTCATGTTCATATGCAGGTCATTTTCATTTCTTATAAAACCACCTTCTATATTCCTTTTAGTTCTGTATTTTAAAACTGCATTTCAATGCTGTGCTTCCTGGCAGGGTGTGTAGGTTGTGAGTGAAGTCTGACTGAGAATGCTGCGGCTGAAAGTTAATTAGCATGTTGGCAAGCTGTCAGCTAGACTTTTGTCTGTTTGCTTTTCATTCAGAAGTAAGAGTGGATTCCAGAGGTGTCTGAGTACAATTAAGTATCTCACTCTCTAAAATAAATATTTTATATTACTGCATGCTTTCAGGAGTCAGCCAGAATGTATCTGTTGACAGTATTTTCCACCTACATCCTTAAGTATAAATATATTTAAAGTAGGTAGAGAAGATGTAGTGTGATTGTATTCGTTTGGTGGAGTACAAACGGCCAGATTCTGAGTTTCATTTGAACACAAAACAATTCTGTATAATCCTCAAACCTGTTCCAGGTTTGTAGAGGAAAACTGGAGATCAGATTCTAGCCCAGATTAATTGGGCCTAATTCCATTGCTGGTTATGTAGCAGCTGAGGCTGTGTAAGTTGCTGTAAGAAGATTCTCCAATCGTATGCCAAAAAACTGGTAGAAATTTTGGGATATGAAGCTACCTAGAACTAGCAATAAACCTTAACCCACAGTAATGACTAGGCATATGTTGGCTCAGTTTCAGAATTAAAGTGAGAAGCCTAGAGTGGGTGCAGCAAGAAAAAAGGAGAGCTGAAAGGGTAGTAGAGAATGGCAACTTTTTTAGACTGGATGCTACTTCAACAGGGACTCTGTCTAGAAGTAAGTTTCATCTGACCATGGACAAAGACCAATTCCTTCATTTGCACAAAATAAGGTGTTTCATGTATCTCGGTTCTCATGAAAGGATGGGAATACATCAGCCCAAAACAACAAAAAGTCAGTATGCTTCAAGTCTTTATCCCTGCTCCTGACTTCTGCACAGACATTTTGATCTTCGATCATAACTTTCCTTTACTAAAAAAACAAGCCTTTGCAGCTCCCCACAGGTTCCTTACAGAACACAAACTTCAGCTTAGGGCTGCAGCAATTACTGTGGACAGCAGTGTCACAGGGTCAGCAGTGAAGATATTATTTTCTAGTGCTTTCACAGACTTTGGCCACTTATACTAGTGGACCCTCACAGGTGACATGATGCTCCCTTGAGCCTTCTATGGAAGCTGCACTTGTGTACATTCTCTAGTGTATGGATGACTGCAGAAAGATTTCAGGGTAGATTTT
The DNA here is from genome assembly GCA_013396835.1 of Psilopogon haemacephalus. NCBI lineage: Eukaryota > Metazoa > Chordata > Aves > Piciformes > Megalaimidae > Psilopogon > Psilopogon haemacephalus. Next base: position 122,353 of record VWZI01013051.1, on the reverse strand, counting down.
AGGTTTTTCTTTATAGTGTACATTATTTCTTTTTGCATATTGTCACATACTTTCCAAGCTGTAGAGTTACACTCCCATGACAACTGGTCACATCTTTCAACTGAGCTCTGCATGGCTCTTTTTTCACAATTAGCTCATTCTGAGTGAAATAATCTCATTCCTTGCACAGCAGCCATGCAGAGGACATAATTATATCCAAATACTGGTGTCAACTTCTGTGTCCATGGGCCCCCTGTAGGAATTAGCATCAGCTCCAGAAATCAAAACCAAAAAATATTTCTGTCTTTCATTGTCTCTAGGAAATTATATTCACCTTGGGTATTCAGGTATGTTCCAAGTATGCCATAAGAGTGCACAAACAACCGCTGCTGAATAGGAAATTGCTTCAGCCCACAATCCAGGGCTAGTGTTGTTTGCCTGAAACCAGAATACTCTGTAATCTAATGCGTCTGGACACATCTAAGGCCCTAGAAACCCACGCCTTCCAGCTGCTCCACCCAGAGGACATGCTGGCCTCCAAAGATCAGGCTAAGTATCTCTGTGAGTAGAATTTGATTGTCCTGAATCTTGATTTCACAGCCTCCTGAAGGAGCAAGCAGAGATGACATAGACGAGGAGAATCTGCTGTGGATTAGACAATTATCTGAAGGCATCACAGATAAAAAAAAAATAACCAACCCTGAGTATCTGTTATACAAATTTCTATTACAAGTGGCACTGCTGCTGCAGGGCGGACTAGGGAGAAGATTGTCCCACTGTGCTCAACACTGGTGAGATGACACCTTGAATACTGTTTTCAGTTTTGAGACCCTTGCTACAAGACATTGAGGTGCTGGAACAGGTCCTGAGAAGAGAAAAAGAATCTGGTAAAGGGTCTACAGAAGTGCTGTGAAGAGCAGCTGAGGGAAGTGGGGTTGCTTCACCTGGAAAAATAGGGAGGCTGAGGGGGTACCTTATTGCTCTCTACAGTTACTTAAAAGACAGGTTGTAGAGAGGTGGGTATTGCTCTGTCCACCCGAGTAGCATGTAACAGGATAAGAGGAAAAGGCCTGATGGTGTAATAGTGATGGTTTAGGTTGGACATTAGAAAAAAATTCTTTGATAAAAGGTTTGTCAACCACTGGAACAAGATGCTCAGGCAAGTGGTTGAATCATCACCCCTAGAGGTATTTAAAAGACTTGTGATGCTTATGGACATGGTTTTGCAGCAGACTTGGTAGTGCTAATGGTTGAATTCAATGGTCTTAAAGGTCTTTTCCAGCTAAAAAGATTCTATGAGTCTATATATAGGAGCCCAGAACAGGAACTTAAGTTCTTTGAAATGACCAGTAGTATTCAATATGATTTTTTAATGTCATGAACTCATTTTATAAAATAAAATTGCCAAACATCTTGAAATCTTGCAGCAGAGAAAATTACTGAACCACCTAGGTACAAGGAACTCACATTTTGTTTGGTGCAGATGTGCCCTCTTACTGCTTGCTTAGCTATTTTCTGGATTAGTACAGTGACAAGACTTGATGCTGGTCCCTTTCCGAATACCATTTTATCCTATGTTTTGAAGTTCAGTGAGAAAGTGCCAGCTCAGAGCCATCCCAGGTTGTCTCTAGCTTTTACCTGAAGAAGGAAGGCTCCCTTGTGCCCTCATCAGTACACACATGTGTGAAGTTTATAGTATTAGTTTATATATTTTAGAAAGGATGTAAACTATTTGGAATAGAAATGGTTCCCAAGAGTTTGCATATAGCACTCAAGGATTCATATTCTTTCCTAAACCTCTAATCCTGCTGTTTTGATGGCTTAAAAATCTACTACTAGAGAATTTGTTGTGTCTGTATCCCCAGCTGGCCCTTAATTGTTTCTCTTCTACATTTATGCATACGCCAGATCATGTGTTGATATACAACATCTTTATCACAAATTGATTTAAATCTGTCTGGCTCCAACTCTCAGAATCCATCAGCATAAAGCAAAGCATTTATTTCCTGTCCATCACAGGATAGTGCTGAAGCAGTCATGACTTCCAAACTCAAAAACACAATAGCACATACATTAGTAAATGCAATTTATGAGAACAGATTCATAGCAAGTACATTTCTAGCATCACTGTATTAAACAGGAATGTTTAAGTCAGGGCAGCTTGTCCCTCCAGATTGCCAGCCATATGAAGAAAGGGTGAAAGCAATTTAAGTAAATATAGGAGTTTCTCTCTTTGAACTTTTGTTTTAACAAACTTTGCCAAGGCAGAATTTATGTCAGCTGAGAACTGGTTGGGGTTTGCCAGTTTGCCTCAGCTGACCCCAAACCCTAAGCTTCTGAGAACACAGAAATAAAGAGAGAGACTGTTGTCTCCTAAAGAGAACTCTGTTATCTTTTATAAACAGCAGGAAGATCTAATCCAAGGCAGGCTTTCTTCATTGCAGGGAGGAAGAAGTGCACATGTAATAGCCTATAGGATTAATACTGCTCAAAATAAAAATTACAGTGGTATAATCACTCTGTTGGAACATGCTTTGCCTCAAGTTTAAAGACTATTAATCTTGTGAAGAGTAGGAAATCTGCAATCCATGTCATCTAGTTGGCACAAAGCACAAACCACTCAGCAAAGCTGCTGAAATTCTGATCTAGAATAAACTTGTGAATGAGACATGAACAGCCTTATCAGCTTGTTGCTTCTGGTAGCTGCCATCACCAACTACTCTCCCCTTTTTTCTTCCCTAGTCATTGATCTGGCAGCATGCAGTGTATTTTTTCTCTACTCACTTTCAAAGGTAGAGATGTCACGTGAAATAGTGCAGCACAGAAAGAAACACTACCAAATTATCAAGCTGCTTTATCAACATGCAGGCTTGGAGGCAGCTGAAAGCCACTCTTCATAGTTTTTCAGATCTTATTCCTGGATGTGCACTCCAGTTTGCTAGTACCTGGGAGCTACAACCTGAAGTTGCTTATGGGCAGCTTGCACCCTGGGACCCTTATTCTCCAACATCTTGAATGCAAGAAAAATAAGGATCAGGAACATAAAGGCATATAATTGTCTTGTAAATCTCTACCAGTCTCAAAGTGAAGCCAGCTCAGCTCTTGCACATGATTCTTTCTACAGACCTACTACCCATCCCATCTGCTGGAATAATTTCTACCCCTCCCTACCTGCCCTTAAGGCACCAATGATTTCTGTTCTGCGTGAAGAAATCTCTAGACACCCCCATACACAATACCAAATAGAATAGCAAATGTCACAGAGACCACTTGCCAGCCTGAGCAGACTCACCTAGAAGTCTGAACACATTGAACTCAGGTCCAAACAAGAACACTTGCAACTTGAAAGGAAGGGCTAGAAAGGATCAACCAGCATTTGTACAACTATTTAATATCCCTTCTATGCAGGAACACTGCTTTCAAAGACTGCTGTGCTGTGCAAACGAAAGGCAAGTATCACAGCAGCCCTTTCCTATGAACTGCTCACTTCATTCCATTTCTACTTGAAACACCTCCCTGCTCTCAGTTTCCTGGGATGGTTAGCTACACTTTGAGAATGATGCTGAGAACAAGGTGCTCTGAAAAGTTTGACTTTTATTATATTATTATTGCTCACACATTCTTAAAATATTTTAGATTAGCTCACTATGCCTAGAAAATACTGCAGCACACCAATTTTCTCATGCCATTAGTAAGTTCCTTCTTGTCAGAACTTGTTGCTATAGGCCACGATCAGCATGTGTTGCTCTGTAAAAATGATACACCGTAAAATGCAACCTTCCAGACACTCTCAGAAAAGCAAACAACTGACTTCAAGATAAACCAAAGAAGGGAATGATGGAAAATGAGATGGAAAACAGCAAATGGTCCTAAAAGTCGCACAATAAAATTTGTAATATCCTGAACCAGGTGACCAGGTAGACTGTTTAAACATCTTTTCCCCCCCTTCTCTAATCCCCTTTAAGGAGACCATGTAGGAAAAGAAAGGACTGTGGGTACACAATGACAAGTTATTCAAATTTCATGCAGGTAGTCACAAACCACCATATACAATCACTCTACTTCTTGGTGTTGGTAAGGTCACTAAATTTTAAGAATATATTGGTTTTGATTTTTGGTATTTTCCCTTATGTAGTTATTTTAATACCTCTGGTTTTGCATTTAAACCACTCCTGTCTATCAATTACAGGTGAAACCACATCTAGAGTTAGAAAAGGCCAAACCATCAGATTACTAAATCTAAATATATGTTGTCTACCACAAGAATGTATTACCTAGCACATCTAGCATTCAGAAAATCCATTTATGAGAGCTGTTTGCAGGAACTTACTTCACTGTCAGAACAAATCAATAGCTTCAATCTCAAAAACTCAGCCCCAATAAGTGGAAAAAAAAAAAAGTGGTTGAAGCCATTTTTCAAAGAGCCCATGTCTTACAGCAACATGTGAGGGCTGTTGGTTTCACCATGCTGTTCACAAGTAGTATATGATTGTGTATAATGGAATAAATGTTCATGTTATACAGGCAATATAATTAAGCTTACATTGTAAAACTTGCAAAGAGTCACAGTCCTCTCACATTTTTTTTCTTCTCTCTGTATTTGTTCATTTGAATAAAAGAATTTTACCAGAAAAACATCTGAAAACTAGAATATTTGTATTGAAAAGTATATCCAAATCATAAATTAAGGAGGTATCTTTTTTATTAAGTAATTAAGTAAAGTAATTAAGAAAGTGGTTTTACAGAGAATTTATAGGGGTGTTGTGGGTTTTTGTTTGTTTGGTTGGTTTAGTTCTGGTTTTGATTTGATTGATTGTTTGTTTTGGTTTGTTTTTTCTTTACTCCCAACAGAATGATTACTTCTATCTGCAAAATTAATGTGAGATTTGTCTTTTTTTAAGATGATAAAACAACCTTGCTATAGCAACTTTAGCACGAAAGGTTGGTATCTTCAAAATATAATCAAGATATTTAACCGAGTCAACTTTAAAGACATCATGACTGTTATTTGAACAGTTTCCTCATAATTTATCTGTATCAGTACAAAATGTTATAGATTGTTTCTCATAAAGATAATTACATTCCCATTTTCTGCAAATATCTGTCAGACTTTACACGTTACAGTTCTACTCAAAAGCTCAAGTTTCCTGAAAACAATTTCAACTCAGATGCTAAGTATTTGTAATGGGATAAATGTAATCTTGAATTTGGTACTTGAAGCAAAACTTTTTAAAGTCTCTGAAATTCTTATGTATGTATCACACTTTCAAGGTGTTTTTTTTTCCCTATGAATTTGTTCTTCTGTTATTGGAGAGGCTATTGGTTTGTGAGTATTTTATTGGATTTTTTTTTTTTGTTCTTGTCCTTAGGTTGCAATCAAATCAAACTTTAGCAGAAGGTGTCTTATTTTTAATACTGCTTCTTTGAAGATGTTGTTTGGCTGAATTTCAACTCATCAACCTACCTTTCTTTAGAATTTAGAGATGCTTTAATTTCCACCTTTTGCCTCAAGCCCATACATCTTTAGCTTTACTTGGTTTCAATTTCTAGAATTCTTAGAAATTGAAGACCTTTTTTTTTTTTGCCTCCCAGTCTCCTAATCACTAAAACAGCATTCTGAAAGAAACTCCAGAACAAATCTCACCCTTAAAAGTTTTGCTAAACTAAATAGTTTTTGATGCACTTTGTTTTACTGCTAAACTAAATAGTTTGTTATGCAGTTTGCCAGAAACCATGCATATCTTTTGTGGGTATCCAATATGAGCCACAGAAGTGCGATTTTTATTCAAGTTCCCTTCTGTCTAGTCAAATTATCAGATCATTATGGCTCGCTTGCCTCTTCAGGCTCCCTTCCAATGCATTCCATGTCTGTATCCGTTTACTCCTTACTAGTCACTTACTGTGCTTGAAGCTATTTTTCTTGTTTCTAACTCCTCCTCCTCTTGTTTAACACTTTTCAAATATGCAAAACCCTCCTGTAAAGAGCAAGGGAATAATCTCTTCCCCATATCCATGGTGAACAGGACAGAAAACAATGAGCTTGAGTTGTATCTATGAAGATTTAAATTAGTTGCCATAGAAAAAAAAAAAAACAAAACACCCCAAATAACAAGAACAGCAAAATCCTGTTTAACAAAAAGAAAGGTTAAACATTCAGATAGATTGCTTGAGGAGGATTTGAGATCTCTGTCACAGAAGGTTTTAAAAAACACGTTAGACAAACATCTGTCAGGAATGGTTTAGGTATAGCTGATGCTGCCTGGAGGCAGAGGGAATGGATGAGGTGACCTCTTGAGGTCCCTCCCAAATGTATTTTCTATTTATTTCTAAATTTTTTTTTTGGTAGCCTGGATTTGATAATGTTCTTCAATGCAGTTTCCAATTGCAATTGTCAGATTTCTGTTTATAAAATGCATATGGGGTGTTTCTGTGAAAAAAAAAATCTTCAAATAAAAATTATGGTTAGAAAAATGTTGATTAAAAATATAATTTAAATGCAAAACAAGTAGAATGTTTTTGCAAAGGTAATAAAAAGTAGCATGAAAAAAAAAACACAGAAGGCAGAACTTGAAACCATTAATTACACAGGGGGCTTCAAACGTTCATTAGACCATAGCACTTGTCCTTATCGTAAGTGGTATTGACCCTTTTAGAAATTAAGTTGATCCTGTGTTTTCTACTATAACTCCTCTTAGGGATTAGGACATTTCAAGAATTTTCTCTTGTGATATTCAGTCTTTGATATCTTAGAGGCAAAGTGAAGTAATTCTTCCCATAAAAAGAAACTATCAAATTCCAAATAATACAGTTAAGTATATATAGCAAATGTCTAAAAATCTTTGAGTCAATATTTTGTGTGCTTAGTTGGAGTCAGATGGAGTCATGTAACTCTTCAGCTTCCAGATCATCATTCCTCAGGTACTGATGATGGAAATATCAAGCAAACCTCCTATCAGGGGTGATAGAAACCTGTTGATTCCTCTGGTTCCGGGCAGAGTCTGTGGTGAACACTGGCCAATGTGAGACTGAAAGTCTCACAATAGTGTTACGGAAAATGGGTTTTCCCACACAGTTTTGCTAGGATCTTCCTATCTGACTAAAATAAGTTGTTTATCTACCTCAGAAACCCAGAAGGCAATTCCCCATGATCAGGAACAACAAAATTTAGTTGCAGTTAGATCTGCTAACTTCATTTCATTTTCTTTTCATATACTGTAAGTATAATTCATTCAGTTCAGATAGATTTTAAAGATCTTTAAAATATAAATTAGATTGTGTGGGAAGCAGTTTAGATGTTTTATAAATATTTATCATTGTAACATGTCATACTTCATATTTCAAATTAAAAATTCACAAAGCTCAACATATTTTTTTTTTAATCTCAATCAGTTAGTGAGTTGTCAGATTGGCTTGTTATTTATTTATACGGGCTTGTAATTGAACCACATCTTCATGCAGGTCATTGGTAAGCCAGCAAGTGACACTGCAATACTGCAGCGGAAAAAATCGTGTTCGTATCACACAAAGTTCGCTGCAATATGCTGCCAGCTTTATTAGGAAGCACACAGCTCTTATGTACATAGGTATGTTTCTGCCGACAACACAGTAGTTCTGCCTCTTAATTTAATACAGTCTCAATGATGAGAAGAACATACGGTTTCTCTAAATGCTTTGGCTCAGCCCAGATGTTAGGATTTTGTCTGCATATCTAGTTAAGACACACAATGCAATATTTTGTTGCTCTGAGTTTCTTCAGATTATTTCACTGGTCTGAAAGCCCAGAGCGATTCTTGCCAGACCCTGAAACTTGAATGTTATTTCTCATTAGAAACCCCTGAAAAACTTAAATGTATGCAATGGTTCAGAAATTTGTTTGGTTTTTTGTGGGTTTTTTTTAAATTTTGCTTTTGTTTTGTTTACTTAAAGTTTGGGATCTACATTCTATTTATTTTCCTGTATCTTCCTTGAAACATAATTCAACGACATATTGCAAGATTTTAAGATACTAGGAGAAGACATTGATTTGTGCTTCACTGATGTAACAGGTATTCCTGGTAAATATATTAAGCATTATACAGATAGAGTATTACATTAAAAATACTTCTGTCAGATTTGTTTCTGTTTGTGGATTTTTTATTTTGCTTTTGTTTTGTTTATTTGAAGTTTGTGATCTACTTTCTATTTATTTTCCTATATCTTCCTTGAAACATAATTCAAAGTTTCATTGCAAGATTTTAAAATACTAGGAGAAGCCACTGATTTGTGCTTCACTGGTGTATGTAACAGGTATTCCTTGTAAATCTTCTATTAAGCATTGTACAGATAGAGTGTTAAATTTAAAATACTTCTGTCAGATTTTAAAATATATTAGAAATCTCCTGTAATGCTGACATAGTAACTCCCTCTCAGTTTCACTGGATTTTCTGTATCTAATTATAACCACGTTATCATGCATTCCATGATGGCCTGAGAGCCAGGATTCTAGATATTAATTACTACTTTATTATTTTAATTCATTTTTTATAACAGATATGCATATTATAATACCCTCTGTTTCTCTGTCTGCAAACACTGGGCTCTGTGGTTCATGAACTCTTGCTGACTGTTAGTGAGAAGGGCAATGGACAAACCTGATATTCACAAATATCCCAAACGAATAACTTAGACACAATTCAGAAGAAATATTTTGATTTTTAGGTGGGGTCATACTTGCTTTCTGACTGTTTTTCTATCATTAAAGCATACTCTGCTCACCTGTGGTGATGGACCAGACAGTGTAAGCCAGCTGTGTAACAAGACTGCAAGCACACCACTTCAATTGACTCACACAGTCCACGTAACAGAAATGTCATTAACATGTTTAGATAGATAAATCTTACTTAGCTTCTCAATCTGTTTATGCAAATGTTATTCAGCCATGTTGGGCAAGAATTGAAACCAACATTTTCAAAATTCTGTAGCCAAAATTGAAAATAGCATCTTTCCTAGCATCCCTCTGCAAGATAAGTACTACTAAAAAAATTAATTAAAAAAAAAAATTAATATGATTATGAAATAAGAGAAAATAGAAACTAGTTTCTTTAAAGAGCTGTCAAAAAGAACATTTACACTTCTTTTCTCCTTAATTCTTTGAACAAGGGTAATAATGCACTTTCGTTCTGGAGGTCAAATCTCCATCAGATATATCTTCTTCTATAGTTAGGATATACTTCTCTAGCAGATCTACTAGACCTGTTTCATGTAACATCTAGATCAGAGTGATAATTGAGAAATTATTTTGGTAGCCTTTGTTAAACTTCTAGTAAAAGGCATATACAACACATTAGAGAAAAGAACATTTTGTTTAAATACATAGAATCATAGAATCAGTCAGGTTTGGAAGGGACCACAAGGATCATCTAATTCCAACCCCCCTGCCATGGCCAGGGACACCCTACCCTAGATCAGGCTGGCCAGACCCTCATCCAGCCTGGCCTTAAACACATCCAGGGATGTGGCCCCAAACACCTCCCTGAGCAAGCTGTTCCAGGGTCTCACCACTCTCATGCTGAAGAACTTCCTCCTCACATCCAGTCTGAATCTCCCCACCTCCAGCTTTGCTCCATTCCCCCTGTCACTACCTGATAGCCTAAAAAGTCCCTCCCCAGCTTTCTTTTAGGCCCCCTTTAGATACTGGAAGGCCACAATAAGGTCGCCTGGGAGCCTCCTCTTCTCCAAACTGAACAGCCNAAAAAAAAAAAAAAAAAAAAAAAAAGATTAAAGGTGAATGATAGACCCTTGGTATAGAAGCAAAAGTAAATCAATACTGCAAATGTTATCTGGTAAACGTGGACCACATGGTCAATGTTTATAACCCTTACTCCAGCATAAGCTTTGCTTGAAACAATCTGTGGAAATTTTACCCTGAAGTACAACAAGCAACTCATAACTGGCAACTCCCAAACTTGTTAATAGTATCTAGTGTTACTTTGCTATTCTGTCCCTGATATTAAAGAAAACAGGCATGCTTAAGTTTTGCAGGGGGAAAAAAGAGTGTTATTAGAAGACATACTTTTACTTCATGTATAGCAGACATCAGTCTGATCTGTTCCTTTCCTTTCACATCCTGAGCACCAATGCACTTTCTGAAATTGCATGGCTCTTTAGTAAGTTTTTTTTTTCTAAAATTTTAAACCCCAACCAACCAAATAAGCTTTGTTAGAAGAAGTCTACATGATTCTGTAAATCACATATAAACTATAGCATATTCTCTTTGCTATGTAACAACAACAACAACAAATTGTTTATATACTGTTTCTGTATTTCTTATTTGCAAAACATTGCAGTTATTGGAGTAAATCAGCATTTTATAATTTGCCTCTTTGCCGTGTAAAAGTGAGAGGCTGAGATGGTTTATCTTTCTTTTACCTCTATATACGCCTCATCCAATGAAACTGTAAGATTTCTAGGAAAATATTTTTAACCTATATATATTCACCTAATCTTCCTACATATATCTGCTGTTTTGACATGATACCATAGCACAAATAGCACATCACAGAAAGTTCTGAGATTTTCCACAGTTTTCTGGTAGTCCAGAAGTGCTTTGCAGACCATTAATGAAATTGAAGGTGGAGTTACTGACATACTGTGCCCAAAAATACTTGCATCCATCAAAATTGATTTGAAGTTCTGTAATGTTTATTTCTATACTTCACAGAAAAATCATTGGAAATGCTATAAATATTTGATATATGATTCAAGTAATTCTCATATGTTATCTGCCAACAAAACACCCAGGAAAATCACATTGTTTTACTGGAGCAACTGACTGAAGCTTGTATGCACATTCCTAGAACAGCAGAGGATATTAAGGCCATACGAACCCAGAGGGTGAATACCTCCAAAACATTCAATTTCTTTCTGAAATTAGCTCTAGTGTTGAATTTTGATGAGTTTATGCACGGCATCTTAAGTTATCAGAATGCATGTCAGAAATAGTCATTACAGCTGAACTCCATAAGGTATATTGGATCATTTTCTGTGCTACCAAGATTTCCATTTGTGCTGTAGTTGGACTGCAGTCAGCTTGCCATGGTATTACATTAACAGTGATTATAGTACCTAAATGTCCTATTAGAGATTTGAGGTGAGGATAGCATATTTTAATAATTATTCCAGCTCTAAAGACACAGATTATGCACGTGAAAATATTGCAGAAGTAGAAGTCAATATGAAGAATGAAAGATTTTTCTAACCCACCATATCTGTTTTATCTCATTAATAAAAATATGTTCCTGTATTATTAGCATGAGGAAAGAGGCAAACTTTGTCCTGCTTGAGAAGATGTTGCGTTTAGTGACCATGTGGAAGGATAATCACGCACAAGTAAAAGCACTGATATGCAGAAATTCCTTGAAAGACAACATTTCTATTCCATTATCACATCATTAGTTCAAGTAGGGTCAAGGCTTACACCGAAAGGATTTTATAATTGCTTAAGCAGGGCTTGATACATCCTTTATAATCCACTCTTAATTGATACCTACCGACTTTTCTGTGCTACTGGACAAGTTTTTAAGAAGGATTTGAATTCACAGACCGTGGTGGTTTGGCAAATAGGTACTGTGAAGGTGTTCATATTATTCTCAGTGGTGAATATTAACAAGAGAAGTAATTTTAAGAATGTTGTATCCTAAAAGGAGTAAATCGCTTGAAAGGTCAGAGAATAGCACCATAATTAACTGCAGAACAGATTCTTCTCAAGCAAAACTGAGGAACAACTTCCTTTTGGGAAGTAAAAATCAATATCAAAATTATAATAATTTGGGGAGTAAATTAAAAATTAATAGTATTTTTAAAAATTAATAACTAGTAAAATTCATTATGTTACAAGAAAAAAAGATTATTCTTTTTTAAGTGTAACAGGAAATCTGATGATGTTTTTGTTGGTTAGGTCTTACATTACTTTGAGAAAGGTCTAAGGCATCTGAGTAAAAGCTAAGCAGGAAGGAAATGCATATGACTTCAAAACCTTGAGCTCGCTTATCACAATTTATCACCTGTATATAATGAATTCCAATTAAGGTGTTTCTGAGTCATCTCAGAAAGGATAAGGAACCAAATTATTTTTATATCACCTACACAGTTAATTCTTCCAGTTGAGCTGAAAGATGGGCAGATACAGTGAAATGGAGAAATGGCAAGATCACAAGGCACAAATTATTTTGAAGTCCAAAGAGTTTTAAAAAGGGCATTACTTGCTCAGAAGCCCTCCTAGATCTGAAATGTTCATGAACATTTAGGTAAGAAGAAAAAGCTGAAAAAAAAATCTTGTTTGTTTTATTTTTTCTTCAGAAAGAAGCTCAAGGCATTGCTAAGGCCTTTCTAATTCCTACTGATTTTATTTTTCTAAAAATGAGTATAGATTTCTTCTACCTCAGAGATTCATATGGAAGGCCTGACTTAAATTGAACTGTCAGATGGGTAGTTTCATACTTGTTAAAAGGTAATGACACCTGCATATGAAGCAAGTTGCATTAAAAGCAAAAATTAAAACAAAAAAAATTGGAGTTAATTAAATATTGTATGAATAACATAAGATTGAAATTATAATATGCGTAAAAAAGTTATTTATCCATACATATGGGTGTAATAACATAATTCTGTGAAGAGCTAGGTTGCCTAATTCTGCAGCCAGTTTTGTTCATTAATCATACAATATCTCTTGCTTTGTTGCTCCCATTCCAACATCACACCTCAGAGGGGAAGTATGTTAATTATACCAGCTCGGCTGCTGCTGCTCAAGTCACTTAGCACTCTGTGGGAATAGTGAGCACTCCCTTAAGATACTGGTTTTCTTTCCCACTGCTTCTGATAAGGGCAGGAATCAGACTTCATATCAGATTTCTTTGGATAGGAAGGGTCAATGGGTAGAGACCCCAAGGGCAGAACAGAATTTCTCTGTATCTAGCTACCTTCATACTTTGAATATTCTTCTAAGAGGAAGAGCTTCTTGTGTCCCTCTGTATCTGACTGTACTAATCAGCTGTACTAATATGTTCTACGGCTGAATTTAGAGTAGCTTGAATCTTTAAATTTTGGGGGCAATTTTATTACTTTTAAAATTAGATTAGAACTGTCACTGCTGCAGAGCCTTCTTATAGAAGCAACATCACTTCTGTGTATTGTGATTTTAAAACAAAATCCTCAGTGTATCCACTCCCTCCCCACACTCTGCTAACCCAAGGGACCCTGTACACCTCCCTCAAGGGTAGCTCTCATGAAGAGACTCTAGGAGTCTTTTCTGAACAGATATCATTCGTAGGGAATAATACTCTAGTACTTAAAACTAGTACTCAGAGTAAAAGAGTATGAGATACTGCAGAAAATCACACCATTAGCATTCACGAGACTTCCAAATATTTAAGGTCCAAGAAGTCAATATGAGACATTGTGTCCTCTGACCACTTTTTTCCCTTGTACTAGAGAAATCACAGAATCACAGAAACATCCAGGTTGGAAAAGCCCCTCAGGATCACCAAGTTCAACCTGTAACCCTACTCTGTAAGATTCACCTTGAACTATATCCCTAAGCACCACATCCAAACGACCCTTAAACACATCCAGTGTTGGCAACTCCACCAACCTTCCTGGGCAGCTTATTCCAGTGCCTGTCCACTCTGTATGAAAAAACTTTTTCCTAATGTCCAATCTAAACCCATCCAGCCTCAGCTTGAGGCCATTCCCCTTTGTTCTGTCTCCAATTACCTGTGAAAAGAACCAGCATCCGCCCCTCCACAATGTCCCTTCAGGTAGTTGTAGACATCAATGAGGTCTCCCCTCGGCCTCCTCTTCCTCAAACTAAACAGCCCTAGACCTTGGATAACAGGCCATCTGCCTCAGCCTCGTATTTTCAGGTATTTTACACATATCTCACCAGTTATACATAATTAGTGCACATTTTAAAACTAACTGCAAACTGGAAATAAGTTTTTAATTGGAAATATTATTACACAAGCACAAAGAATATATCCTACCACTTTGTGAAGCATCCAGCAAGAATAGCCTTAAATAATGTGTGCACTGCAGAAAATTGTTTTCTACACAGATGCTGACTAACCTTTAGAAATTTAACCTTTTATTTCAATTTTTATCTAGAAGAGAACAGGATTAAAAATCTTGAGCTATAGGTGACAGCTGCTGAATACTGACTGATAATAAAAACTACATAATATTCTACTGGATCTTGTTATAATTGTTGGTTATATATTAAATGCCACTATACTCAGAAAAAAAAAATCCCATTTCTTAGAAGTTTAAATAAAGGTACTAAAACATTTGTTTCCATTTAAAGGGTAACATTAAGGCTTAAAGACCAAAATCCTGAATGATTCATAGATTCGTATAATGGTTTGGATTGGAGAACACTTTAAAGGGCATCTGGTTCCAACCCCTCTGCTAACCTGGCCTTGAACACCTTCAGCTAGGGTGAATCCACAACCTTTCTGTCAGCGTTTCTCAGTGTCTCACCACTCTCACTGTAAAGAATTTCTTCCTAACATTCAGTCTAAATCCACTCTCTTCCAGCTTAAAACTGTTGCCCTTTGTCCTATTGCTACAAGCCCTTGTATGAAGTTCCATCCCACTTTCTTGTAGTCCCCCTTCTGGTATTGGAAGGTATGCTATAAGGTCTCCCTGGAGCCTTCACTTCTCCTTTTAAACCAAAGCAGCTGTTCTTTGCTGAGCTTAGTTTTGTGAACTATCCTGTTGAGACTAATTGGGGTGGAGTAGCAGTGAGATAAAAAATCATTTAAAAAAAAAAATAGGGTACTTACGGGAAAGGGGATTGGGATTTGGTTAGCTAGTCTGTTATGTATCCCCTTATTTTAGGAAGTTTCTCTATTTTGTATTATTTATGAAAAAAATTATAATTGAATGCCAGTTTTACAGAATTCTAGTGTTTATTCCTGCTTACTGCTGAAAATGAAGACTTACATTGTAGTGCTCATATTCTTTCTGTTCTCTATCATGAGTTATAAATCACTAATTCTTCCATTTTCCTCATGAGGCTTGTGAGGTGAAAGATCTTCTCTCTAGCTGATCATATTATATTAGACTTTGATGTTTCCTTGTGAGGAATAGAGCTACTTTAAAAAGGCTTGGGTCTCTAGGTCTTTCTTCTGATCTTTTCTGGGTATAAATAAAAACTTTTTTATTCTTAAGGTCTAACTTTACAGTTTTGGTCATAGGATGCTTAGCTTAGAACCAGTTAAAAAAAAATGTTTATGAAGAAGAGAGATCCTGCATGTTCTATTAGAAGTTCCTTCAAACATTTTTTCTTTCTGTCTCCTTTTTCTTAAACATTTCACTGTCATGAGAACTAAGATTTTATGAGTACTTATTTGGCTATTCTCACAGAAAAAAAATTACCTGAAAATGACCCTGCCCCTCTGAAGCCCTAAGGCTTCAGTAGGCTTCTCATTATTGTGCTTTGTTCTCTTGTTTCCACAGAGTTGCACAACAAACTGATATCTAACATGAGGTACCTTTGTGGTAAACACAGTGGTAAATACTGCTGTAAATCTTCCTCCCCTGAATAAAAGTATTGGCTGAATTATCAAGACTGTATAAAGTCAAGTCACACTGTTGACCACTTTGTATCAGTAACTTGTCACTGCAGGCAGGACAAAAAAATTGAAGGGTAATCAGACATCAGGAAAGCACATTAAAATTAACCAAGGATTTAATTCAGAACTGATAGACCTGGGTTTAGTCATCTCTAGTCTTTAGTCAGTCATAGCCAAAATTAGGAGAAGGAAATAATGGAATTGACCCTGTACTTCACTATCCAGAGTAAAAAGGGCAAAAGAGACAGAAGGGGAAAACTTAGTATTCTAAAGCCTCCTATAGTTTATCTGTTCAATATATTGTATTGTACAAAGATATTCTGAAAAACTAAGCAAATAGAGTTAAAATTGCTTATGAATATAGTGCAGGTTTGTGGTATTTTGGGCCTGTTATTTACTGAACTTGCTGATGTGGTTTTGTTTCACAGAACTGCATATTCAGATATATAATAGTGGTGACACTCAGCCTGCATTCAGGTTACATCAGCATATCTAGTGAAAAAGTCTTTTAAGGGAAGAAATATATTATTTCACAGTAAAGGATATAAATCTGCCTCTTGATGCATAAGTATTAATTTAAGATTGTGAACTTGCACTCCCTTCAAGGCCCATAGTGGATAGCAGACTGTGTAGTGGAACAAATTCTGTAATACCTTCACGAGGCTCCTATCCCTGAGGAGCATTGATAATAGGAAGATATATACCTTGTTTTTCAATTAGTGAAGCTGAAAAAGAATCTTTAGAAAGTGGTGAGCAAAAAAAAAAAAAAAGAACAACCTCAGCAAGTAGGAGTGAATAGGGAGATCATAACTGACCTAGCTGTGCAGCAGACTCAACTCTTAATTGCCTGCCTTTATCACTCCAATGATTGGAAATTAAGCTGAATATATATTCAACAGGACACTACATGCATGTATCAATATTCGGACAGCTCAGTGTGCATATTACTGACACTGCTGAAGGGACATGAATGTCTTTTTTTCTAATCAGTTCAGAGTGACTCCTGTTTACTGTATGTGGGCAAGTTTGCAGATGGCAAAAAAAAAGTCAGGTGAGTGCAACCGATTTTTTTTTTTATCCAATGCAAAACATTCCCAGGCAGTGACAGTCTCCAGTTTTTCTTTATAACAGTTAAACTTTATACCTGGTTTAGCTAATTAACAATTTTTTCTATTCCTTCAGGGTTACTGTAAATTGCTATCATGGTGCATCACTTTTCTTTTCAACTAATTTGCTTGAAACATAGCTACTTGATTTCTTTCATTAAAGTCTTTGTCCTGGTTTAAGACAACCTACTCTCACAAGCAAGCCCACTCCCCTCAGCCCCTCCACCCCCAATCCTTCCCCTCCCCTTGCCCCCTCACCAAAGATCATGAGGGAAAGTAACACAAAAGGCCCTGGGTCAAGATAAGGAGTTTAATACAGTGTACAATTACCTTAGCCTGTTTTGCAGAAAAAGCAGCAGCAGAAGCCATCAGTAGAATGACCCCTCCCACTCTGAGCCTGCAGCCAGCCCAGTGGAAAAAGACCAACACCCCAAACAAAAAACAGAAACAAGAAGCCTCTCATGTTACAATCCAGTCTACAAGCCACATGATTCTTTTCTTCCAGCCAGCACTTTCATTTTAAAGCTGGCATGGTGTTCATGTGGTATTGAATCCTCATCAGTAGACTCAATTGGCTAAACCCATGACAGTCTTGGGTATATTTTGTTGTCCTAAAAGGCAATTATTAAGGACAGATGTCTAATTTTTTTTTTTTTTTCCCCCTCAGGAAAATCTAGATCATTAAGGCAGCATCTTGAGAAAAGTAGTTCTCCTGAATATTTGTGGTGCATGGTCTACTCTTGCCTTCTACTCTGCTCTGGTGAGACCCCACCTGGAGTGTTGTCTCCAGCTTTGGAGCCCCTATTACAAGAGGGATGTGGACATGCTGGAGTGTGACCAGAAAAGGGCCATGAGGATGATCAGAGGGCTGGAGAACCTCTGCTATGAGGACAGACTGAAAGAGCTGGGGCTGTTCAGTCTGGAGAAGAAGAGGCTCCCAGGTGACCTTCTTGCGGCCTTCCAGGGTCTGAAGGGGGCCTACAAAAACGCTGGGGAGGGACTTTTTAGGCTATCAGGTAGTGACAGGACTAGGGAGAATGGAACAAAGCTGGAGGTGGGGAGATTCAGACTGGATGTGAGGAGGAAGTTCTTCACCATGAGAATGGGTTGCCCAGGGGGTGGTTGGGGCCACATCTCTGGAGGTGTTTAAGGAGAGGCTGGATGAGGCTCTGTCCAGCCTGTTCTAGGGTAGGGTGTCCCTGGCCATGGCAGGGGGGCTGGAACTAGATGATCCTTGTGGTCCCTTCCAACCCTTACTGATTCTATCATTCTAAGATTATACTTTTTCCTGTAAGGTCTTAACTATCTCTTCAACCAGACTTACCCTGAGCAGTAAGCCCCTTTTATTTGCTTTTTGAACAAAACATTGATACTAACATGATCATCTGCATAAATAGGAGTACTGAATAAAATATCCATTCTTTCATGACTTGTTTTTTGTCATTCTTTTCCTTCAGAGAGAGGTGAGAAGAAACAAATCCATTAAAGTAACAATAAACTGATAAAACCATGTTAAGTCTTATCTTTGCTGTGCTATTAGAGTAATTTTCCTTTGATTTGATTCTTCAGGTCACCAGGGCAAAAAACTTGGGTTGGACGTAAGGCACTTGACCATACAAATGCCTTATCTTAGTCTCAGATAGTGATGTATGTGGTACAGTGTATTTGGCTGATTACAATGGCTTATAACAAAATCTGTACTTTATCATCTTTACACCATAAATATTAGACACTGTACAGTCATGCAGTAATGAGCTGTTATGGGAAATCTTAGAATGTGAACAAAGAGAAAGAAAAGCTGCAAGACAGGAAATGTTCTTATGCCTGTTGCTCAAGTAGAAACCAGAAAAATGCAGCTCTTACCATTCAAACACCTGATCCAAAAGACTGCATCCTTCTCTGGCTATTTCCCTCAATGACCTCATTCAGTGATACTTCTTGTCAGAGTGTCTGCTTTCTGCTAGCTGCATCAGGTTGCTCTGAGCAACTTGATATAGTGTGAGGTGTCCCTGCCCATGGCAGGAGTGTTGGAGCTAGATTATCCTTGGGGTCTCCTCCAGCCCTGACAATTCTATGAATTCTATGATTCACCACTTCTGTAAGCTAGCTGGTTTTCAGTATGTGAATTTTAATCTCCACAGTCCTGTGAAGAAGAAAACAAACTGAAACCATGACTGAAAACCTGTTGCCCAGTAGTTGGTTCACAAAATAACTCGCTAAAAATGGCCTTTGCCTGGATGTGGAACTATTTAAGGTGGTAATGACTCAGTGTGTGACTTCTTACCTCGTTACTCCAACATGATCACTGTTGAAAGTTATGTGTACAAGCCTAGTAATTGAAATCACAACGCTGAGTTAAACACTAAAAAAATGTTTTCATTAAATAAAATTATGAACTTTTAGGCTGGATTTCACCTCATGTTACTTTAGACGTGTCTGGAATACCTATGTTGTGAAGAAGGGCTGAGAGACTTGGGGTCGTTCAGACTGGAGGAGAGAGAGCTCTTGCAAGACCTTATTGTGGACATACAAAGATGGAGACGGATTTTATAATGACATCTGAATGACAGGTCAAGGGGCCATGGTTTTAAGCTGAAAGAAGGTGGATTTAGATTGGACATAAGGAAATATTTTAGGATAAAATTGGTGGAACACTGGAACAGGTTTCCCAGAGAAGTTGTGGAAATTTTCAGTGTTAGGTTGGATGGAATTTTAAGCAACTTGATTTAATTAAAGATGTCACTGTCTATTGCAGAGAGTGTTGGAGCAGATGATCTTCAAAGGCCCATTCAACCCAAACCATTCTATGATTCCATCGTAATATCTTGGAGGAATGGTCTTGAACTACCTCACCGAGCAACCACCAAACTTGAAAAGAGCTTTTTTTTGACCTATTTGTCTCTTGAATTTCTCAATGTACATAGAATTCTTCATTTTGTCTCCTTCATTATTTATTATTTTCTTCACAGAATCATTTTTTTCTATCATGGCATATTTATTTAACTTTCCTCAGTATGAACACTGGCTAGTGGTTGCTCCCCTTCTTGCTGTTATATCAAATATTTGTTCAGCTATTTTTTAAATTGCTTCTGGCAGGATAGTTATCCATGTATTAAACTTACAAGATAAACATGTTCTGATTAAGGAATTATGGATAAAAGTGGAGAGTTATATATTGTTTCATAATGCATGTACAAATTTTATTATATTTTGATAATTTCTTGATGTTTTTCTTGGTTTTTATTTATCATTTATCTATAACATTGCTTTCCAAATCCTTTTACAAGAAGCTGTATCTGTACTCAGATAAAAAGGTTTTAAACAGCATTGTTAGCAGACTTTCTGCCTTGGTTATTCTCTAATAATTGCTTGAAGTTCTATCACCCTTTCTGCTTAGATCTTCTAGTTATGCTCACTATCTTTTCATTGTTATTTCCTATGGTTTGTTATAGTTATTTACTTCAGATTGGAGTTCTTTTTTTATTTTTTTTTTTCCCAAGAAGGGGAACTATTTTCATTGTGTTTGTAATACATGGCTTGGAATATACAGGAGGAATCCTCTTGAGAGGAAACAGTCTTAACCTTGTTAACTGCTGCTTTATGCATCAAGGCAACCTTTATCTCCTCACATTCTGGGAAAGGAAATTGACAACAGCACTGATTTCCCCTAGCTTATGATCAGGTGGCAGTTTTGTCGTTTTAATTTTTAATTGTTGTTTGCAACCTCGTGACTGTATGATGTCTCTAAGACACACTCTAAGAGTGGGTCCAGCAGACCAAGGGAGGTTCTCCTTCCCCTCAGCTCTGGCCTGGTGAGACCCCATCTTGAGTACCATGTTAATTTTTGGGCTCCCCAGTTTAAAAGGGATAGGGATCTGCTGCAGAAGGTCCAGCAGAGGGCTATGGGGACGATTAGGGGACTGGAACACTGCCTGATGAGGAGAGGCTGAGGGACCTGGGGCTTTTTAGTCTGGAGAAGAGTCTGGAGAGACTGAGAGAGGATTTAATAAATGTTTTGAAATATCTGAGGGTTGGAGGTCAGGATGGGGCAGGGGGGGAACAAGTTCTTCTCACTTGCACCCTGTGATAGGAGAAAGAGAAGCAATGGATATAAGCTTCAGCACAGGAGGTTCCACCTCAATACAAGGGGAACTTTACTGCAAGGGTCATAGAGCACTGGAACAGGCTCCCCAGAGAGGTTGTGGAGTCTCCTTCTCTGAGACTTTCAAGGCCTGTCTGGATGTGTTCCTCTGTTACCTGAGCTAGATTATGATCCTGCTCTGGCAGGGGGGTTGAACTCAATGATCTCTTTACCCATGATGAGACCAAAGGTATAACGAACAGAAAATCAAGACATTTAAATGCACATTTTAGACTTCAGGGAAGTACACTGTAAAAGTGAGATCCAACTTTTAAAAAAAGTAATCCTACACATGTACATACAGTAGTCATACACTACTGTATGATTACAATTTTAATACCTATAGACAATTTTAACTACATCCAAAATATTTTTTTTCTTTCAAGTTAAAAAATCCAGATTTGGCATGTGAAGCCTGATTCATTCACAGTGATTTCATGCTGTCACAGCTTTTGGAGCATCTGCTTGGTTTTTCAAGGTGTTAGGATACTAAAACTGTTGTGTTG
>VWZI01013051.1:46459-100971 GCA_013396835.1 Psilopogon haemacephalus | reverse complement strand
TTTTTTTTTTTTTTTTTTTTTTTTTTATTGGTGTCAATATACTGGCCATAGCATAAATAAGAAAACAGGATTTGAATTTAGAATACTGTAAAAAAAATGTGTTCCTTTTGGTATGCTTACAAAGGTACCCTATACTCATTCACAGGAAGCAAAATAAGAATACTGAAAACAGAGCACCTTAATAGGTACCAAATTCAAAATGTTACATGAATATAGTTTAACAGACACTAGGAACTTAAAGTCAGGGCACTTATAGGGCACTGACTAGAGTGGAAAATTGAAATGACAGGTTTAAGAGATTGAAACAGTCTTGTTCTTATTCAGCTTCAGGGTTCCTGCCAGTTTCTTTCTTATAAGGTGTAATGTAATATTACACATCTACTATAAACAGTGAGACTTTTATAGATATGTCACAAAGATACCATTTAATGTGAAATAAATTATAACCTTGTAAAGTTCTGTAGTGTATTCTTATAGACATTTCTCTCTGAGAGACATGGAGCAAAAAGTAAAGCCTGCATATTTCACCTAGTGTATAATCAGTGTAGTAAACTACAGTTTTCAATTATGTGAGATAAAAATTCTGCCCTTAGCTAGACTAATAAACAGTGTCATTATGGCTTATGTAATTTTAATTAATTAATATCTGAAGTTTTAAAAGCATTTAATTTCTGGTTAATAGGGTTCAGTGACACACAAATATGCAACTCTCTTTTTCCTCTTTTCTGTTAGGTTACTTTCATCTTTGGATCTCAGCATTGTAAAATGCTACTCTCTTTCTTCCATCTTCTTTCTCATCTGACTCAAACATTACTTGCTTTCCTTACAGTTATAAAGAAATTCAACTTGAGGTTACAATAGATATTTGCAGAATTCTTCTTAAAAAAACACATCCTCCTCCCATCTCCTTCTGATAATGACATGAAAAAAACATTTATGGTTTAGAGATACTTGGCAAGTAGCTTCATTCTTTTCCTATCAAGTTTTATGGCTTTTATACAACCAGCATAGCTCATTTAAGCTCATACTCATTCTATACATCCTTTTTTTACTGGTATTTTCCTGCATACCCCCTTATAATTAGGAACTAGGCCCCTGAGGGCCCAATTAGCCAACATGTGAATGTAATTATAACCCTTGAAATGGTTTTTTTTTTCTATGTGGGCTTGTGATATGACTTTGACCATGCATAATGTGAATGTACTCACAAGGAAAGTTAATCCCCTAATCACTTGCAGAGACTTTTTTTTCCTCAGATTTATAGGAGGAATACAAATAGTTATAGAATAATCATATGCTGGATTGTCTAGTAAATATGTAGTGCTCCTGCAGCAATATTAAAGAAATTATCCAAGTTTCAGAGTTCTTCAGTACCTCTCTATCTCCATTGAATTTTAAGTTTTATGACCTTGATTTACTTTGTTTCTGGAATTTTAAAACATCATTTAATTAATTTAGATTTAACCTACACATTATATCAATACTTTTCAGAGGCAAGGTGTTACAGAAAGTCCTCTTTCTCAGTTTCTGGAATGTGGGGAATTTAAAATTCAAATTTTAAAACTGTATTCCAAATATTTTCTGAAGTTTGTTTTCTTATTACTATTTTTTTTCACACTTTCTGAATTAATGATAACAAATATACCAAGTATATGGATATTTTTATTTTACTTCCCATGACTGGGTAAAACTTCTATCAAAAAATAATTCAGATTTTTTAAGCACAGTTACTGAAATAAATAGTAAACATTAACTTGTATGGATAAATAAGTCTCATTCAGAATTAGAAGTCTTTTAGGCTCGTACCTGGGGGGTTTATGCTAACTTCCTTAGTGCATTTGTACAGGATACATAATCCCATGGGAAAATAAATCTCTTCAATATTAATATCTAGCACTATGTTGGTAATGTTCTTATTGGATTTGACTTTAGGAAAAAAAAAACAAAACTGAAAAGAGAACTGATAATTTTTATTTGGAAAGTTTTTTACTTCTGCATACAAATCTTTTTTTTTTTCTTTTTTTTTTTTTTAAAGAGTTTAGAGAACCAAATATATCAAGGCTAATAATCTTACATTGACAGTTTAATTGTCAAAATGGCCTGTTATTAGATCTTTCTTTTCTTTAGGGTTGGGGGTTTCTTTGCTTCATCTCTAAGGACATTTGATTGTAAACTTACAAACAAGTCATAGAAATATGTTGCTGTTTAAATTGACTCCTCTGAGACATAACAGGCTTGCATTATGGGAGAGATTTGGCGTATCAAAGCTACTTATGGCTGGCACCTTCCATTTTCATTAAAAATGAAGCACTACAGCAGATGGGCTTTGAAGACATTTCTAAGATTTACTTGCTAGCCCTTGGGAGGTCTCCAGTGCAAACAGTTCCTTTTACAGAAAATCAGGGGTAGGTCAGAGGAGGAGACCAGGCAGCCTGCTTATCACGCATTAGGATTCTTACATGAATTTTGTGTTGTTTAATTTTGTTCTGTGTACAAACAAGTCATTTTAATAAGGAAAGCTTACATCTCTCAAGTGCTTGTCCCGTAACAAATATTGAGTTTAAAGACATAATAAAATAAAATGAACCAAAATAAACAACACTCTACAAATAAGGTGCTTTTTTGTCATGTCATATCCTGTCTGAAAATAGCATGTTTAGTCTCAGGATTAATTTCTTCATTTGGCTTTATGCTGAAGCCACTGGACGGGATGGGAGTATTGCCACTGACTTAAGTTGGTGTTAGAAAATTAGTCCCCTCAGAGAGAACTTATTTTCAAGGCAGTATATCAGTTCATGCTGTAACATATAAACAAGGAAAATATGCAGCCATTTAAGGATATGTTGCATCTGAAACTACACAGAAAAAATAATCTTTACAACATTTACATTCCTGTTGAAAGAAGTTAGTTTTCTTCCTGATGTAATTGAAGTAATGACTTATACCAAGAAAACCTTTCTGGTCTTAAATACTAAAGTTACTGGGAATTCTTGGATAATTAAAAAATGTCATCAATTTTGCCTGCTAATTCTATGATTTTTGTTATGTTTTCACATTAGATATTTACCAGTCTGCTGAATCTGCTAGGCTGAATCTGCTAACTATCTTCAAAGTCTGACTAGAAAAATCCCCTTGTCACAGCAGTGATTCTCCAAAAATCCTCTTTGCTCATCTCTGATGGTATGAGCCTTCTGCTTTACCTTCTGCTTAAACTTCCATGTTCAACTGGTCGTTGCACAGACTTTCTCAGAAAGTTGCTGCTCTTCAACTATCTGGATAAGTCTCAAAAATCTCTCTCCAAATCAGCCAGGGATATTCCTTGAGATCCCATGGACATAATGCTTTTTTGTTCATGTTAGCCTGAGTTTTTGTACCTTGCATTTTTAATTTCTCACCGTTTTCCCACACTTAAATAACATTTCTATGTCCTGCTGTGAAAGCAAAATAATAATATGCCTCCTGGAGTACACAAATTCTAGATCCTTCCACAAGTCTCTTTCCCATAGTTTTTGGACTTGTTCATCTCTTTCCTTATCAAAACTTACAGCATATTTTTCTGTCTTTGGAAATGGGAGTGCAAAAAGTTACCTGCCTCTTATAGGCAGCATTTATGAGGATGTCTGTTGTACAAAACTGTGTCATTCTCTACAGCTTCTATTAAGATTTGGAAGCAGATCTGTGCTAAATTCTATGAAGGTTTCTAGGATCCTTGTTTGTGAAGTCAAACACCTAGTTCAATGTACATACAGAAATACTGTAGTGTTCTAACTCCATGTTCATTAGTTCATTATTTCTATATAAATTCCCCAAATTAGGACATATATCAAGGACACTGATGACAGGGTCTTTTTGTGCTGCATGACAAGTTTGTTGTGAAATGAACAGAAGACAATATCATACAGTATTCTGCTAGTCGTTAGATCTTTATGATTTAGGCTGTCTATAAATGACATATCCTATGTACTAGTTTAAACAGTTGATACTTTTTAAGCTCCAAAACTGATCGACAAGAGCATTTATAGCCAGTAATATTTTTTAGCTTCTTGGTGTAGATTAAAAAAATGTTTCCTTATGTTTGCTGTCCTTTCAAAAATATGTTCATCTATCTCACATTTACTTTGTTCTCAGAACTCTTTAGTGTTACCTAGTTCACTAAACAAACCCATATGATGCCAAATGCTGTAAAGCACATTGTAAAAAAATGCTGGAGTATTTACAAAGAGCTCGTAATCTAAATATGTCTAGGAATCACTTACTGGAAGATAATGGCACCAGTCACAACACAGTTTGGCTCTGGTAGTGACCGATTGTGTTACCAACCTCAATAACATCAGAGGCAGTGACACCAATAAAGCAAAGGTCCTGCCTCAATTATGTGGTGGGTTTTTTTTCTATTTGGTTTGGTGGGTTTTGTTTGTTTCTTTATTTGTTTTAATACATAGCCATTTCAAAAGCTATGGCCCCACATTTCACTTCCAGATCTGGTTTGTGATTCTTACACAGTGACCTGCTATGGTACACTTCCTGTGGTATTTGTTGATCACTAGCAGTTTTGTTTCCTGTTTGTGAAAATGAAGATTCCTTCATCTGGCTGCTAAAAACCTTGTCTGTATCTCTATGGATTCTCTTCACATTATGCAGTTGGAACCAGCAGCTATAACTGTAGCAACAATATGTCTATCAAGAACTGAGGAATCAGCAGAAAATGCAACAGCTAAAGCCAGTTATTCATCATAATCATCATCATTAGCAGAAACATAACATTCAGAAAGAATTCCTACAGGACTCATTTGTTCTAAATAGCCAGTGTTTTGGATGGGCAGTGTGTTGTTTTTGTAAGGCTTCCTCAGGCACTTAGAGAAAGCAAAATGAATCTGTTTTTAGGAAGTAGGTTACTGAGCTTTTTTGGTGTGTGGCAGGGGTGATTGTTCTTTCAAATTAGAATAGATATTTTTATCCTTTTTTTTTTTTTTTTTTTTTTAATCCAAAAGGGCATTGTTACACCATGCAAAAAGCCTAGGTATAAACTGCTGTTGTATAATAACCATTTTGTGTGATGATATGCTAATTTTAGCAAATGGAACATCAATTTGTTGACACTGAACTTGAAGTTACTGATGTAATGTGTATAGAAAAGTAGGATCATGAGTGCCTTGAATCACTGTCTAGGGAAAGTGTTCTATCTCCTTCGGCTATGAAGAGATCTTCACTCTGTTAGATGTTACTAATAATAGCAAATACCCCCCCTTAGCATTAATGAAGTTCTAGCTATGCATGCAAGGACAAATTTTATGGGTGAAACTGTATCAGCATACATAGACTTTAATGCAAGACTAAGACTCAGCATACTAAGTTCTAGGATATAGACAAAACAAAGGAAAGAAAATATTGATAGAGCTGAAAAATCTACAGCATTTACATTATATGGAAAAACTGACATCTTAATTGAGCTTTCAACTGCATGAAAGGTGGAATAGTAAGGAGTAAAAAGTCTCTGAAGTTTTACTTCTAATTGTAAAACACTTGTATTTCTGATATTAAAATGTAGTCATCAAGAAAATAGACTCTTCTGTGTGAATTAAGCAAAACATTCTCCCCTAGTTTGCTGGATGGCAACAGCTCTTAAAACACAGATGAAATAAACAGCAGTTACTAGGGAAGAACCGAACTGGAGAAAAGAAACCTATCATGAGATTCATGCTGCTACTACAGTTAGCTTTGCACTGCATCCCTCCATTTGAGTTAGGCATATTCTAGCATGGCGTTTCTTTGTTCTTGTTTGAAGTAGGAGATAGTTCTTACATTTGGATCAGGCATTGGCTTAGAACATAGCTGGCACATTCACTCTTCCCAAAGGACTGCATTGTTTGCCTAGAGGTTTTATTTCCAATCTGAACTTTCATAGAAACACAAAACCTAAAAATATACTCTGAAGTCTCACAAACATCTCTTTGGAGTTTACCATGGATCTGTCTGTGATTAAAATGAAAAAATACTTGAGCTTAACAGAAGGACAAAAATCAAGCCATTGTCCTTTCTACTGAAAGAGTTTGTAGTGCATTAATCTCAGGATATGCATGCATAACATTTGAATTTATTAAAACATTAGCATTAACATTTTAATTACTGATTAATACTTATGATCTATAAATATTAAACTAGGTTCACATGTTTTCAGTGTTCTCTGTTCTCACAGGGCCACAGCTTGACCAGTGACCTAGTGAACAAGTGTTTCCCAGGTGTGAATACGTTTCTTTGTTCAAAAAGTGCAGAATATAAAGTGTTATGTGTTGCATGCCTATAGGGTCATGCAACTACATTCTTCCAGAAAAGTGCATTGGAATAAAAGACAAAATTATATCACAAAGAACATCCTGAAGGAGCAGTTTCTAAGGTAAAGAACCATACTTGGCAAATCATATCAACTCCCTTAATATTAGCTGCTGCTCTAATTTGAAATAGAACTATTTAGCAGCCTCCTAAAAGTGTGATCTCTTTACACACTTTTCAAAGAAAGACAGCTGAAAAAAGACTTTCATCTATTCTAACACGTTATATGAAGTTACTAATTTGGGAAAAACAAAACAAAACATGCAATCAATTGAGCATTCTCAAGCTCTAATGCCTAAATATATACAGTGAGTTCAGTTTCTGAAAGTGGAGAGTAAGGAACGTGATGAAAATATGTTCAGAAATAATGGAAAGCATAGAGAACACTGATCAGTTGTGCTTTCTTCTCTGGGTCAAATATTTTACTAGAGTACTGAAATAAGTTCACATCAAGGTTAGAGCTGATGTTTTTATGTGAAGCATAATCACGGTAGGAATGACATCTACTGCTTTAGCTAGAATCATAAAGTTTAGAAGTGGTTTGATGGCTGCATGAATTTACATAGCACAGACAGCTGTACTGAAACAAGGAAGTAATATAAACAAATGTCAGGGAAAATGAACCACATGTTACAGGTTATTTAATTGCCAGCTTATACAATTGGGCATGAATACTCATTTAAAACAATTACATTTTATTTAACTTAGACAGAGAAATACGTTCTTTCACTTTACTATATGTTGGCATGTCTCAGACATGGTTTCCTACAATACAGCTTTACAAATAGCCATTACTCTCACATTTTTGATGTCTTCCCTTTCATTTCCTGTGTTTGAACTTGCCGTCAGCATTCTGTCTTCAGGAATGTACATGTACACGGCAAAAAGTGGGATGAAAAAAAATTACTGTCACTTTAACGTGTATTTAATATTTAAGTGTTCTTTGATATGTTTCCTTAAACATGTTAAAAATTCTAGGTTTGCTGTGAAATTCATCTTTAATAAATGCAAAATTAAGTAGTACTTGAGAACTATACTTTTAGAATGATCCCAACTACAAGCATATACAAATGGTGATAATATCTAGTAAGATTCCAACTATAAGCACATGAAGTGATAAGGGATATAAATTACTTTTATTATCAGCAATTTCTCTTCTGTTTGCTTTCTTTTAATTTAAGTCTCTCATAAAATAGTAGCAAATGATACAATCAGTACACCATTGAGAACAAATACCCCTTTTTCATATGTGTATGCCAAAAAAATCTGAAACATGTATCTTAAAACACAGGGATTGTATTCACTAAAAGCTCCTGTTTGTCCTAAATAGTTCCTGAATTATACCATAGAGACATAAGTGGGTTTGGTGAAAGGAAATTAAATTCATTATTATCATTAATCATGTTTCATATGGTAGTGGACAAGTAGCAACTATCATGGTAGATGAGTTATGGAAGTGGAGGAGCAAATGTTCTTCCTAAACTGTTTATAATCAAAATGGATGAGATGGAGGCAGCATGGTAGGGAAAGACCAAAAGGAAGATCCAGGGATCTATAAACATGTAAGTCTGACCTCAGTGCCAGGGAAGGTCATGGAACAGATCATCTTGAGTGCCATTATGCTCCATATAGATGACAACCAGGGGACCAGGCCCAGTTAGCACAGATTTATGACAGACAAGTCCTGCGTGATGGATCTGATCTCCTTTTATGACAAGATGACCTGCCTAATAGATGAGGGCAAGGCTGTTGATATTGTCTACTGGGAGTTCCATAAAACTTTTGACAGTCTCCCATGGAATTCTTATGAAAAAACTGTCTGGTCATGGCTTGGATGAGCATACACTGTTGGATAAAACACTGACTGCATGTCTGGGCCCAAAGAATGGTGGTCAATGGAGTTAAATCCAGCTGGTGGCTGTCGCAAGTGATGTTCCTCAGGGCTCAGCATTGGGACCACTTCTGTTTAACATCTTTATCAATGATCTTGATCAGGGGCTCGAGTGCACCATTAGTAAATGTGCAGATGACACCAAGTTAGGTGGGAGTTTGCTTGAGGTTAGGGAGGGTTTACAAAGACACTTACTAAGATTATGTAAACAGGACAAGGTCGATAGCATGCACTTGAACAAGACCAAGTGCTGGATCCTGCACTTGATCCACGACAACCCCATGCAATGCTGAAAGCTGCAAAGTTGTACAGCAAAAAGGGACATGGAGTTCACAGGATGTCAAGGGTTGGAAGGGACCCAAAGAGGTCATTGAGTCCAATCCCCCTACCAGAGCAGGACCATACAATCTATCTCAGATCACAGAGGATAACATCCATATGGAACTTGAAAATCTCCAGAGGAGACTCCACAACCTCTATGGGGAGCCTGTTCCAGTGCTCTGTGACTCATACAGTAAAGAAGTTCCCTCTTGTGTTGAGGTGGAACCTCCTGTGCTGCAGCTTACATCCTTTGCTCCTCGTCCTATGACAGGGAGCAAGTGAGAAGAGCCTGTTCTCCCCACTGCTGACCCCCAGCCCTCAAATATTTATAAACATTTATTAAATCTTCTCTTAGTCTTCTCTTCTCCAGACTTAAAAGACCCAGGTCCCTCAGCCTCTCCCCATCAGGCAGTGTTCCAGTCCCCTAATCATCCTTGTAGCCCTCCACTGGACTCGCACAAGCAGATCCCTGTCCCTCTTAAACTGGGGAGCCCAAAACTGAATGCAGTATTCAAGATGGGGTCTCACCAGGGCAGAGTAGAGGGGGAGGAGAACCTGCCTTGATCTGCTGGGTCCAACTGGACCTCTTGGCCACAAGGGCACATTGCTGTCTCATGAATAACTTGTTACCCACCAGCACTCCGATGTCCCTCGCCACAGGGCGGCTCTCCAGCAGATCACCTCCAAACTTGTACCGGTGCAGTTCATTATTCCTCCCCAGATGCAGGACTCTGTACTTATCCTTGTGGAACCTCATCAGGTTCCTCTGTGCCCAGCTCTCCAGTCTGGTTCTAATAGACAAGCAGCTTAACTTGAGGCAGCAGTGGCAATAATGCCAATGTTATTCTGGCTTGCATCAGAAATACTATGACGAGCAAGAAGAGGGAAGTGATTGTCCCCCTGCACTCAGCATTGGTGAGGCCACACCTCAAGTACTGTGGGCAGCTTTGGGCACCTCAATACAAGAAAGATGTTGAGGTGGTGGAGCAGGTGTAAATAGCAACAAAGCTGGTGAAGAGCCTAGAGAATAAGTCCTATGAAGAGCAGCTGAGGGAACTTTGACTGTTTAGTTTGATGAAGAGGAGGGCGAGTGGAGATCTTATTGGCCTCTACAACTACGTGAAAGGATGATACAGAGAGGTAGGTGCTGGTCTCTCCTCACACGTAATTAGTGATAGAACAAGAGGGAACAGCCTCAAGCTGCACCAGACATTAAGTTTAGATATTGGGGGGAAAAAAATTCCATGAAAGAGTAGTAAAGTGTTATAACAGGCTGTCCAGGGAAGTGGTTGAGTCACTATCCCTGCATATGTTTAAAGGTTGTTTAGATGTAGCACTTAGTGATATGATGTAGTGGCAAACTTGGTAGGGTTAGTGGTTGGACCTGATGATCTCAAGGGTCTTGTTCAACTAGATGATTCTGTGATTCAATGATCTGAAACAAAATGTGGTGGTTTAGCAGTTACCTGCCCCCCCACTCTTTGATATAACCCAGGCTAGGACTCAGAACAGCTGGAAGTTGATAAATGAAGCTTTATATTTACAGCAAAGCTCAATATACAAACAGATATTTACAATGTATAACAAGTATTTACAGATATATAAAATGAAAAGGTAATACAGAAACACCACTCCCCTGCCAGAGATCAAAATCCCTAAGAGGGGTTTCTAACCACCTCTACCACCGTTCTTCCTTTCCCCAATCTTATCTCACCATCTGTTGATGCAGCAGATAGGTGATGGTAGATTGGCCAGGGAGGTTAGCAGTAGAAAAGAAGTTAATGGAATTATTGAGAACCAACTACAGAAGACAAGGAAAAAGGAGCCATGCAAGGAGCAGCCACATCCCAGAGCAGTCTGAAACGGTCTCCCTTATCTATATTTGGGTTACAACACTTAAAACAATTTTTTTTCTTTCTCAGTAAAGCTGTGAGTGGAGTAGCATTATCTGTTTTCCTCTCTCAGCCTGTAGTCTAATTTTCTCACTCAAATCCACCAATTAGTTCAAACCAGCACACAAAGGTAGAGTATGGAGACTTTTTACAGTTCTTGATGTTATCCTGAGGCCATCCAGCTACTTTTCCTCATTCAGATCAGTTTTTAAAGCTGCAGAGAGAAAGCAATTTAAAAAAAAAATGCAGTGAATGAGGAATGCATCACCTGAGTCCTAGTGAAAAAGGGATGCTTTGGCATGTTGTCAGACTGAGGTGAGGGGCAGGGAGAGGGCAAAAAAGACTCTTATGGAAACATCATTATGCCTCCATTTTTTACATTTTTTAAGGATACATATTCATTAAGCAGTCCATATACACAATATGTAACTGTGACTCAGCTGTCTCTTCCGGATAGCATGCACAGTTTTCGTTGGTTAAGCGTAAGTGGTTTCAAAACATATGCCTTCAGAAATTGTGGACATGCCTTAGCTAGAAGCCCAATTAAGTTTTAGTTCAAAAGCTGGAAAAGAAACATAAATAACAAAGAGGTCTATCCATGAGTGTTTGACTAGAAAGTAGATTAAAATCTTAAAATACTGCTGAAGTTATAAGGACAAAGAAAGAGTCAAACGTAAGGGTGGAAACCAGTCAAAGCTTTCAGTGTCAGGTGGCAGTATTTTCTCTGGAGATAATCTATGCACATTGCATTTATCATCTGAACAGCTCTAGTACTACAGCCAGTGATGATATTATATCACCAAAAGAAAGAGGGTGAAAGTCTCAGACATTATCATTTATCTGCTTTCTCATTCTTCCTTTTCTTCTTGGAACACCATTTACATTTAGTTCACATTCTAAAAGAAAGGGAAAGCAAAATGGGGACAAGGATCCAAATTTTATATCAGTCTTTCTAACCATTTTTTCCTGTCTTTTTTCTTTTTGTTTTCTGAAACACTGTTTTAATTTTAGAAAGAAATTCTAAATTGACATTTAAATGGTGGCAGGGCAATTCTCATTCTCTGCCTTGTGAAACAGTCTCTGAAATGTACAATTATGCTGTCATCTTTAGCACTCCACATTGGACAGAGTTTAATTATTAATGTGTTTCCCTCAGAGAATGACTCGATCATGTCACAACTCTAGACAAATACAGCTAATGCAAAATCATAAAATATTCACTTGAATACTGCTGAACTGACAGGAAATTAATTCTATGAACACTTTTGATATTACCAGAAAATTAGTTTCAAATGCATAAGACTGAAATAAATGTGTTCATAATTTGCTCAAGGGTAATGCTCATCTTGCAATCAGTTGGTGTCTTTTTATAAATGTAACAAGTATTCAACATGGTTTTATGACAAAGAGGACAGCTAATGTAATGTATTATTTGTAGACAGTATTTCCCTTGTAAACAGCAGGGAGTAAAGAATTGCTCTCTCAGAAATATTTAAACTCTAGAAATATTCTGCTATTTATCATTTGGTGGTACCAGAAATACAACTATTTTGGGGTAGTCCCAGGAGGGAGCAGGAGCTCAGGAATTTTGTAATAATGACATGATAGTCTTTCACATCTAAATTATTGGGTTGAGTTTTATTAGCCAGATTGGAAGTGACTGAAAGTCATTACCACTCTGAAAGTTGCAACCAGCATAGTCAGTAGAAAAGGATCAGGTTCTCTTTACAGGCAAAAGGCTGTAGCAAATACTGCTACCATAGTGTGCTCTCCACCTGGATGAATTAAAATGCAGATGCATCGTAAGAATTCGCATGAGCATAAACAGTAAGTTCGATTGTTGATTGTTGCGACGCATAATTTACCAGAATTTTGAGAGCCTCAAACCTGAAGAAATAAATTTCCAACAAAACCAAATGCAGTCTCAAACGAAGAGATGTGTAAGATACGTGTTTTCACCATTTCCTCTGTGCCTATTTTAAAATGTTTGTTTCTAGTCTGGCTTTCTATCTGATTAATCATCCTGATGTCATGTGACAAATTACTTTGCAGGAGTGGGCAAATGCCTGAATGGGCTACTTGTCACTAAACCAGGGCCACAGATTTAGGATTCTTATCAGATAATCCTGAACAAGGCCTTTCTCAGGAAAAAGTATTTGGAATAAATATTATTCACAATGAATAATTTAACAGTTCTTGTGGACACTTTTGGAAAGTTTCCCTAGAGAGGCCTAGGGTTAAATCACCATGGAGACTGATTTTTTTTTTTTTCAGGGCTAATCCTGCATTCTTTTTGCAACATTAACCAAAGTTATGCAAAATGTGGAAGATTAATACAGTGGAGGTACAGTAATTGAGAGATCTGGTATTATAAATAACAGTATAAGAACCATACCAGATGCACTCTCCTTGAAGCACACAGAGGTATGTGTCTTACCAAAATGCTCAAGAGAAGATGATCATGATGCTATCAGAGATGCTTGCCAAGTGAGTTGCTTCAGTATTTCATAGAGAGGTGGAGGAGTTGTTTCTATCCACAGTTTTGAAGAGTTACAGTGGAGGACAGGGGAAGGAGGGCTGATTCCCAGTGACAGAACAAGAGAATCATAAAACTTCTTTGATTAGAAAAGATCTTCAAGATCATTGAGTCCAACCATTATCTGACTACCAAGTGCTATACCATGTCCCTTAACACCAGGTCTCTATATTTGTTGAACACTTTCAGGGATGATGATCCAACCACCTCCATTTTCAGTGTTTAATAACCCTTTTGGTGAATAAAATTATTCTAAAATCTAATCTAAATATGTCACATTCTACCAAAAGAAGTATCTATTTATTCATATTTATGGAAAACATTTCAATGCAGGGGAAAAAAAAAAAAAAGGTACTTTCCATTTTAAAAAGCACTTAATGAGGAAATTCCCCAAACACTACAGCTATGTAAAAGAAAAATATCTTTTAACAGTTTGGTGGTAGCATTTGAAAGATGAGACTAAA
The DNA here is from genome assembly GCA_013396835.1 of Psilopogon haemacephalus. Taxonomy (NCBI): domain Eukaryota; kingdom Metazoa; phylum Chordata; class Aves; order Piciformes; family Megalaimidae; genus Psilopogon; species Psilopogon haemacephalus. Next base: position 87,537 of record VWZI01013051.1, on the reverse strand, counting down.
AATTATGCTCAGAGCATCTTTTCTGCACTGTTGGCATGGCCACATAATAAATACACCATTAAAATATGCAGTGTCATTAATGAACACCACTGGATTGCACAGTTTAACTGCTTAAACTTTTTATTAAAAATTAGAGGAAATGAGAGTATTCATTATGCTATAATGATACTTCTTATCATGACAAATAGGTCTAGTTCCTGGAATTAAGATGTCTACATAAGAGGAAAAATACAGTACTATACTGAGGGTATTTGCACTCTGTAGGAAGAAAACTGTCAGATTACAAGATAAAGAAGGGAAAAAATGAACAATAAGTATCTCCAGCTGTAATTTGGTTTACTAGGTGTTTCAGCTGAAGCTGTCATAAAGTAACGTCTAAAATGCACGTATCATGTGAAAACAAAGAGTTTATATGCTAAAACACACTCCAAACAGATACTGACTTCTGAATTTGTTTTTGCTGTTTCCAGATAAGTGTTTATTTGTCTAATGCCATGTCTGTGTGATACATAGTGGCACTTGGATACTGGCCCACAAATGAGTCCATAGAAATATTAAAGTATTAAGCATCAGTCCATGGATGCTAGTGAGGGATTGGCTACATATGAGAATTGAATGTAATGCACACAACTAATTCTGTGGAATTCTGAATTCAGAGAGAAAAAAAACCAAACAACCTCTTCCTTTTATAATGAAAAAAAATAATAAATCTTGAGTGTCTGCTTTGTTCTGTGTTTGAAGCCAGGCCCCTGTGAAGGGGAAAAAGAGGTGATATCTAAAGTCAAATACATAGGCAACAGGTAATAAGCTGCTATCCACTGGACTAGAAAAACAGCCTCCTATTAACTTCAACCATCACTGATTCATCTCCCCAACCTCACAGCCAAGTAAGTGTGCTTTTTTCCTAGTCAAAGGAGTGTATAGACAGAAGTGATATCCCATTCTTGATGTTCTTGTGGCTCCGTAGCTGATTGTGCTTGTCAATCTACTCATTTTATACCTCCAAATTATTTCTCAAATTTTTAAATTACTTAATTCTAACAATGGCTTTTGCTAAGTGAGGAAAATTTGCAGTTGATGATTTCACAAAGTTGTGTGTGAAGATTGTTTTCTGCCAGACGGTATCTAATTTTCAGTGAGTAAACTCAGTATTATAAAACATATGAGTTCAAGAGATTAAATTTGAAAATTATATGTTCCATTCATCACAGACTCTCAGTAACAGAAATACTTTAAGTAATTTTAGCTATTCTTTTGTTCCCATGTCATGTAAGTTTATAAAATTAAATGCATATCACAATTCTGCCTAAAGAAAAAAAGGAATAAGTAATTTTGAAAACTTCCTTTAAGATTTGGAACAATGATGTCTTGAAAGCACAGTTTTAAAAATAATTATATGAAGTGAATGGTTGTTTTTTTTTTTAATCACTGGTTATGATTGTATTTAGCTGTCTTTAGGAAGATAAAAACCTTGAGTGGGATGAATTGTCACGTTGCCATCTACTATATAGGCTGGCTGCTCCTGGTAGAGAAAATGTTTCTATCTTCATTGTACTTCAAATCCTGAAACCTTCTTAATTCCTGTGACTTTCACAAAATTCCCCTATAGTTTAATAGGAATGTTTTTATTTACTTAGAGGGCAGAATTCTTTCTAGCAAAAATGAGATTTATGTCTTCATACAGGAAAAAAAGCAAAGAAGATTTTTTAATGGAAAATGGTTTTAATTACTTATCCTCATTCTCTTTACTCTTTACTCTCCCCTACTGTCTTCTGTCATCTTTTGGCAATTTTCTTTCTTACAGTAGCGTGACTTTGTGGTCTGCTCATCAATTTCACTGCACAGTTTAAAAATCCATGAAGCAAAAATAAAATCTTTACTGGGGAAAAAAGCCAGTCTCTGCTGGACTGCTCTGACATCAGAACCAGATGGGACTTCAGCATAATGGTTTCAGCAGAGGACCAGGGAAGACCGGACATGGAGAGCATTAGTGAAACAGTCGTTAAAAGGTCTGCCTTAATGTAAGTGATAGGCCATAATTTTTAAATACTACCAAAATGTCTCANTATATATACACACTCTTCTTACTTCCACCAGCCTGACTGAATTTGTAGATTGCTTTGCTCGTAATAGTAAAATCTATTAGTACTGTGAGTATTTATGTTGCAGAACTTTCCTATTATCTGTGGCCCATGATTTCATAATGTGGACTGTTTTGAAGAGAATGAAAAGAAACCCAAAATGTTCTGCAGAAAGTCTGGTCCTGAATGTCTGGAAATGCTTCCTCTAATATGGTTTCCTGCTGTGGTTTTTTTTTTTTTTTTTCCCACTAGGGTTTTTACAAAGAAGATTAAATTGATTATTTGTAAATATAAGCAGGACATTCCAATCCTAATATTTCATTTCTTATACAGAAGAAAACTACACGGAAGAATAAAATAATTAAAGGTCTGCATAGAAAACTGTGGTTATATATGTACATATTTCTTCTTATAATGTTTGTATCTGAACTAAAAAGACCTTTTCTCAACTGGTAGAAATCTCTACTGCCTTATTGTAGGACCAGCTGGGAATATTTTGACAGAACATTTTATCAGAGATTATAAAATGCCAGTGTGTCCAAGATTATAAAATGCCAGTGTGTCCAACCAAAATGTTTTACAGAAACCTGACAAATTTGACAATTCTATTTCAGGAAGAAAATGAAATTCTGCTAAGGTCAGAAAACTTTGTTTTGACACTTTCAAACTGAAATGTTTGGCAAGTTGTTTTAATGATTTTCATTTGGAAATTTGTTTTATGTTGAAGCTCAGGCTTCGAATCAGAGTGAAAACACAACAAAAACCTGCAAAGTCCTGGAAGAGTCGTTGTTATGCTCAGTATGTTACATGATGAAAAATAGTAAACTTCCTGATAGATATTTGCTTCTTGGGGAATTACATATCACCTTCAAAGTACCTGGATTAATATAGCTGAAGATGTAATTCTCAGACTTCTTTTATACCAAACAAACAGAATTCCCTGTATTAGTAGGGAGCAGTAGATAGGAAACAGCCAGAAAAGATGCTAATTGTGACTGCTGCAAAAGAGAGCTGTATGTGTGAACCCATGTGTGTGTAAATGTAATTCTGCAGTTGATCGACACTTTCTGTTGAATTTTAAGAGCAGAAATTGCCTTTGAATGACTTAAAGTAGAGAAATGTTGAAAATATCAATAACACTGACACTCTTTTGGTCATGACTTAAACCTTCTGTTGGGAAGAAGTATTTGATTTCTCTGTTTTGTTCAAGCTTCTTTTTTAAGAAGTTGGAAAGTTATACCAAAATCTCAATTGTAATTGATTATTATTGCCAGTGTTGTCTCATTCAGAGTAAACTGATAGGGCTGTTCTGTCCAGTGAGAGCACTGCGGTTAACTCTGTTCCAGAAATCTACAGAAAAAGAAGTTACTCAGAAATATGTTTTACAACTTTCAGAGCTGTACTCAACACTAATGCTGCATGCATTTAAAATATGTCACTATCTACTCTTTGTGTCCAAAAAGCTTTTGCAAGGAATGTGTTGAGAGGGAAATGAACTTGATATCACAACATATGCAGGAATGGAACTGATAAAAGCAGAAACCATGGTTTTTATTAAAGGATGAAACACTATACACCCCTTTCATGTGTGTTATCCAAAAAGGCAATTTTGCAAGCACTGTAAAATCTAGTACCAGATATTAAAATATATCTATGTGATATGATGCTCCCCCCTCTAAACAAGTCTGTTGCTCCTTAGTTTCTAGAGTTCCCACTGTCTTTTGGAAGCACTGAGAGGGTGAGTTATTGCTTTGTTTGTTTGAAATTGAGTAGCTTTGTGAGTTCTTTATGTAGATTTCCAAATGACACCCTCTGTCAGCTTTTACCTCAAGCCTCCCTTTCACTTTTTCACCTCCATCTGCTGCTTTGTTTTGTGGCTTAGGCCTGTCCCTTTTCTTTCACTCCTCACAGATCTTTCTTTTGTCCTGATATTACCACCCCTCTATCTCCTAATATTTTCCCACCTCTTTTAATGGAAACATGTCTGCTTTTGACGTATTTGATATTTCTCCTATCCTCCAGACTGATGACATATGTGTAAAAGACTGTTCTTAATAAATATCATCCATGATATAACTTAGTTATATAATACCCTACTTATCTGGAACCCTTTTCCTGTCACAACACTGAAAAATATGTTTCCTGAGCAAATGGGGAAAGGATTGCACTACTATTTTTCATAGCTGGCATTAATCCAGAAACATCTCTGATTTGGTTGGAAAGCAAATTTTCCACAAGAAATCACTTAAAATCTCTTAGGGTTTGGTAACTAAGAAATCAGAATGCAATGGGTTAAATTCTGGTGGGTTTTTTGGTGGTTTTTTTGTTGTTTTGTTTTTAATTTGGGAAGTGTGCCAGTTTCCTACCCCTCCATGAATTAACCAGACTAACTCAGCCAGCTGCAAGTTAAGGAATGAAGCTATATTTACAGCATGGCACAATTTACAAACATATATATACAATATATACAGATATGTACAACTATATACAATTTATACAAGTTAAAAGTAATACAGAAATACAAAACTCCTCCAGAACAGCAGAACCACCCAGGAGGGCTTTCAAACCAACTGCACCTCTTTCTTTACACCCCTCCTCCCTTATTTCAGAATCTGTTACATGCAAGTGATGAGATGCAGGAAGTCAGACAAGGAATTAGAAACAGAATAATTATTTTAAGTTATACAGGTCCAGGCAGAGGAATTAGTGAAGCGAGTAGAAGCCAGAGACTGAGACTTTGTTTGTTTCTTGTTTTCATATGTCTCAGCAGAACAAATGAGTGATATAGACATCACTAGTATTTTCTTTTCACAGCCAATATCTAATTTCTCTTATTAAAATATTCCAGGTAGCCTCAAACCAGCACATGCTTTATTTTATTCTCCTCCTTCCTATCTTCTGACAAAAAGTATTTAATGAATGCATGTTAATGAACTCATTATATTGTCACTATAACAATATATGCTGTCCCATAAAACTGTTGTTCACACATTTTTAAAATGATCAGAACTGCAATGAATTGTCATTTACCTTCTTTTTTTTTGTTTTTTTGTTTTTTTATTAATTGAGGAAAATACATAGAATCATAGAATGGTTTAGGTTGGAAGGGACCTAAAAGATCACTGATTTCCAACTGCCTGCCATAGGCAGGGACACCTCCCACTAGAACAGGTCACTCAATGCCCCAGTAAATTAATAAGCTAAGCACAGTAAATTAATAAGCTGTTTTCCTCTTCAAGTATCTGTAGTGAAGTCATTATCTAAAGATTCAAAGTTCCAATGTGTTTAAAATGAAGCAAACTGCAGCTGCTTTGGAAATGAAGTTGCAACAACTCTCTTGAGACATGCAATATTTTAGTTTGAAAAAGAGGAAGCTGAGGGAAGACCTCATTGCAGTCTACAACTACCTGAAGGTACATTGTGGAGAGGCTGCTGCTGCTCTCTTCTTACAGAACAAGGGGGAATGGCCTCAAGATGAGGCTGGGTAGGTTTAGATTGGACATTAGGAAAAAGTTTTTTGTGGAGAAAGTGGTCAGGCACTGGAATGAGCTGCCCAGGTAGGTGGTGGAGTCACCAACCCTGGATGTGTTAAAGAGTTGTTTGGATGTGGTGCTTAGGACTATGGCTTAATGTGTATCTTGTACAGTTATAGGTTGGACTTGGTGATCCTGAGGGTCTTTTCCAACCTGCATGATTCTGTGATAAGAGATTGGGACAGAAGATGTGAATGACTTTATTTTGAACCACTGATTTAGGCTCCAGCACCAAGCAGTTACTACCTTTACTGCCAGGACATTAGGTCTGAAATACTAGAGCTATTTCTTATATAGTAGTTTGTACTTGCTATACAGATTATCCAAAACACCAGAAGATACCAGGATAGTGCTAGAGCCCACTAAGTGTTGCTATATTTGCATGTTTATGGAACCAAACAGTAAGCAATACTGCGTGTTGGATCAGCTATGTTTACATTCATTGCCTTCCTTTGTAGATCTTTCATGAAAACAACTATATTCCTTAATTCTTACCTTACAACAAGACCACAGCCTGAAGCTCTGTAGCTGTGAGGTATTGTTTGATTATTATAATAAATATTAATGTTTTATTTGCAACATAGTTCTAAAAACAGTACTATCTCAAAATGCATTTACCGGAACATGGTAGTCATTAGAAACACTAGTCTACAGAATGACAGAAAGTCTCAGCTGATGTTCCAAGGTACACCACTGAAATAAAATTTTATTTGAAAAGCTGTGTGTGAATTAATTTCCAAAGCTATAGCTACTCCTTTTCCTAATTAGGAATACCAACTGTTTGAGGACATGACATGTGACTTAATGTAATACAGAGCTGAAAACTTCTGGGACTTAGTCCATGCTCCTCAAACTATTGAACTATCATGATGTTAAAATAATGGATAATCAGATTTTTAATCTCAGGTGAACATCAGTTATCCTAAATTTGTTATAGATAACTGATAAAAAACTAGTTCATAGTTACACTGCAGATTAAGATAGACTCACACTTGAGACAGAATAGTTTCAATCTATTCCGTCTCTACACTTGAGTCTGATGATGACCTCAGCCTATTTATGGAGGTAGTCATTCAAAACTGTTGTGCTAGACTCAGTGATTATAAGTAGGTAACTGACTTCCCAAGAGAAGGATACTCTGAAGTAATTTGAAAACTCAACCATTTTCCAGCACAAGCACAATTATGAAAGAAAAAGTAGCTGGGGGAAAGGAAACTGATTAATATACTAGTCCATGGAATAAAATCATAATTACTAGGTAAGAAATAACCAGGTTTTCACTGTTCCATTTTATCCACTAATTTGTGATTACTTCAGACAGTATTAGGGAGAACAGCAAATTAAATTGAGAAACAGTGTATAATTGATGAAATATGAGTTACAGTATCTAGGAACTCTGCTTGATTCTGTCATCTCCTTCCTGCATCACCAACAGCAAGTTTTCCTAGACTGTGTTGCCCTACAGAATTGATGGTATCCATCAGACATTGTAAAGTGAATATTCTGTCATGAAGGTCACTCCATACAGGCAAATGCTTGGTTTGTACATAACAATAATTCTGCCTTTCCTAATCTGTTACATCCTTCTGACATTAATGAAGCTAACTTGTTTTCTCATGTGTTGATGTGAACAAACTCTAAATGGTGCTGTTAATGAGACAGATGTATAGATTTGCTCAGAGCATAAAAATAGATGAAGTAGTAACCATGTTCTGATCTGAGTAACTCCCCCAAAAGGGTTTATTAACCTGGATTATGGCTTTTACTATGCTAACAGAAAACATTATTCAGGTTATTAACATACTGAAATAAATGATGACTGAGATTCTTGTGAAAAACAATTGTGTTAAATTATTGTATAAGGAGGTTATAGTTGGAAGAAAATATTTAATTGTTTGGACTAAACAAGATGAGATTATGAAATACCATATTGCTGGTTTACTAGAGTATGACAAGCACATCTTCCTTACCATGAGCTAGCAGGCACCAGGCTGAACTTCATTTTCTTATTTTTTTACACTGATAAATTGAGCAAGGAGAAAATGTTTAAGAACAGCACTTAAAACCAATGGCATTTTTTGTCTTGGTATTTCATATTAAGCCCAAAACCTTTTAAATAATCAAGAGCTGGTGAACTGAAACATAAATTTAGATAAGGACATTTATCTTCTTAATTTGTGTTCTTTTCATCCTTTCATTGCACAACTTCTTAGTTTCCCTTGCAGTAAGCCTTGCTCTTCTACATTTAAAGAGACTTTAAACAGAACATATACAACTTACCAGATAAAGTTTTACAACTTCCACATTCCCATTTATCTCTAAAACTGATTTTCTTCAGGCTGGATGTACTGAATCTCTTGACACTTTTTACAAAGAATATCAAATTCGGCGTTAAATGTATGACCCATGACAGTGGCAAAGATGCATAGAAAAAAATTATCTTAAATGAATCATAAAGAGATTCTAGATGAGGAGGAGGAAAGGGAAGTGTGTGTGTGGAAGAATGTGCTCTGTGATAAAATATGCCTAATTTTGCATGCCATTATATGTTCCTTAAGCAAAACAGTCATTCCCCAAAATCAATGTCGAAATAACCCAAATCCAAAGATTCAAAACACCAAAAATTACTTGTAAAGACAGAATTAATGGAATTATGTTCTACCTCTAGTAGAAGAGGAAGTTAATTTTCTTGCATTGGTTACTGGTAATATACTTCTTATTCTGTACATTCTGTTTTCATATTAGCTAACTAGGATTTTCATTGAAGTAGCTCATTCAAAAATTTTACTCACACAGAATCTTGGAGCCTAAAAAAAAAAAAGAAAAGAAAGAAAAAAGTAATATTTTTTTAAGATTGAGTAATAATTTCATACCAAATGACCTACAATATATTAAGTGTCCTTATTTTTCCATATAATTATATTCCACTCAACATCAGTCTAGAGTCACCTATAAAGTATTTCAGAGAATGAAACTGCAATGATGCTGCTGCAGCAGGGGATGGTGATTTTACAGGATCGTATTTGTTAGGCTGATTTTGCATATCATGTTTTGAATCTCATCCTAATGTACCTTCCACAAATAAAGCAGTCTGCTGGTTTGAGGCTAATTGGAATATTTTAATGCCTCAGGGGTGGAAACACAGTTCAACGATCTGTCACTCAGTGATCCACAAAGCATTACAGAAAGGTAAAGCTCCAGAACACATACAATTCATTGATGACATCATTGTGTGGGGCCAAACTGCTGAGGAAGTCTTAGAGAAAGGTAACAAAATAATTGATATTTTGTTACAAGCAGCTTTTGCCATAAAGAGAGACAAGATCAAGGGACCTCCCAGAGAAATTCAATTTCTGGGAGTCCAGTAGCAGGATGGTCGCTGTCACATTCCACAGGAGGTGAGAAACAAAGTCTCCACCATGGCAGTTCCCACAAATAAAAAGGGCACTACCTTTCTTGGGTGCAGTGGGATTTTGGGGACTACACATTCCTGGCTTCAGTCAAATTGTCAAACTTCTGCATTATTCTCATAAGAGAAACCATTTTGAGTGGGGACCTGAGTAACAAGTAGACTTTGATCAGATAAAGCGAGAAGTAGTCCATGCGGTAGGCTTCTCTCTAAACTGATGGAAGGAGAGCAGAAAAACTTGTATAGGCAGGCCAGCACATGTATACGCCTATTTTTGACCCTTCAGGGCCTTGTTTTGCACCCTGCTTTGTTTCTGGTAAACACAGGTCACAGACACTAGGCACATGCATCTCCCTTTTTTAGTGAAATAACCTAGGATTGATTCCAGGGGTGTCTTTATCTGTTGCTATTGGTCAAAAACACTCATCAAAATGCATAAAACCTAGCCAACTTGTTTCTTTGCTGATGCTGCCTTTGTTTTGTCCTCTACATGTCTGCCTTGTGTGCTTTGCACCGTATGTAGCTGGGGATTTGCCTTGCCAACAAATGGAAGACTTGACTCTACCCATCTTCAGCACTGAGCCAAAGGCCTGAAGCTGCTTGCCGTGCTTTGGGAGCATCTACCTCAGCCAAGCCCAAGTCTGTTGAACTCTGGCCGAGTCTAGGTGATGACCTAGCAGCAGCCTAGAAATGGCTTGTGACATCTGGACCTGTTGGCCCACCACTCCAGCCTGAGGGCTGACTCCTTTGCTATGTGCTGCACCCAGTCGGACTCTTCCAGCCTGTAAACCTGGATCCTGCTTCACCCAGGTGTCTGACCACTCCAGTGACCTCCTAGGAACCATAAAGGATTTGTCTTGGGTCTGTAGATCTTCTCAGACAATGTGCTCAATTTAAACTATGCAAGCAGCAAACCCTGCCATATCATTACCATGTGGAAGGCCACCATGTGGCTGGGACTATATTTTTCCCCGTTTATGCCTTTACATATAATTTTGGATGACAAATATTGAGACTCTGACCAGTGAGTAGACCATACTTTCTATTCTGGAGTTTGTGAAAGTTTAACCTTTAAGAGGCAGCTTATGCTGCAAGCCACTCTCCAGTTGTTTAAATTTTCTAAAACCTTTCTTAAAATAATTTAAATCAATCTGATGGTATGTATACATTCTGCAAGTTTAGTTCTACCAACTGCATAACAGAATCTGTGTGTGTCTGAATTGTAAATAAGTGTGGGGGAAATTTCTTTATATATTTAATAAAATATTTCATTTTTTTTTTATATTGGCCTCATTATAATTAACTTCGAACTTCAGAGTCTACCACTGCAGCAGGAACACCTGCTAGCAAAACAGTTTAACTGCAATTTTTGTTTCTCACTTCAACTAACAAGCTGCTTTTGAGTGGCCTTCAGACAGCTGTGTAATACTATTGCTTTTTTTTTTTTTTAACTGTTCATCCTCTTGGGACATACAGTAGAGAACTATTCATCACCCTGTGATGCTTGCTGTGAAATCCATGGGAACCTAGAGAAATGTATCTTAATATCTTTTTTAAAAAATTCAGATGCAATTATCAGAGACATATATCCACAGACAAATATGTAATGACTTGCCCTCTACTCTGCCCTGGTGAGGCCTCATCTAGAGCATTGTGTCCATTTCTGGGACCCCCAGTTCAACAAGGATGGGAAGCTGCTTGAACGAGTCCAGCACAGAGCCACAAAAGTGATTAAATAATTTGAACATCTTCCTTATGAGGAGAGCCTGAGGGAGATGGGGCTTTTTAGCATGAAGAGACGACTAAGGGGTGACCTCATTCATGTTTATAAATATGTAAGGGGTGAATGCCAGGAGGATGGAGCCAGTCTCTTCTTGGTGATGCCCAGTGACAGGACAAGGGGCACTGGGTGGAAGTTGAGGCTTAGGAGGTTCCTGAGGAAGAATTTTTTTCCCTGTGAGGGTGACAGAGCACTGGAACAGGCTGCCCAGGGATATTGTGGAACCTCTCTCTCTGGAGATGTTCAAGAACCATCTGGATGTGTTCCGGTGTGATCTGCTCTAGGTGATCCTGCTTTGGCAGGGGAGCTGAACCAGATGATATTTTTAGGTCACTTCCAGCCCCTGACATCCTATGATTCTATGATTTTGTGATATATATCTCATTTTTAACTCTCAAATTTGGCAATCTTCAATCTTGATCTTGCATACTTGTGCAGTGCTCATCAACATATAGCAGTTAATGAATGATTAACATTTAATTGCAAAGAGTTAAATCCTTAATTTTCGCTATTACTTTAATATCTTTTTGTTCACCATGAAACTTCTCATAAACACTTCTCTGCTGTTTCATGACACTGAATAGACAAACAGAAGGTGCAAATGTTGAAGCCAGTAATAAAACACTTGTTTACAAGGAAATTCTGAAATGTAAACTTCATTTCTGAACACTAATGTCTCTAAAGTGACTCCACTTAGACATGTGTGAGTGTAGTTCATGCTTCAAGACTGCTTACCTCACACAGAGTGATGTACTGTCAGTATTTCAGTCATTCTAAATGCAGTATCTGTAAGTGTCTAGAGACTAGACATCACCATAAATCAATATTATTCAACTATATTTTCAAACAAAACATTTTGCAGACATAGACATCCCACATTCCATACTGATCATGAAATACTGGCATGAAGGTCAGCTAAAGTCAGCAAAAACTTACAGATTCATTTTCTGGAGGCATAAAAAATGGCCATATATTTTTTTTCTGGCTACATTAAAAGCAGTTTAAACATAAGCTAGTTTTCTATGTAGAATTTCTAGTAGTCATGAGAGCTTTGCAGGAGATGTAAAACAAACAACATTAAGGAGAAGTGTAAGTGCTTGAGGTTGTCTTGTCTGGTGAAGTTCAGAAGGGACTCTGACATTGTGCTGGAGTTTATCATCATGTTGTAAAGCATGTAGAACTATTAATAGCAATAAAATGTACTTCAGTGTTAACTGTGATTAATTTAAAGACATTTATAAAATGCCTACTTATAAAATATGTTTCTTAGAAACATAAAGAAAATCCTGTTAACTTAAATATGTGCTGGCCTATCACATCAGTGACTTGTGTATAAAAAATAGCACTGTGCTGCCTGGCTTGGGAGCTCCCCCCCTGCTTCTGCAACATAGTTGTGCTCTGGTTGTCTATGCCTTCCTGTCAAATTGGGAAGCACCCCTGCTGCTCAGTTTGCTTTGGAAGGGTCAATGTGGCGGAGGGTATTAATGTGAGATGGGATTATTAAATTGTTACATTATTATATTATTTTGATATTCAGGACTTTCTCACCATCCACCCAGTAATTTTTAATAATAATTACCAGGTTCTTCACAATGGCCATTAAAACATTATGCAAAGGAATGACTGGATCTAGAACAAATAACTAGCAATAATACCACATTTACCTCAATTGAACCAGAAGAGAAGTTCTTGTGGTCAGTATACCACTTGGCCACTACATAGACTCAAGAGGCTCTTTTTAAGACAGAAGGCTAGGGTTCTATTAGATTCAATTACAAAGTTTGCTAAAGATTTGCTAAAGAGGCTTCTGAGTATTTACTCACAAATTATTGTTTCCTAACTCACGGGGATAGCTACAGTTTCAGACAGCACCCGAACACTTGCAAGGGAATCTGTTGGTGTCTTCTTAGCCATTGAGGCTTCTGATCTTCCCAGGTTCTATCAAGGATGCTGAGGAAGCAGACAATCTCTGACCTGGTCCTGGTTCCTCATGGCTCCAGACTCAGCAGGGAGGCTTGCAGAGGGACAGGCACGATGTCTTGTGGGTGTATAGTCTCAGCAGAAGACTGGCAAGTGTCACACTGGCTAAGCAAGCCTATCATGTGGAGGCATTTGTGCCTACTCCTGGTAAACTCAAAGCACTTTTCAGGAAGATCTAGTTTATAGCTTAGCAGATACAAAGCTACAGAGCATGGCAGTAGCAGAATCACTGCCAGAAGCAGAGACTACAATAAAGCAGAAACATTGGTGGTGGCAGCAAGCACATTGTCTCTACCTGCTCATCTCTTTTTATCAATGTAGCCCAAGACTAATGGGCCTTTGGACATGGATTAGCAAATCAGAATGGCAATTAGCCAAGCTTAACCATATCAGGTGAAGTTAGGGCTTACTTTTACCTTTTAGGGCAGAACACAAAGAAGTGTATAATCTTGTGTGAGTACCCTGTAAACAAGTTTGGACAGACATGGAGGAACCAGGTGCCTTTGTCTTCCTTCCCTGCAGTTACTTTTCCCATCAACAGAAGGAAGGAAAGCAAAAAAACGTGTCTGGGCAAGCCAGGACATGTTCAGGCCTTCCAGAACAGTCCATGGATAACAATGATAACTGGCCTCTGGGGCCTGGATTATGATGCACAGTGTGCTGACCTGTATTCTGCTCTGCCAATGGCCCCCTACTATTTTTCATCCTGCTTTTTGTGGTTGTTGTTGTGATTTTCTTGGGTTGTGGTTTGTGGGTTGGTTGTTTTTTTTTTTGGTGGGGTGGCTTGTTTTGGGTTTTGCTTTGTTTTGTTGTTGGGCTTTTTGGTTTGTTTTGTTTTGTTTTTCTCGTAAATACATCTGACAAGGTGGGAATGTATTTGCCTCTTTCCATAGTGGAATAGATCAAAAGTGGGCTTTTGTCTGGTTTCTCAGGGTTGATAGGGACTAATGAATACAAGCTGATGTGAATAGCTGCTTCAGAAAAGTTACCCAATCATTCCAATATAGGTCCTTTCATTATTCAGCAGAACCTGTTCAACTGTAGTAAATTTTGACAGCTTCTGTCTTGGTCTTGAGTGATAACTGGGAACTTCTGATATGGTAATTCACTGGACCAAAATCTAATTGTTTTTCCGGTTCTAATGGTGCTTTGTCCTGACGTTTTTCATTGAAGTACTCTTAAGATTTCTTTGAAGTTGCTAAAATAAGGACAGTAAGATCTTAGTATAAAAAAAAAAAAAACTGTTAATGTACTCTGATACACCTAAAGAAATCCTAAAGCAGTAAACGTGCATTTTTCTACAACTTCAACCAGAAGACTTTCATGGCTGGTGAATGTATTGATCCTGTCATTACAGGCTGCAAGAAGGTTGCACAATGAACAGAGAAGCAAAGGAAACCAAACTTATGACTCTTTAAAAAGAGCAAGGATTCTCTTGTGTAAAAACATGATGCATATAGAGATGTTAATAGAGAAAAACTTTTAAATATACTGATCATTTTTTTAAAAAGTTGTACCTCAAATGGCAGTTCATGAATCATCCTCTTTACACATTGAAAGTTTTTTAAAGTAACAATGTAGGATAGAATTGTACAACAGTGTTGGAGATCAGATCTTGGCAGGTCAGTAAATACACTGCTTTAACCAGTTTTAATATGTATTTATTGCATTTTAAAAATCTATACATACATTCTGGAAACAGATTGGGGAACACTGTCTGCTTTTCTACTGATAAAGAGCTCTGATCCATCTTTACCAAGTTCAGTAAATATATTTATACCAGTAGAGAGCTTAGGAGCAACCTCAGGTTACAAAAGTTTCATTAGTCAGCTGCCTAGTTCTTCCCAGAGCAGAGGTCAAGATCTGTCCTTTGTAATTAGGCAAAAGAGAAATGTCTACAACTAATAGTAAAACTCTCAAGCCAGACAGCCATCCCTGAACATGAAAATTCTATTAGTATCTTTATCTTTGCATTTTTAACCTGAAATTATTTGCTAAGTTATCTTTCAACATTATTTTTTAAATTACAGTATAATAATATTTTTTTAAAAATAGTATGAGTTGAAAAGACTCTTCTGTATAATGAAATGCATAAACTATAATTTAATGAATGTTCTGACTAGAATAATACTTTGATTTTGTAAAGAATATTGCAGTACACTGGTGGTACTGAAATTTATCATATACTGAAATTTATGCTACATAGTGATGAAATCCATCTGTTAAGTGTCCACTTATGCCACATAATGTAGTGAAAGCAGCCATCATCAATCACACATTAATCCTACCTCCATATTCTACTGCTCCTGGGTCACTGAAGAAAGGCAAAGGTAATGATCACATTCAGACCTGTAATTACAGAGCTAAGTAAGTATGCTGCGTTCCAGTGAGGATAATGATGTTTACTTTTCATATC
Organism: Psilopogon haemacephalus; assembly: GCA_013396835.1. Taxonomy (NCBI): domain Eukaryota; kingdom Metazoa; phylum Chordata; class Aves; order Piciformes; family Megalaimidae; genus Psilopogon; species Psilopogon haemacephalus. The sequence continues at coordinate 72,338 of VWZI01013051.1, read as the reverse complement.
AAGATAAATTTGGTGCAATCAAAATGCTAATAATGAAGTGCCAGCTACAGAATATCTGCTGTGGACAACACTACTACACCCAGATATTGCAATTATTCCAAATAAACCCAGACAACGTCACTGTGTAAAGAGCTGCTCTAAGGAGAAGGTAAAGGCAGACATCAAAGGAGTTTTGAAGACCTGATACTATTCCTGACATGCTACCTAGAGAAACTATACAAAAGGGAAAGGAGCTGCACAAAGATAAAAAAAAATATAGATTTTGGGGGGGATATAGTTTACCATCTGGTATGTTTAAGTAAATATAACACCTAAAACATCTTAGCAATTTAAAATTATTTTTAGGGGACAGATTCAAATAGATAGATGTCATATTAGGGCAACTTAAAAAAAAAAAATAATCAAGCCGTGCTGCATCAAAAATTTAAACCCAGGTAATGAAGAAAAGGTTGTTATGGACTAAACTTAAAAATAGAGTTTCCAGAACTGTTGGTTTGAACTAATTGGAGGATTTGAATGAGAAATTAGACTATAGGCTGAGGAAAAAAAAAACAAAAAAAACCCCCCAAAACTGATGATGCGATTTCTCTCATAGCTCTACTGAGAAAGAAAAAAAAAATTGTTTAAGAGTTGTAACCCTAACATAGATAAGCCAGACGGGGTGAGACTGCTTCAGACTGCTTTGGGCTGTGGCTCTTGCATGGCTCTTTTTCCCTGCCTCTCATAGTTGAATCTGAATAATTTCACTAACTTCTTTCCTGCTGCTTATTCCCCTGGCCAATCTACCTTTGCCTATCTGCTGCATAAACAGATGGTGAGATAAGATTGGGGATGGGGGAAGGTGGTAGGGGTGGTTAGAAACCCCTCTTAGGGATTTTGATCTCTGGGAGGGGTGTGGTGTTTCTGTATTACCTTTTCACTGTATATATCTGTAAATATTTGTTATATATTGTAAGTATCTGCTTGTATATTGTGCAAAGCTGTAAATATAAAGCTTCATTTATTAACTTCCAGCCAACTGAATCCTAGCCTGGGTTATTTCAAAGTGTGAAGGGGGCAGATAACTGCCAAACTACCACAAGAACACAGTGAAATCAAGGGAATGAGAGAGAGCTCATCACTCAAGATTTACTTTGTTTTTTTAATAAGTGCTTTTGTTTTAATTACTTTTAATTTTTTTCATCCTTTTAAAATTTGGGTTAGTTTACAACAAAGGTAGGGTGCGGGTTTTTTTCAAGAAAACCAGTGAAGTTTTAGGGCTTTTTAACATATCTATTTACACATTCTTTCTATGTAAAGTACAAAAAGTAGTAACTGAATGACAGTGTCCTTCCTGAAACTCATCTTCATAATCAGCAAGAGAATTCATGCAGCAGTTGTTCCCATTGAGAGACACTTGTATCATGCTTTAGTTTGTGCTATAAAATCAATTGTTTCTCGTCAAGCATGTTCTGTGCAAAACAGTGATAATGAACATATGCTTGACATAGCATGCAGTGATAATTGCATTGGCCTCAGACTCTCACAGCCTCCTGGACACTGAGGCCAGCAGTGTAATCAGGAAACAGGCTTGAGAAGAAAACATAGGCAGGTCAGTCAGAAGGAAAACTAAAATTATGGCATAAATATTAATCAGTGGCTGTGTAAAACCACCAGGTCTTGTCCAACACAAACTATGTGGCCAAAGCAGACCTGCACAGTCTGTACAAATAACCCAACTAAGGGTTGTTCTTGGGTGTAAGTATTTGTGATTTAATCATTAGAGTCAATTTTGGCAGTTCTATCACCCTAACTGTATTCTTAAATGTCACACTGTTATTGCAGCTTTAGGAGACCCCAAAAGTTAATTGATGGGCACAAGTATAAGTGCCATTGTGAAACGATGCCTCTTTCTGTGTCTTAAAGAGCAACTACTGGTTTTATTTGTAAATTCTTTGGATGTTACAAGACTAAAGAACAGATCACAAAGGATGATATGCTACTTTTAGATTTTTTTTTTTTTCTAGGAAGAATTGTTAAGAAAACAACATGACTGATGAGAAAGTGGCTGAGGCAGGGACAGTGAGGAAGAGAAGAAGCAGAAGTACTGCCTCTGTTCATCCGAAGCCTTCCATTGAATATTTCTTTCTGTATCTCCCTTTTCTGGTTGGACCAGAAGGGGGAACTCAGGATGGAATTTAGGATTTTGTGATGGAAACTTCCACAGACTGACACCTTCAAGACTTTCAGTAACCCTGATTGTTTTGATGTTCTGCACTATCCATATCTGCTTTTTTCTAAGAACTTTGATCTCATGCTTCCTGAGAGGGCTTTCACCAACAAACAATATAAGTAAATAAACAAAGAAGTTAGGAAACAATTATCAAACTGAGAGGGAAAGGAATTGGAAAGCAAGGTATACAGGAGGAAGAATTTAAAAACTGTTGGCATAAGAGAAAGTAAATTGTATCAGATTTCTGAACAATTGTTAAAAGCTCTTAGAGGTGATATTTGCCTTACAACGATGCATTTATTTCCTCTGAACAAACTCAGATTGCAGTCTCAGTGAAGTGTGACAGGATGGGTGCCAAGCAGGGCATGTTACTGAAATCATGTCAGATACACAAGATGTCTTTAAGGCAATCAAGACCAGAACCATGGTCTGTGCAGTGAGAGACCCACCAGGCAGGTCTCTGCCCCACCAGGCAACTGCTACAGGAGGTGGGATGAAGTGCAGTTTTTTTGCAGACCATGCAGGTCTGGGGCTGGAAGTCATATAAAACAGACAACCCAATTCCTTTTGTTTCCTCTGTCATTCAAGCAGGAGACACTAGGAGAACAGCCCTTAGAGTGATTACATGTGCTTTCAGTCCTTATCTAAGCAAGGAGCCAAAAATGCAGAAGCATGGACAGAAGTTACGAGAATGTTTTGTAACCTTGAGAGAGGTTCAGCCCAAGTTCAGTTCTAAAAATAGAATGATCAGTGGGTGTCATTCCATAAGAGCAGTCTTCCCCATTCTATAGAGTCTTCCCTGTTGCATTAGTTTTTCATTTATGCAACTCCACTCATTGGAAGGCAATTATTCATGCTTAATATGAGGGTGAATGTGAACACACTCAGGCTTTTAGCCTCTCAGCATTATGTGGATTTATTGGCAGTGTGCCTAAAATCTTGCTGACCCTCTCCAGTCCAAGCCCTCACTCACCTCAGTCAGTAACTTTGCCTGAAACAGGGCCATGTGCTGTGGCTGTCAAGGCTGACAATGTTGTGAAAAGTTTCCTCTCACCTTTACTGAAGTTTGTAGTTTTATTAAAAAGTCCTGTACTGAGATATCCGGAAAAATGTAACTTCCCCCCACCCCACCCCCCCCAAAGCTGTTCTCTCGCCTGTGATGGGGAATATCTGGTTTTATTTTGCTGGTTCAGAGTGGAAAAGCAGGAAAAAAGATTAAAATGCAAAAATAAAATACTGCTTTAAATCTTCAGATTTTATAGATTACTTTGCTTTTATAATTCTTACTATTCTAAACAAATGAAGCCTATTTCTGAGTTATGGCAAACATACAGTATAATTCACACTCAGTTTTGATGCTGCAGTAAGAATTTCAAAGTACATTGAAACTCTGTAAAACATTTTGAGCTTAAAAAGCCATTACAATAGTACATTATCCTGAACAAAGGATCTGAAAACTGTCTTTGCTTTGTTAGACATTCCAGGTAATTAATTTCTATGTCCAAACAAGATGCACAGATGTACTGACATAACGTTCACTGTTTCCAAACCTTTGGAGATATTACTTTTCTTACTACTTATGCATACTTAGTGTTTGCTCCTAGAAAAAAAAGTAAGAGCCCAGCAGCCTTTTAGTATAAATTCAAAGTAAGGATAACTAAATCATGATGGCTGCGCTATGAAGAAATAGTATGAAAGCAACTGGGTTTCACAGTTCACAAGTTTCAGCCTCAGCTTAATTTATGTTATTGTGCAAAACTAAATTAGTTTCACAACTGTTAGGTGCATTCTTGACATGTATTCATACTAGAAACTACTTCTATACTTCCATAAATGTGTAAATGTTTTGTGTTAAAATTGGCTGCTTCCTCTGGTCTAAATTCTGTGCAGATCCCAACAGTTTAGATTTGGCAAATTTTTATCTGATCATGTCAGCCTAATGAACCAATTAAGCATTGGCTTTAACAGACTGCCTGACATCATGCAAGATGGAAGTAAAAGATCTGAGGCAAAACCATGACCCTATACAAGTCAATGACAGAACTCCTCTTGTCTTTAATGGATCCAGGATTTCAGCTATGGCTCTCTGACTCTTCTTTCTCTCTCAGAGAAAAATGACAGAGTACAGCAGGGACTATATATACCAGGCCTTTCTTTGAGATATAATGAAGCATTAATTGAGTGAATTTTGGATCTCAGCAGAGTGGTTTGGTTGGTATGGTTTTTTTGCTGTTTTTTTGTTTCTGTTTTTGCTGTTTTGTTTGTTTTTTGTGTGATTGAAGAAAAGTTAAATATGTAACTGACTGGAAGGAAAAGCCACTCTTGCATATACCAGGGGAGATTGTGGAGCCTCCTTCTCTGGAGACTTTCAAGGCCCATCTGGATGCATTCCTCTCTGACTTGAGCTGGATTGTATGGTCCTACTCTGGCAGGGGGGTTGGACTGGATCATCTCTTTGGGTCCCTTCCAGCCTCTGACATCCTGTGGTCCTGTGTGATCCTGTGAAAGTAGGAGATTGCTTAAATTTTATTTTCATTTATTCTTCAGCTTCCTGAAGTCATTTAACAGCCTACCAGAAATGACTCATCATCATTCAGAGGCAAAACACAGAATATTAGATTGAAAAATACTCCCTCAATGAAACTCCCTGGTGCAGAATTCAGACAGTGCCATAACTTAGAGTAATTTACAACAGCCTCTGTCAGACACCTTTCTCTCCCCCTGGTGATGATCATTTAATTTCAGGATAATGTGTTTTTATTGTGGGGACTTCAGAGGGCAAAGGTAGGTGAATAGCTTGCCTCATTTTATTGAACATATGTATCACTGTGTTATGAAATATTCCCTCCTGGTCCATTGCTCTGTTGGGGGTTCTGGTGCTAAGTAATAACATGAAATAAAGATCTCTCCTTTCACTGCTTTCACCTCCTCTGCCCTGAAAATCCTTCTGATTCAGCACCAGTGCATTCTGTCCATTAATATGGTTGAGAGATTTCCGAGCTTTCTTAATCTGAAATTGTCTTTTTCCTCAGCTTCACACTGCTCCTCCAATCATCTCGCTTTGCTTGTGTGCAGGTGGTTTGCCAGGCAGCAGAACAGATTGCAGGAATAAAGGGTCAATGCCAAACCCAGGAGCTGGTTGTTTTCTGCTTGGAGCTCCCTGTGGCCAAATGCTGGGATGGCACCGTGCAGTGGATGGTAGCAGGGGACAAGCCCAAGAGGGAGATCAAATGGAGGATGTTGGGTTTTTTTATAAGAACACTCAAGGCCTTTACTCATACTTCCTTCAGTTAGTGTTTCCTGACTGAGAAAAGACTGAGTCCAGGCTTCAGGATCTGCCTCTGTGATAACAGCCTGATTAGTATTCATCCCTATTTACAGCTCAGAATTTAAAATAAATTTGAATGAGAGAAAATAGGTGGCATAGTAACCTTTGCTTTCTGATTCCCAATGCAAAGGGATCTTTCATGGCAATTAATTGTGAAAAGAGATGAAAGGAGTGGAGTGGGCTAGAGGGACAGGTCCCACAACCTTTTCAACCTTGAATTTCTCCTTGCAGAACAATTCAGGAAAGGCACCTCTTGGCATGCCTGCAGCTGCTGAGCTCAGATGAACCCTGCAGACATGGGGTGCAGAGAGACAGCTGATCAATACTTGCAGAGAGCAGTTTCCCTTCTGCCTGAATGCACTGCTGCCCCTCAGCCTTGTGCTTGCACGGGTGCATGTGCCACACACAGCTTTCAGCCAGCTCTCTATTCAAACCTATCCCTGCCTATTTCACTTAAATAAACATGTCCTATTTGTGTTGAAACGACATCTAGAAAAATGTATGTGCAAGTACACTGAGCTCCCCTCCACTCTGGTGAGTCCAGTACTCCACCTGGAGTACTGCATCCAGTTCTGGAGCCCCTATTTCAAGAGAGATGTGGACATGTTGGAGCATGTCCAGAGAAGGGCCACAAGGATGATCAGAAGGCTGGAGCACCTCTCCTATGAGGACAGACTGAAAGAGTTGGGGCTGGTCAGTTTGGAGAAGAGGAGGCTCCCAGGTGACCTTCTTGTGGCCTTCCAGTGTCTGAAGGAGGCCTACAGAAAAGCTGTGGAGGGACTTTTTAGACTATCAGGTAGTGACAGGACTAGGGGGAATGGAGCAGAGCTGGAGGTGGGGAGATTCAGATTGGATGTGAGGAGAAAGTTATTCACCATGAGAGTGGTGAGACCCTGGAATGGGTTGCCCAGGGGGGTGATTGAGGCCCCATCTATGGAGGTGTTTAAGGCCAGCCTGGCTGAGGCTCTGGCCAGTATGATCTAGGGTAGGTTGTCCCTGCGCATGGCAGAGGGATTGGAACTAGATGATCCTTGTGGTCCCTTCCAATGCTGACTGATTCTATGAGCTGGAAGTCTAAATCTTACTTTACCCTCCTGATGGAAGAAGAACTAAGAAATTACATGAGATCTTTGCCAAATCTCCAAGAAGAAGAAATATGGAGCTTCTTAGTGCACTTTCCCTCATTAGTTTTATGTAACTCCTCAACATCTCTGAGGCAGTAGGAATTTAACCTCTATGTAAAACTGAAGATGGAGGATAAGTCTGAATTTCACCCATGCAAGTCTAAGTGACACTGATTTCAGATGAGTTATTCTCAATTTATAGCAGAATAGCCAGCATCAAAATCTGACCCTCAACAACAACTTCGGAAGTTGAAGCTGTTAAATGGAGAGGGCCATGTCTTTAGCTGTTATGAACCTCCACTAACTTTAAATCAATGTTGGGACTTACACAGTCTTTCAATGTTAGAATAAAGAGAATTAACTTTGTTTGAATGAGCGACTTCTTTCCATTTGATGTAGTCCACTGAGAGTTAGATAAGGCCAGAACTAAAAGGACAAATTCTGTCCATGGAATACTTTGCTTTTCTAGAACAGCACTAGCTGGCTTCTGAGACACTTGTGTTCACAGACTTAAAATATTGAAACCTGTGATCTCAGAAGAAGCATAAAAGGTGTTTTAAACTTCCTGTCTCCTCACATTATGAAGTGCTGCATAATGAAATGAGATGCACATACTAACATACAGTCTAACAGGAGAAGAGTTTAGGGAACAAATTAGGTCACTCACTGCTGAACTAACTGGTCAGCAAACCAATGTAATGACTATTTTCAAGTTTGCTCTTAAATTTGCCACTTTCCTGTCTCCCATTAAATCAGGCAGAAAATAGAGCTGTGTCAAAAATTAGGTACTTCCTAAGAAATTGTTCCCCTTTTTGTTCATTTTTCTTTGGCATTCATCACAGGGAAAAGGAAGGAAAAAACCCCACTCCTTTTATCTACGATATTTTCACCACTTTGGCCGTAAGTGAAAAGCAACTTTTGTCAGCAAAGTGCTTTTTGCTGCCTGATGGGTAATGTAATGTGTGAGTCAGTGTGGAAAAGGAGTTGAAGGTCAAAGCTGTAAGAGTACTTGCTGTGTCACTTGGTGTCCTGATCTGAATGTTAGGCATGTTATTTCTCTAGCTCACTGTCAAAAAAGGAAAACCATACTGTGGCTGAGATTTTGCATGAGTCTCAAAGAAAAAGTCAAGAAAAAATTACTCCTTGAGAATGTGTGAAAAAATAGGGAAAATAATAACTACTCAATTCCATTTTTCATATAGTTTGTGGAAATTTACACATTGCACCTCTTTATCCATTTGTGAAAGCTTGTAACAAATTTTGAAATGCAAAATACTGGTGAGTTTTGCAAATGACTTGGTGAAGCCAGGATTCATCCAGAAACAGCTCAGAGAGAAAAGGAAGGCTTGCAGGAGAGTAGTAAAAAGATTAATGTAGTTGAAAAATCCTTGTAAATTCCTTTAATCAACACTGTCATTATGAGTTAATTGTCAGATAAGATTATCCTTTTGTGGAAAATGCTGCTGAAAATACCATTTGTTGTTCAGCAACATTAACCTTTTTAAAATCCCACTTATGCTCTAGTGAAGGTGCCTGTGCACACTGATCTTGTTTTCATCAGGACTACCCAGCATATGGATTTTTTTTAAACATCAAAAAAGTCAAAGGAAATGTTCTTTTAAAGAATTTTAGCTTATTTACTCTCTGTAACTGGACATTAGCATGTTTGCCCACACTTTTCACTGTCTAGATTTGTAGATTAGGTTAAAAATATTGGTTTTGGTATCTAAAACCCTTAACTGACTAGATCTCAATGAAATGCAATATGGAGCCTCTAGCACTCTGCATACCACTTTCTCCTTTGGGGTCAATAGGGGCAAAACTCTTGAAGTTGAAAGTCTGCAGACACAGAAAGGGCAGTGTTAACATTTCTTCATGTTCATCTGAAGATCATGGAACATCATGGAAAAGTCACCTAGTTGACTTTTCCCAGGATTCTGTATTTCTGTTTAATAAGGAACTGCAATACTTTTTACTTCAGAGGGCTCTGACAGATCTTTGTTTGGCCTGATATCACAAAAATTATTTTGCAACTTGTGGTAAAGTACAATTGTGAATTTTGGGATTTTTTTCCCCCACTTTTTAAATGATCAGAATGTGAAAACCTGCAGCTAAAGGAAAACAGCATACATTTATCTTGACTCCTAGTGTGACTTCACTTGATTGATTCCACAGCTCCTAAGCCCTTTCCCTAAAAAATGGATCCAGCATTGTTTTCTCAGGCTTCTTCTCCTGTTGAGTTCTCCTCACCTGGGACCTGCCCTTTTAAATATCTCAATATGTAACTAACTTAACTGGATTTCTTTTGCATAAACTCATCATGGTCCTAAACCCAGATAGGCACATCTCACAAACACTCATACAGCTCATTTTACAGATTACTGATGTAAAGTATGTATCCGAGACATTTGTTTTCTAGGATCTTACTTATCAAAGAATTAGAGGAATGTGTTAAACTCATCAACAGTTTGGTTCTACCTTAATGTTTCTGTTTATTTTGTTATTAATCATTCAGGATTTTGTGCAGTAATGAAGAGTAAAATTGACACTAGTGAAGAGCCTTTTGAAGCTGCAACAATAGTAGGCAGTCTTGCAACTAAAATCAGGATTATAAACTGCAAGATGTCTTCTCTCACAGTTTATAGCATCTTTCACATCTCACTGATATCAGTAAATGGATGTGATTTAAAAACCATTAAAAACAGTAAAGTTAGGTATATGAGCATGCAGTGAAAATGTTTAATAAACTGAAGTTAAAATAGATTGTGTACCTGTAGCTTAAGCATCTTTTACAGACATTCTTTAGAGAGACACTTTCTATTAATACACTTTTGTAGCGTTGCATCATAACACCATTTTATTTTAATATTACTAAGTGCAGGAAACAATAATGGCTAAAGTATTTAAAAATAACTCTAGATGTTATGATTAAATCAATTACCAATCCATGTATCTTGGTCACATGCTAAAGAAGAACCTACTAATTCTGTTACAGTCGTGCTACAGGAAGCCTCTCTGAAATCCATACACACAAATATAAACTGTGCAATAGAAGTCAAGAAGAAAACTCTCTCATTCCTATTAATAGGCTGAATCATCCATAATGGTTCTGTCTGTGTTAGTAGATCTATAGAACAAAACAGCTGGTGCGGATGTCTACATTTGGAGAGGGAGAGATATTTCATATTAATTCTTGGCAGTTCCAGTGAACTGTATGCCTATTAGCAGCCAGAGTGCATTGGATTTGCTCCTGGAGCTTTGCTTCTGGTTTATTTTTCATTTGAATGGAATCCAGCTCATAAGCTCCAAGACCACTCAGCAAATGGGAACAAAGGAGGCATTTACTTGAAATACTGCACTCCTGATCTAAATCAAAATGTTAATGTAGATTCACCCATATTAGAGACAGTGATAATCAACCTTTTTCAATGAGAAGCAAATACAAAACCAATATAATAATAATAATAATAATAATAAAAAACCAGTATACCAAGCATGTGTCAATATCTTTAGATTCCTTCCATCCTTTCTGAAAAGTTTTTTAAAATCAAGTACTTCTGTTTAGCTTTATTGTGTGCTTGGGAGAATGAAAGCCCTTCACTGCAGGTATGTGCAAAGAATGCATGATCAGATAACTAATATATCAAGCAGTTTAGTGAGGTACCTCTGTTTCATATGCTTCAGCTGCATAAAAATATTCCTAAAGACATACACTACAGTACCCATGCAGCAATTTTGTCATCTGAGATTTATTGGGCCTTCTTCTCCTGTAGGGACTGTGTGAGCAAAACAATTTATGGTCCAAATTTACTGAAGCCTCTAGAACTCGGCACAGAGAGATGTGAGTGTGAAATTAAAGTGAATGCAGATCTCTCACTCTTGGTTAACTTATGTCTGCCAAAGAGCAGCAGCACCTAGGTGATTTGCGAGGGTGGGTGAAGGTTACCATAGGGCTGCCAGGGGTTGTGTCCTTGCCAACAGGAATTCAGGGTGGAAGGACCTGATATTTGGCAATCACAGACAATACAGTAGATGTAGATGGTGGATGCAAGACACATCCTGCATGGAAAACCAGCCACCAGCTGACAGTACTTGTGGGAATACTGGCTTTAAAAAAACTAACACTGTGACTAGAAATGTGTCATCCTCAGCTCAACACAAGCAACAGCTAAAATTGCTGACTGCAAAAGAGCATTGATCTGCTATAATCTGACCTCAGGTGTAGGACAGCCAACCTGAGCCAACCTGGAGATGATTTAGTTCAGAACCTTAAAAAGAATAGGCAGGACAAAGATGATGTAAAAATGCAGCTACACTAATGCCACAGAAATGTTATTTGGAAGAAGTAAGGAAACATAATTCCTGTGCTGTGTTGTAAGTGGTTCTGAGCCAATCTGCAGCTCTGTTCTCTGCAACACTCGTCCTATCCATTCAAAAAGCCCAAAGATGTTGCCAAAGCTGATTAAAATACAGATAATTTTTCTGCAGTAGGTGGCTATGACCTTCTTTGGGAATGTTATTTCAATCACATGATTGTAAATTTCTAAGAGTCATTCAATCTTTATTAAACAGCAGGATAAATATTTATGGAAGGTTTGGAGTAATACTTCAGTATACAATGCTGGTCCCATCCAATCCAATGTACTGTAACATACAGAACTCCTTTACTTTGGAAATCATATAAGGCTTATTTACCAGAATTCAGTGCAGAGATATTTTTTAACTTTCACAAATAAGAAAAGCCTCTATTTTCCTAACAGTATCCTGGGATAAATTAAGAAGAGTGTGTGCAGCAGATTGAGGGAGGCTCTCCTTTGCCTCTACTCTGCCTTAGTGAGGCCCCACCTAGAATATTGTGTCCAATTCTGGAGTTCCCAGTTCCCAGACAGGGATATACTTGAGAGAGTTCAATAGAGAGCTACAAGGATGATTAAGGGACTGGAACCTGGAGAAGAGAAGACTGCAAGGGGATTTAATAAATGTGTATAAATATATGAGGGCTGGGTGTCAAGAAGGAAGGGACAGCCTCTTCTCAGTTGTGCTCTGTGATATGTCAAGGGGCAATGGATGTGAACCACAGTACAGGAAGTTCCACCTTAAGAAGAAAAACTTTACTGTAAGGGTCACAGAGCACTGGAAGAGGCAGCCTAGAGAGGTTGTGGAGTCTCCTTCTCCAGAGACTTTCAGGACCCATCTGGATGCATATCTGTGTGACCTCCACTATATTATATGGTCCTGCTCTGGCAGGGCAGTTGGACTCAAAGATCTCTAGAGGTGCCTTCCAACCCTGTGATCTTGTGAACCGTTGATTAACCCTGAGGGAAAAAATCCTCAAACAGTGTAAATCTATACAGTGAAGTCTGTGGCCTGCCCTATTGTTTCTTCATTCTTCTTGCAATAGCTTTGTCTATGGTAACAATATTAAAAAAGATCCATTACTTTTCTATCCTAATGGTTCCTTCGGGTTTGATATATTACAATGAATTAATCATAGAGGATTTTGATAACATATTTTATTATATTGATTGAAGGGATTCACTTGAGATGACAGCTAACATGGCTCAATAGCCAAAAGCTTTTTAGCACAACTATAGCTCTATTCACTGTAGCTGCCATTCTTGAACAACCCAAAGGAAGAGGCTAGAGTGAGTGATGTATCACTGCTGATGTGATATGCCAGTAATCACAATTAAGCAAGCACAATTTCAGAAGAAAATAACTATTTAATTTGAGGTTTAATCTCCCCCTCCAAAACACCCCCCACCACTCCCCAAACATATCTGCCAGATTAAAAATTAGTATATGGTAGTTAACTTCTTTTAGACATACTTTATTTAATTGCCTCATGTGAAGTAACCCTTTGTTCTTCTTGGCTAGTGCAATACTCTTTGGCTTGTGGTCTGTAGCTCAAATATTTGATCCAGCTTTACATACCATAGTTCATAAAAATGTGGATCAATTAGAGCTAGTCAGAGGATTATAAAAACAAGTCTGAGATGTTTATAAAGCATGACCTTGGAGAACAGAGTGAATGAACTGGATTGCTTAAGCTATGGAGGAGAAGACTGAGCATGACAAGATAACAGTCTCCAGATACATTGAAAGCTGTTGCAAAGAGGCAGGGAATAATCTGTTGTCCATGTTTCTGATGGATAGAAAAAGAAATAGGGAATTTAAATTGCATTAAAGATGACTCAAGTTATATATAAGGAAGAATTTTTGAACAGCAAGGATATTGAGAGAAATGTTAGGATAGATTGCCTGGGGAGGAATGTCCATCACTGAAAGCCTTTAAGAAACAGTTAGACAAATATCTGTCAGGAGTGACATAGATAGAATCGATCCTGCTTTGACACAGAAAGAGATCTATGTTATGCTTTAAAAATTTCCTATGTTATTAGTCATTACAGTTGTATATAGTCTGCAATGTATTTGTATTGCTTTTGTATATAAATTTCAATATGTCAAAAGCATGTTGAGTTCAAAATCTCATCCTTAAATGACTATGCACCAGAATTAAGGCCAACTGTTTAGCCCTTATTTATTTCCCCAGTACATTTGCACTATGATACAGTCCTTAATTACCCTGTCACACACTGGCTTATTTCCACAGTCCCCTCTTTCATTAGACTGTTGGATGAATTCTACTCAAGGAAAGAACATTATTTTACATATTGTCTAATGTTCAGTATTTTTGTATTTTATTACTGCACATTATTCAGACTTGCTCTGAAAACAAAATTGCTGTATTTTTAGGAAGACTTATATGGCTATCCTTAGTGCAGTGTTTGAGTGATACTTTAACATTAACTTAGCCTCCCAGACTTGCTGTGACATCTGTACAGTCAGTTGGTAGCTCAGTCTGACACTGATTTTTCACTGTAATCACTATTCATAACACCACAGATGTTCAGAATACAAGGATGAAACAAATTGTTCCAGGTTAAGCAACTTAATAGACCAGTTCCTAACTTCTCAATGGTGTTATCAGTTTCATTGTTCTTGAAAATATGTTGTGTATATGAACTCTCCATGATGATGACCTAGTGAATGTTGGCTTTTAATAGCAAACAAACTCCATTATGCAGTACCATTTTTACAAGCAGAGGTCCTCAGCAAAATCAAAACTTTTGGATTCATAACATTTGCACAAAATGACTGATTTCTAGAAATACAAGACTGTCATTCTCTATGTACATCATCATTAGTGTAGAATGAGATACATGCTTCAGCATTTAGGTTTCACCTACATATATTACAGCAGACTATAGGAATGCTAGATTATAATCCTGATTGAGTAAGAAAGTGTATTCTAATGAGTGCAGGCAAAAGATAGTCTACCAACCCTGTTCTGACTTCAGCATCACCTACTGCTAAGATCTGTTAAGACAACAGTGGATCTTCTCAAACACAAGTGAAAACAGGACTGAGCTCCACTAGCAAAAGGACGAAACTAGAAGTATCAGGATGTACATTTATAATTGAAGAGATGTCAGGTTAACTTTTGAGAAGAGATGATCCCAAATCAGAAATTTCTGCATCTGCAGAAACTGCAACTGCTGTTTTTCTTAATCTTCTTGTCCTTGGGACTGTGAAATGTTGATGAGCCCTACAATAGAACAATTCCTTCTCCATCTCATAAATTCTGATGCTGTTCATAACTTTGTTCCACCTACTGATGAATTGATTCTCTGACATTCTTTCCTAATTTCCCCCCATACACAGTCACGTATTTTCAACTGAACCACAGCCTCTTTTTCAAGAGTAATCTAATCTATGGAGTACATGTAGTTTCCTCCTACTTAAATCTACAGTATCCTTGTGTTGTCATGTCTGCCGTTCTTCAACAGCTCTTTATCAGACACTGATCTTTCACCCACCTGGCCTCCTGGTCATCTACTGTGTTTTCTTTGTGAAGCCATCTAATATATACCTTTTAAACATAAATATTTGGAGCTCTAGTGTTTTAAGAAGTGAAAACATGAACACTTTATGTGCAGGCAGCACTGTAACTCTCACTTGTGCTACACCCTTTTTTTTCAAAGCTGAGTACATGCATGATTTCTACATAAATGAACTGCTATTGATTTCAAGTGATCATTTAGACCTTATGGCAACCTTCCCCAGCCTACAGGAAGGCTGGGGAGGGACTATTTACAAAGTCTTGTACTGACAGGACAAGGGGGAATGGGTTCAAACTGGCAGAGGGGAGATTTAGATTGGATGTTAGGAGGAAGTTCTTCACAGTGAGGGTGGCAAGACACTGGAACGGGTTGCCCAGGGAGGTTGTGGCTGCTTCCTCCCTGGAGATGTTCAAGGCCAGGCTGGATGAGGCCTTGAGTGACCTGATCTAGTGGGAGGTGTCCCTGCCTATGGCACAGCGGGTTGGAACTGGATGATCTTTGAGGTCTCTTCCAACCTAAACCATTCTATGATTCTATGATTTATTTAACCTTAAATACATGCCATATTGCTTCTCTATAGGCAGGTAGGAAGTTCTGTTAGCTTCAGTGGGTATCTGAGGTTATGATCCTGAAAAATATTATCTATGTAGTCTGTGTATTAAAAATTCAGTTGAGTTATTCAAAGGTCTTTTACTCTCACTGCTTTCTCAGAGAATATCCTTGGAATAATCAGTTGCATTGTATTATTTTCCTTTCCTGGAATTGAAATGTTTTATTGATATAAGATATTCTGAGCATGAATTGCTCTTTTTTAAAAAAAATATATATTATTCTTAATGTTGTACACATGCATACTCAAGCCTGATTTGTATACTTAATGGTCCTTCATGAAACAGATGTTTAAACCCTTATCCTAATTGAGACACTTGATTTATTGAAAAATGTATATGCTGACTGCAATATGGAAAAAATATATATGTAGTCAAACACTGGTTTTGCAATATTAAGATTGCAACCAATTTCCTTGTATGTAATTTAAAGAAAATGTAGCAAATAAAAATGAGTAATAGGCCAATTTTAGGGTGTTTTATGGTTGTAAACATACGATGTAAAGGTAAATCTGAGATGTCATTAATTTAGTATTTATGAATGTGAAAGTCATGTTCTTGACTTCATATATATGTAAAGGATATATTTTTGTTTGCTCTGAATCATATTTGTTGTACCTTTTCATGTCAAAATAGCAAAAGGTCTACTATTTCTGACCCAGAAAAAAATAATTCATTTGGAAATATGTTTCCAAAAAATACTTTGATTTAGGATTAGACATGAATAGTTGATGCAATCTTCCCTTGCTTGGAATCTGGCTGTCCTTTCAGCCTGTTCAGGAAATATTAGTATGAGAGCTGGAACAAATTTCCAGTATTCCTAAAAGGTAACCATCACTTACCACTAGCTAAGAAGTCAAGGAATCTGTACTTTGAGACATGCCTCTTTTCTACCTCTTGATATGTTATATATTTCTTCCTTTTTATACAGCATATACTTGAGACATCTCAAAGTAGTATGGTACAGATCAACATTCATAAATAGTAGCAGTGTCATGAGCTGAGTTTTATGCTGTTTATTAACAATCTGATTTTATAGGTTTGTTTTGTCTTCTCTTTGGGAAGCTATGGAGAGGAGAGTTATTTCTGAGATATTTTTGAGCTCTAAGATGATAGCAGGTAACTAACAATTTGTCATAACATGTGGATAGGATCTGTAACCTGTTAGTTATCCCCAGAAATGCAGTGGTAACATTTGTGGTTAAAATTATTTCTTTAGCTGACAGAAGAGATCATGAAAGGAAATTCTTAGCAAGAAGACCATAAAATCATTACCTTTAAAGTGGCTTCTTTTATGCTGCAGAACCACTTATCATTCAAGTATATATTTATTAGAAATGCCATAGGTTAGAGAAAGAAGGAAAGAAAAAGGAGAAAGTGACCCATACCAGGATTTGGATACTAAACCTTTAACTGGAAAGCGAAATGAAGATATCAGTCTACAAGCTCTGAAGGGAGGGATGTAAGCTGTTAGGAAACAATAATACAGCAAAAATGGAAGACAGCAAATGTAGATCTGATTAGAAATTGTTAGAAAAAGTTCAGAGACAAAGAAAGTTCTGTTGATTTCTTGTAGCTATTATTCTACTTATGGTTGGGTATCTGACACAAAGGTTTTAAAACATTTTTTTTTTTAATGCAAATGAATTATGATGGAGAAAGGAAACTAGAAACACATGCTATGTACTGATGATCATAAAAGAAGAAGTCATATTTTCAACAAAAATTAACAAATTACAGTCTGAAACCACATCACATTATTTTCCTGTTTTTAAATACAGTCAGTGATAAAAAGATGTCCAGCTGCAACAGTATCCTTCATTAAAAAGATCTTAAACATTTTATTTGGAATGTTCTTCTGTTGCAAGAACTGTAAGTCAAATAAAACCCTTTACAAAGAACTTTTCATGGGAATCTGAAAATCATCTTGCACTGTCCTAAATCTTCTCCCACTGAGATAAATAAGTGCACTTCAAAGTTACTTTTAAAACCTAACCTGCCATGAGGGCTGTTAAATATCTCTCATTTTATTAACAAGAGAAATAGAATGTATACCCTGTAAAACTCAATTGTGCAGGTCTATATGTATTATTTATGACTAATGAATAGTGGCTTTGCATTTTAGAGAATGATTTATGAATAATCACAGAATTGCAGAAACATCCAGGTTGGAAAAGACTCTCAAGATCACTAAGTCTAACCTATAACCCTACTTTACAAGATTCACCTTAAACCATATCCCTAAGCACTACATCCTAAGGACTCTTAAATGCATCTAGGGTGGGTGACTCAACCACCTCCTTGCACAGCTCACTCCAGTGCCTGACCACTCTCTCAGTGGAAAATCTTCCCTAATGTCCATTCTAAACCTACCCAGCCTCAGCTTGAGACCATTTCCCCTTTTTCTGTCTCCAATTACCTGTGAGATGAGACCAGCACCAGCTACTCCACAATGTCCCTTCAGGTAGTTGTAGACATCAATGAGGTTTCCCCTAAGCCTCCTCTTCCACAAACTAAACAGCCCCAGCTCCCTCAGTCGCTCCTTATAAGATGATGCCACAATTAAAAATAGATACAGATATAGATATATAGATATAGATACATCAACACTTAAGAAATATCATCTTTTATATCACAACAGTAGAGGAGATTTCCATTTTAACAGCATCAAACCTTCCCATTTCCAATTTTGTTTAAGGCCACGTGTCTTTAGAGACCTTAAGACAAGGTGAGCTGTTGCAAATTCCAGGTTTTCTGTTGTCTAGCTTGCCTTCTATTCTAGGGTGAGTGGGTGGGGGAGGGGGGTGGGTTTCTGGTTTTAGTAGGGATATTTGTAGTTATTTTCCTATACTTAATAGTTTTTCATTTCTGAAGTTTAATGCCAAGTTACTGTAAAGTCGTTTCTGTGGGAATCTGATTGTACTTGTGTTTTGGGCAATGTTATTTAGTGGCTCAGTTATATTTCCTGAAATAGCTCTCTGTGTGTTACTTAGGGCCATAACCTCTCCCCTTGTGTTCTCTAGAACAAGCTGTTTCAAGAAACAATTGCTTAAAATGTCAAGAAATTGCTTCCTAAACCTCGTCCCAATATGACATATGACCAGTTTATATGCTGACAGTCCAAGTCCCCCATTACTACTGTTTTATTAAATTTAATACTTCTATAGTCATAGTCTCAGTATTGCACACAGAGTATTGCTTTCTTGATCTGGAAGTGAGTGGCTACAAGTACATGTGTTCTCAACACACAAAGAGCAGCACAAAATTATTCATCTTTTAATTCTTTTTTTTTTTTAAGAAGTAGAACATGAGCTATGTCTAGCATTTTTACAGGCATTCTGAACAAGTGTGTACTTGAATTTATATGGATATACAAACAAAATTATAAGACATACTAGTGTGTATTAATTATACTTTAAACCTTTCATTTTCCCGAGGCTAATCTATTCCACTGAGCTTTGCCAAACTAAGGACAGGGAAGAAATATGATATTACAGATTTATAAATGCCAATATGAATCCTTTCCAAAGCAAACACACTTCTGTTCCTTAAATTTTCTGCTTCTGCAACCTGGATAAAGAAGGCTGGAGATATTACATCCCTATTAGAGTTACTGACATTGAAATCTAGGGTTGTAGGATTACACATACCACATAAGAAACTTTAGTGTAGGTCACAAATTAATTGTTGTTCAGCTCATTGAAATGTCATACTGGGTTAACTATTCATCCTACAAGCCAACAGCAGATTTGGGAAGACTACCAAGCTGTTAAATTGCCTCATTGCAAAACTCATTTCAGCTCCATTAGAGACAGATTTTCACTGTGATCTTCCGAATGTTAGACTTGTGTTATGCTCCTTGGTGTGTCTCAGCTGGGTATGTGGGACTAGAGTTGCTCATCAGACTAAATTTTAATCATCACCTCAACTACTTACACAAATGAACTTTTTTTCATTACTTTGTATCTTTGTATCTTAAAGCATCTGTAGCTGCCTTCTTCACATTTTGCCTCAGCACATTTCTGTTCTGGCACTCCTTTCTCAGCAGTTTGAGGCTAAATTAGTGGTTCTGTCCTGTACTTAAACCAGCTTTTCAGTAATAACAATGTTGACTTCTCTGAGCAAATAGTAAGGGCAGTTACTTTTACATTGTCAAAACATCCGTTGAATAGGAGTCCTGAAGGATCTATGAATATTTATAATATAGCTGCTTTTAAAACAAAGCTCTTAAACTTTGTGTGTAAAACTTATGTCAAGAATAAGAACATAACTCCTGCTAGGAATTATTCCCAGTCTCCGCTGCTATTAACTAATTGATTTAGAGTTGTTAATTCTCAGGGAAAATAGCAGAACGTGTATTTGAAAACAATGGGGAAAATAATGATTAGTAGAGATAAGAGGGGGTTTGTTTGAAGTAAAAGATGTATACCACAGTAATGAAATAATAGTAAATATTAGTTTTTAGGATTAAAGCCTATTATTAGTTTTTAGCCTAGTTATTAGCTATTCGTTTCTTAAGATTAAAAACTAATTGATCATTTTCCTTAGTCTTTTGGAACAATTTTTTAAGTTTACTGTCCTTTTTTTTTATTACTAGAACTCAGGAAATCCATATTTTTTCAGGTATAACCCAAGTCTTACATTAATAAGGACAGATATTATCCAAGGGATCTTACTTCAATCTTTTTGGTACCTTATAATTCATCAAAGGAAAGCACTTGGCTTTTTGAAATGTAAAAAATTGCTTGTGGTTTTCTCTTACACTCTTTTTCCACATTCTGAGATTGTATCCTTCATTTTTTATATATTTATGACATCCTATTTGTAGATGATTGTATTTTCTCTGGCTAGCTCTTACACTAATAAATTATTTAGTTTGCATTTTACACTGTAGGTCATGCATCCTAATTGTCACATGCCATACATTTGAGGTTCTGTTCACAATTTTTTTTCCAACATATACCAATAATGTATGTAGTGTAGTTTATAAATCACATTTTAAAGTAGGTTGTTTTGAATTAAAGAAATTTAATTTAATTTTTAAAAAATAATTACTGAATCAGGAAACTTCATCTCTGAGCTCCTATTGCACATTTTAAGTGTCATGAAGAATTTCTTTAATTAAAAAGAAAACTGAAATATTTTAATTCATTATGATATTGAAGACAAAAGCATGGGGTAAAACAAGTCTTCATTTACAGCAGTAACAGGTTTGAGAATGACACTCATTAGTAAGCTGTTGCAAACATTTCTTTATATCTTCATTTAATGAAAACAAGATCCTGTCAATGTGTGCCCTGATCTGTACTGGTGTAATCATATCAATAGTTGCCCTATCATGGGAATAAGAAGTAAGAACCTGCTTTGTCTGTGCCTGTGCCTGAGGCTACTTTAAAATGTAGGGCATTTTTTGAGGCAAGAGGTAAGAGAGTAAAACTGTAGTTCGAGGTGTGGATTCTTCATGGGTGATGATCCCAAAAAAAGAGAACATCACCATATACTTGACTTATAGGTCATTCAGTTTAACCATTGGATTATTCCTTTTTAGAGCTGAGATTAATGAGTCCCAGTAGTCCGGTGTTATTCAGTCTCAGACTGAAGGAAATCAGGAACTCTCCAGCATAATGGACTAAAGGAAAACCCATGTTTATGAGCCAATTTTCTGAAGATCTGCACTACATGCACCACGTAAGGAATGGTCATATCAGATTTATTAAGGAATCAATGAAAGATACAAAAAGTGCACATCTAATGTACTCCAGTCATTTTAAATCCATTGAGGCTAAATCTGCTTCTTTGGGAGATTACTTTTATTCCAGAGAGCTTTTGTCTTAGCTCCCTGAATAGGGACTTTCATCTGGAACTCAAGAAAATAAGGAGAGTTTAAATCCTTTGGAAGAGGGGACAGGTCTCTCTCACAAGGACTATAAAGATGTAGTGAAGCTATGCAGGGAGGAAATTAGGAAAGGCAAAGCACAGCTAGAGCTCAATCTAGCTACAATTGATAAGGATAATAAGAAATGTTTCTATAAATTCATTGACAGCAAAAGGAGGACTAAGGAATATCTCCAGTTTTGGGCACCTCAATACAAGAGAAATATTGAGGTGCTGCAGCAAATGCAGAGGAGGACAACGAAACTGGTGAAGGGCCTGAAGAATAAATCTTATGAAAAGCGACTGAAGGAGCTGGGGCTGTTTAGTTTGAAAATGAGGAGGCTAAAGGGAGACCTCATTGCTGTCTACAACTACCTGAAGGACATCTGTGGAGATGTTGGTGCCAATCTCTTCTCACAGGTAACTACTGATAGAACAAGAGGGAATGGCCTCAAACTGCAACAGGGTAGGTTTAGACTGGACATTAGGAAAAAAAAAACCTCACAGAAAGAGTGCTCAGACCTTGGTATGGGCTGCCCAGGGAGGTAGTTTAGTCACCATCCTGGGATGAGTTTAAAGGTTGTTCAGATGTGGAGCTTGGGGATTTGGGTTAGGGGTGAACTTTGTAGAGTAGGGTCAGTGGTTGGACTTGACAATCCCCTAGGTCTTTTCCAACCTGAATGATTCTGTGATTCAGTAAGCTGCAAATGCTGTGCTGCGATTTCTCTTGCTCCTTTTCTTTTCAGTGTGTTCAGTTCTATGTAATAACCTCTTGAGGTTTGAAACAAACTTGTATTTAACATTTGTATTTGAAAATTAAGACTCTTGAGTCTTGCTGACCTACAAGGAACAGCAATCACCAGTCTCTAGAGGTTTCCTTGGAGGTTCAGGATTATATGCAAAGCAAACTATAAGAACCAGAGATACATCTGCTTCACAGAGTTTAAAATTAGATTTATTTAAAGTAGCAAATGGAGGACTGTGCACCTTTACTTACATGATTTAAATACAAGCGATGGCTAGGTGAAAAATGCTCTGGATCTACTTGGTGGTACTGATGTCAGTGAGCATTGTGAACTCAAGCTTCTGTGTCTTAAGATCCAAACCTTGCACAGAATTATTGACTTATATATCTATTGTTTTCATAGCACTACCACAGCATTGTAGTAGCATTTTAGGAGGAGGACTTTGAGAGGGCCTTAAGAATGTAACAGTCAAAGCTGCAAACAAAATAAAATACTTTGTGATTTGCAGAAGAATTTACATGCCTAATGAGCAACACCTCTACAGCGCTAGGAGATGGTGGAAAAGGAGAAGCAAATGAGAAGCAGACAGGCTACAAGAGTTGGGGCTTTTCAGCCTGGAGAAGAGAAGGCTTTGAGAAGACTTCATAGTAGTCTTCCAATATCTGAAAGGGGCCTACAGGAAGGCTGGGGAGGGACTATTCGCAAGGTCTTGTAATAACAGGACGAGGGGTTTACACTGGCAGTGGGGAGATTTAAATGTGATGTTATGAGGAAGTTCTTTACAGTGAGGGTGGTGAGATACTGGAACAGGTTGCCCATGGAGGTTGTGGCTTCTCCCTTCCTGAAGGTATTCAAGGCCAAGTTGGATGATGCCTTGAGCAACCCATTCTAGATTCTAGTCCCTGCCTGTGGCAGGGGATTGAAACTAGATGATCTTTGAGGTCACTTCTAACCGAAACCATTCCATGATTCTATGATTCTAAGAGTTGAATTTTTAAAGTTTTCAGCCCTCATCTGAAGGATGATCTTTTCAGGTAATTTTTTTTCTCTGTTTAGGTGGGTCAGGCATTAGATGGCATGAGATCAGCCCTAGTAAAAGAGATATGGTAGTGCCCTTCAAAGATATCATGTCCAAATATTAAACACACTGATACTGCTTCAGTCAAACCTCCTAAATTTGTTCCTAAATGTTGCCCAGGGAGGTTGTGGTTGTGGTTGCTCCCTCCCTGAAGGTGTTCAAGACCAGGCTGGATGAGGCCTTGAGTGACGTGTTCTAATGAGAAATGGCCCTGACTATGGTGGGGTGTTGCAACTGGATGATCTTTGAGGTCCCTTCCAATCTAAACCATTCTATGATGCTATGAAATTCCAAGTGCACCACCTTCTTAGTACTCTGTCAGTCTGCCACTATATTAAGTCAGAATTTTCAGTTGTATCCCTGTGAATTTACAACACTTCATCCAGTTGCATGTTTCTGTTGATTCACACTTTCTTGAAGTATAATTGAATGCAAAAAGTTATTATGTGAAATGAGGACTGGAAAGGAAAAAGGGAAGAGGTTCCAGTGGACATGATTCCTTCAAATCAATTATATTAGATAAATCAGGATTTTTAGTTCAAAGAAAGGAATGCTTTGCAGAAAATATGCATATGGTCACTCTCCACAGAAGCAAATTAATTTTCCAATAATAGTTTTTAGATTGCAGAACTGAGCACCCAATAGCTCAGAGACAAATGTCAAACTCTCTCTTAGCTACTGCCTCTCTTAGCATTGCTTTATAATCCAGCCCTTAATCCTGGTAAGCCTGGATTTAGGCATTCATATTTAGTTATTGTTTTAGATACTACTGATGTTTTCCTTAAAAGTCTGAGTGATAAGACAGTTCTGAAATATTGATCCTTGCATGAAACCACACTGAAGACATATGGCTACTTTTTTGAAGGTGTTTTTAAATGCAATGCTGAATTTCAAGGTGGAAATGTGAAATTCTCACACAAGAATTTGCAAAAACAAATCTCTTTTCTAAAGATGGGAAGGTTTGAAATTTTGGTTCCAGTGCAAAGGAAATGGAAGTTTAAATATCTTCAGAAGTTCCCCACGTGTAGACAGGATAAATTGCAGAAGTTAGCCTGGCAGAACACCCTAGAAAAGTTCCAGAAATGTTTGTTACAGTAATAATGACACTGATATTAAGTTTCATTTTTTGATAAGTACTGACAATATGCTCACAAAGAATTTGATGAGCCTGTGTTTACTCCTTCTGTGTTTCCTTTTCTGCAAATGTTCTTTCATATTATTATTCTTCCAGGAACGTTTGCTGAAATGTTTATTTTAAAGAGGATATTAGAGGATATTGTCTAATTATAATTTTTGAACTCATAAATATTACAGCCATTCCAGAAGACTGATTTACTGATGAATTATGTCTATCTTCTTAAGAAGCAAAAACAATGTTTTACCCAGTCATAATTAACACACATAAAAATATTGCTTTGGTTTTGTGTTTGTTTGTTTTGGTTTGGTTTTTTTTTCCTAGCCATGAGATGCCTAAATGTAATGTACCAAACAAGATATTTTGTTAATACTTGTGTCCCTGCCTATGATAGGGGGTTGAAACTAGATGATCTTTGAGGTCCCTTCCAACTTAAACCATTCTATGATTCTATGATTCTATGTAACTATCCCTGTTAGCTAATGGGCATATATGAGTGATTTTATAAGTACTTCACTACTTTTGTATTATGGTTCCTGATGGTCTCTTTCTACAGGATATATGATTGTGTTGCAGTCTTAACCATAAAGAAGTTAATTTCATGAATTGGCCATTTTTCCTTCCTTTTCTGCTTATGCTCTTCATAAAAAGACATTGTTAATAAGTGGGATAAATGGCCATAGCACATCATTCTTAATCTCCTTGTGCAAAACACAGTTCATTCATAGAGTGACTAGCAGTAACTTGCATTTTTTTCTTCCTGGAGCCCTGTGTTCTGACAGAAAAAAAAGGCAAGACATCTCTCTCCCCTATCCATCATGAAAAGCTGGGTGGTCTTATCCCCTCTATGTTTACTTCAATGCCATCCCTGCACTGTGACTGCTGTGCTCAGTGATTGCTCCATGTTCAGCAGCCTATGCCTTGTGTCTAGCTCAACTTTGGTAAGAACTTAATGGGAGTTCAAAGTTACAGGCCCTAATAGAAAGATGCAACCGCAGAGAGTTAGTTCATGGCCTGCTCTGAAACAGACAAAGTATACTTCTTTTGCCACCCAAAACAGTGGAAGACAAAAACAAACAAACAAAACCATGCAGATTTAAGCAATTGAAAACTTTCAAATAATTTAAAAAAAGGCTATGTAAGTTGCTTTCATTTTCAGATTGTGTTTTTGTACATGTTTACTTAAATGCATTTAAAACAAACAAATAAACAACCCACAACAAAATGAAGTTTAAGAACATAAATAAAATAATTTGCTCATGAATATGAGAAAGAACATTCATCAGAAAACAGATGGTCTCTTATACACAGAACTAAACACCTCCAGGAACACAAGAATCCATTTATCTTGATGAATGTATACTCTAGTAGATATCTCAAAAATCAGCAGCAACAGTTTACCTGTGGGGCTGGAAAACACATTTCCATGAAGATGCATGACATAGGCATAAGTTCTGGATTTCAATTTTTTACATGTAGAAGAGGAATAGTATTGTAAGTCTTCCCTTTTGATCTGATATTCAGGGAGAAAATATTTCTTTCTCTCCTAGTCCTAGCACCAAATCGAACTCCAGAGCCCAATTTAATCAACTGAAGGACTCCTTTAGGTGTTATCTATTTGCATTAGCTTCCACTGACTCATCTGGAAATCAGATCTGGGTCCTGCGTGTGTCTTCCGTGTCAAGGAATATCTAAGAAGTCAAATTATCAGGCTTCCCACTTCCTTTTGTATTACCGAAAAAGTTTAATAAAATTTTAGTAGTGGTCAAAAGTGAACAACTGAAAAGAATAATCTCAATGAACTGAAAATTGTTCATGGAATCATAGAACGGTTTAGGTTGGACGTGACCTCAAAGATCATGCAGTTCCA
>VWZI01013051.1:0-44129 GCA_013396835.1 Psilopogon haemacephalus | reverse complement strand
GGGGGCGGGGGGAGAAATAAAAAAAAAGGAAAGAAAAGAAAAGAATAAAAGGGAGAGCAGAGAGGCTGGTGGCCGAGAGGTGTGCGGGTCAGGGCCAGCCGGCCGACCGCAGCGGGACGGCGCCACCTAGGGAGCCGGCGGCACCGCTTCGCCCTGGCGTGCGGGTTGGCAGAAGGAGTCAGGGCTGGTGACAGGGCTGCGCTCACAGCCAAGGCAGAGTTGCCTGTGACACCAACTGCGCGCACGCCGTAGGAGTGAAGACCTGACTGGTTATCTCAGAAAGCAGGTTATTCGGACTTAGTCGTCTGATTGTAGAGGTCATTTCTGAATCACTGCTGAGCAAACTCACAAGCGACTTCCTGGCTAGTACAATGGTAAATCATTAAGAGCAGTTAAGCAGTGACCAGGATTGCTTGGTGACCTAAGGTATGGGGGAGGGCGGGGGTGGCGGAGAGGAGGGGAGGAAAGGCAATAGAACGAAAATGAAAAAGAGAAATAGAAAAACAAGAGAAAAAGAAAAAGGAAAAAGGAAAAAGAAAAAGAAAATAGAAAAGGGAATAGGAAAAGGAAAATAAAAGAAAAAGAAAAAGAAAAAGAGAAAGAAAAATAACAAGAAAAAGAAAAAGGAAAAAGAACAAGAAAAAAAGAAAAATAAAAAAAGAAAAAGAAAAAGAAAAGAAAATAAAAAGAAAAATAAAAATAAAAAAAAAAAGAAAAGAAAATATAAAGGAAAAGGAAAAGGTAAAGAAATAGTGGTTTAAGATTAATCAAAAGTTATTCATCAAGAATAGAGGATGTAAAACATCCTGTGCTGGTAAGCAGAGACTCTAAAAAGAATTAACATGAAATTTGAAAACAGCACTGTGGCAGTACTGGCTGATACTGCCCAAGATTAAACATGACCATGCAAACAGGTAAGTGCTGGGTTTTTTAAAAATCCATGGAGCCAGTCGGATGCAGGAAGGTATGCAAGTTTCAGTGTACAAACAGATGTTTAAAAATTGGAGTGCATGAAGAACAGAAAGTCATTGAAATTATATAAGTCTTTTAGTAAATGACTGGAACCTGGTCTGGAAATAGACCAAAATGAAATCTGAAAGCTGATTTAATTGCAACATTCATGCACTTTCCAGAGCAAAACAAGCTCTTCTGAGATAGAAGAATGAAGACAGAGTGGTGGTATAAATACTGTGCCAGGATAATTCATATTACAAATTATGGACACTTAATTTTTTATTTTCTTCTTTATTGTTTGTTTGGTTTTGACTGTGTTAACAATTAGTCACTGTGGTGGCAATTATTCACTGGAAATAGATATCAGATGAAGGGATTCATTCTCCAGTTTCTGACATCTTCAAATAAGAATTATTTTTTTCTGAAGATATGGTTTACCAACATGCAAATGATTTTTAAGGAGCCAGAATGCAGTGTACAAAATGTTAAATTTATGATCTGCATAGTTCTAATCTTGAAATTCATTGACAAAAATACCGAGTTCTAGCCTTAAGCTTTCTTGTCACATTCCCAGCTTCACCATCAGTTGAAAGTCTATAGCCATCAGTAAATCAGTCTTATCTGTGCAAGGTAGATGAATTCATTACAGAAGTAGCTAGCCTGATGTCCTGTTACTTTTTGCAGAATACTGCAAATGCCTCCCTTTGGATCATCATCTTAGAATCATTGAATTGTTTTGGTTAGAAAAGACTTTTAAGATCACTAATTCCAACCATTATCTAATTCACCCAAGTCTGGTACTAAAGCATGTCCCTCAGCAACATGTCTCTGCATCTTTCAAATATCTCCAGGAATGCAGATTGAACCACCTCATTGGGGAGCCTGATCCAGTGTTTGAGAACACTTTCAGTGAAGAAATTTCTTCTATTATCCAATCTAAACCTTCCCTGGTGCAAGCTGAAAACTTTTCCTCTTGTCCTACAAATTCTTACTAGGGAGAAGAGATAAAAATTCACTGTCGAGGTAGGCAGGAATATTCCCAGAGGTGGCTTCAGATACAGCTCTCAGTGAATCACAGAATGTTAAGGGTTGGAAGTGACCTCAAAAGACCATCTAGTCCAATTCCCCCACTCAAGCAGGACCACCTAGTGTAGGTCACACAAGGATGGAGCCAGGTGGGTTTTGAATGTCTCCAGCAAAGGAGACTCTACAACTTCTCCAAGCACTCTATTCCAGTGCTCACAATGAAAAAGGTTTTCCCTTTTGTTTACATGGAACTCTCTATGTTCCAGCTTTCACCCAGTGCCCCTTGTCTGATCACTGGACATGACTGAGAAGAATCTGGCTCCATCCTCCTGGACTATTCACCTTCTGATTTAATACACACAAACCAGATTTGATCTTAAAATCAGGTGGCTGTATTATCATGTTTAACATGAGTTTATCTGAGTTATGGCCTGTGTCATAAAATCTGAGGTATGAAAAACCTTTTAGTTTCTAAAAGATCATTTGAAAATTCAACAGCAATCCCTGTACAGCCTCTGAAGACCATCATCCAGTGAAACTGGCACAACCTGGATCCTATCCAGTCTGTACATGGAAAAATAATACGAAGGTGTCTAGGTGACACCTTCTTTGTTTTGGTTTAACGTGTTTTCTAACTCACCCCAAAGTTGGTCATGGTGAGCAAAATTTTTAAAAGTCTTTCTAGTGTAGGGAGAGTTATTTGAAAATAAAGTTAATGACTCTGGGTTTGGAAGGATGCTGGCACCATACCTTCCTAGGGGAAATGTTAATGAAATAAGGCCATAAGAGATCCAGCACACACTCTGTTCTTTTGTTTTGCTTGATTTTTTTACAAGCTAGAACTGAAACCATCTGAACACATTCTTGGCCAATATAAAGAAAGAGAAATTACTGATAATTAACTACATAAGTTCTTTTATTTCCCTCTTGACTTGGTTTGGCGACCTTGAAGGCAGCCAGTTTGTATAAATTAAATTGATCTTATTCTGACCAATGACCAAAATGTATTGCTTTGAAATTAAACATTTTGCATAAATATTATTGCTGATATTGTAGATAAGAAAGAAAATATTTTTTTTAAAGTAAAGTTTATTATTTGAGGAGAAGAGGAGAGCTTTGGGCAAATAGAAATATGAACTTCTTCATTCAAAAGCATTATGAATGTATTTTTTTTCCATAATGTTTTTATTAACATTTCTCTCAGTTTCTAGGCAATCAAGAAAGATTGGATTTTTTTAAAATGAATTTATTTTTCTGTTGAAATAGTAATTGAGTATGTAATAACACTTAACACTATATTCCTAGTCCTGTTTTTAAAGTACATTATCTATGAAACAAAAGAAGAATAAAAAAA
Source organism: Psilopogon haemacephalus (assembly GCA_013396835.1). Classification (NCBI taxonomy): domain Eukaryota; kingdom Metazoa; phylum Chordata; class Aves; order Piciformes; family Megalaimidae; genus Psilopogon; species Psilopogon haemacephalus. The sequence continues at coordinate 40,795 of VWZI01013051.1, read as the reverse complement.
TATTTTAAAGCAAAGTAGCATGCAGTCATACACTTCCATACCTCCAGAATAAACCTTTTGTTTCAATTTGTACCTGCTTTTTTTTTTCCACTGTAAATTTTGTTACCCCAGTGGAGTATCCCAAGTACTTGTCTCCAAACACATTAAAATCTTTTTGGTGTCATGGCTCTCCTCCAGCTACAGGGTACATGTTATCAAAAATCTTAAGACTTGGACTTAGCTATGCCTTAGATGTGGAAAATAATCAAATATTAACCTGTTAGTTTCATGAAGAACAGCTTCCAACTTCAAAGCTGTATCAGATCACTATGATTCAAGAAAAACAAACAAACAAAACCCCTCTGTCATTGTCATCATGCCTGTGATCGATGTGGCAATCTCCTAGAAAGGGTTATATACTTCTATTTTTTTTGCAGGGTAACTCATCTCAGTTTTATTGAAATGTAATTATTGATTTCATATTTTTACTGTTTCTCTTGCAGTTTACAGGTGTACACTTTTGTGGTTTTTTTACTCTCTGGCTAGCTTCCAGATGTCAATGTGCAGCACCAGATTTTGTTTGGGAAATGTGTATGAACAGCAGTTTATTTCTGAAATATCATCCAGAGTTCATCTTATGATACACCTTCAGAGAAACTGAATGTGAGTGAAGGATTAATTACTCTTGGAAATTAAAGAAAAGCTTGGTCTTAGAATCATAGAATCATAGAATCAGTCAGGGTTGGAAGGGACCACAAGGATCATCTAGTTCCAGCCCCCCTGCCATAGACAGGGACACCCTACCCTGGATTGGGCTGGCCAGAACCTCATCCAGCCTGGCCTTAAACACCTCTAGGGAGGTCTTATGTAGCTATTTGGAGAAAAGAGATCTAGCTCATACAATTTGAGCAGAAAATGTAAAGAAAAATGTTTAAAAAAAAAAAAAAGGTGAAAAACAGAGTGCAACTACAGTCTTCAAGTAAAATCACTTTCTAGAAATCTTTCTTATCTGCAGTACCTTTTTAAAGTATTGATCCACAATGTTAGATGACTGGTTAGAACTGAGGACTTTTACCGGTAAGTAACTGCAACTCTCGGCATTATTGAAAGCTACTATGGTAGTGGGATGTAAGGTTTGTTTTTTTTTTCTTTTTGACATTTTCCACTTATTTCAGAAACATTTTCCATTTTATATACATGTAGGGATTTTCTCCCAAAGCAGTAGCATCCTTGTATAAAATGAAAGAAGAAAAATCCCAGAAGCTTCACCTTTGTCCTCTGGAAGGTCATACTCATTTTTTCCTTTGTAGAAGAAGAAAATTAAATCAATCTGGTAAATATCTATAGGCAGCCATCAAAAAGAAAAGTGGCTCCTTGTCTCTAAGAGAAAAGGGAAGCAAATTCAAGTTTGACAAAACCTGCCGGTCCTTATTTTAAAATCGAACAGCCAGTGGTAATGAGATGATACAAGTCTCAGGAAGCAAAATCAAACAGCAGAAGCTACATCTTAAGAAACATTCACAATTAGCCTGGTGGTCTATAAGGATGCAGGAAAGCAGACCTTTCTGTTTTCAAGACCTTGAAAAGTTTATCTTTTACCCTGAATAAAGATCCGTGTCAGTTCCCATTGAAGTCAATGGAAGGACTCATACTGTTTAGAGTGGGAAATAGCCTGCACAGGAGAAGAGTAATTATCTTGAGCGGATCTTTCAAAAATACTCACTAGTGGAATGCTTGTTATCACATTTAAATTGATAAAATCCTGACATTCCCTTTTGTTTTATTTCAGATGCTTTTGCTGAAGCAAATTTTTAAAAATGTATGTGTCTATATTTAGAAACTCTTTTTATGAAAGTGTAAACATCCACGCTCAAGTAAACTTTCTTCTACCTGTGCATATAGAACAAATCTCATCAGAACTAGGTGATTCTCTTTTTTATGATCTAAAAATTATCTCATTTTATTTATAAAGATTTATGGAAATCTATAGTAAAAATTAAATAAAGATGTTGAAAAAGAGGTTTCAGTAAATATCTGGATAAACATTTTAGTAATATATTCATGACATTTTGGGAAGGTGTTATAGAACTAAAAATCTATTTTAAAAATAACTTCAAGTAAGTCTAGAGTTAGTCTGCTTTAATTCTGTAAGTGATAATAACTTGACATTACATCAGTATCTGCCCAAGTCTAGTGCAACACAATTTAAAAATGGTGCACGCATTTATTATCAATGGACATTTGCCACACCGTGCTCAGTACAAATCATCATCTTGCACACTAAAGTGATATTCCTCATGGAACCTGTCCCACTGAGCCAGGGCTGGATGTACATTAAGCTGATCGTGCCACGGTTGCGTGATCTATTTTCATAGTATGTTTGCTGTAATTATTCTCCTGACTTGATCTGAGTTGTACTAGACAGAGCAGCAAAAGCCTCCAAGGAGTTGTCTAGACACCTGAAGCAATAACTGCTAGGCAAGGGCACATGAGCTCTTATTTTTGAGAAAAGCAGTTTTAAAAAACCTGAGAGGTAATATTCCAGAAAGCCAGACAGCTTGGAGGCTTAATTCTGCTCCCACTGCACATAGGTTAGCTCTGAATTAAATGGTGTTATGTTAGTAAAAACGATAGGTTTAAGATCATAATGAGTGAAAGATATATGAGAACAAGCAGAGCATTTTTTCTTAAATTTATAGATTTCTAGATTAACACTAATGTATAGAACACATGAATAATTTGAGAACTTCTTTTAGGCTTTGAGACTGTTTAATCCTTTGTTTGTGTAATTCTTGTACAGTTAATTAGTTTGTAGTTAAATAAAACATTATCTCATAAGCATTGAAATGCAGCCTATCTTTTCCTGGAGCACAGTCATTTGATATAAACAAGAAAAGAGCTTAAAATTTGCAATAAAACCAGAAGAATCGCTTCTGGTTCAGGACTTTTTACTCCTGATGATGAGTTCTCTTTGAAGTGTTTTCGCTTTGGTATTTGCACATAACAAAAAAAAAAAAAAAGGCTTCTCATCAAAATTAGTTAAATTGGTTACAAACTCTGTGTTAAAATCTCTGTGTTAAGATCTCTGTATTAAAATCACAGGCTAATCATCACAAAATTATTTGCAAAAGGGAGCCAGGCCTTGTCTTCATACTGAGGTATGAGTAAAGTCAAGCAATAACTGTCTGGTTTTCCTTAAACAAAATGAAAGTGTTTAAAATGCATCCAGATGGAATCAGTAATGTAGAAGCAGACAGGTTGCCCTTCTTGTCTTCCACAGGATTTCTTTTTCTCAACAGAATCCCAAGATGTGTAATGCCAACAATGTGTGTTACCTCTAAAGCATAATTTAGAAGTGATCAGATAATAAATACAGCATGAATGCCACTTTAGGTAAGAATTATTGCTTACCCTGGAAGCTTTCATGTGAGTCTTGATCCAGTCAAGTTGCTTTGAGATGAGCAAACAGGTTAGTTCCTTATTTTCCCTTTCTCTGATGGAAGTTGTTTGGTAGATATGACTGTTTAAAGTAGTTCTTCAGACTTAAACCTGCTTGCTGAAGAGTAATGGAATACTTAGCTGGGATTAGTAAATAATAATGAAAATGCTATTTTCCAGTGAGTCCAGGAAAAAAAGGAACTATGTGATTTCTGCCAGGCAGGTGTAATTCCACCGAGTCAAAAAAAATGAGCATTATGGTTTTGGTATAAATAAAATTGGGAGAAGTTCCTCAGGCACACAATTTCTTGAATGTTTATTATTTCCCACAAAACTGTTGTGATTTCCAGGAGTTCAAAGGTCATCCTTGTCACCTAGAAGATTTTGAATCAAATCTTATTCACCTGAACAACACTACTCATACATGTCCTGAAAGCCAATGAGACATCCTTCTTCCAGCTACCAATGTCTTTGCAGGGTATGAATACTAAACTACTTTGTCAGAGGGTATGTTTCATCTGATATACCTGCTCATTTTAATATTATCCTGTTTAATACATTCCTTAATTTTGGGTTTGTTTGTATTTTTTTTTTTTTTTTAGAATCTCAACCCACATCCTTGATAGAAAAATCCTAAAGATGAATGAAAATTTTTACTTTTACTTAGAAGAACATAGGAAGCTCAAAGTAAAAAGAGAATAAAAGGACAGACAGTAAGTAATGTATGTTAGAGTGAATCTTCGAGCAACCCATCAGACCTAATGAGGTAAGGAAGAACAGATCAAAGGATAAATCCTATTTTTTTTTTTCCTTAATGATAGCGGGAATTTATAAGGAAAGTCCCCTTACCTTTTGTTGATTCTGTTTACCAGTGTGAACAGTAATTGAACTGTTCATCCTTGCATACATATCCAGAACAAAGCTTGTATGAGGATTGCTCTCTCTCTCTAGTAGGATTTTCACACCTAGTCTAGGTGTCAAACTTAGGTTATGAAATGCTTGAAGAGAATTTAGCTCTTAAAGATAAGGTAGCTGAAGAAGGTAGCTAAAAAAAATGTCTAAGCCACTCAGAAAACACCAAAAGACAGACAGGTAAAGTAAGAAAATTATATTATGGAGGAAGAATTTTAAATAGAGAAGCATCTTATGTTATTGCTTCTGGATAATTAACTACGGCAAGGTACATCCCTTCCTTTGGGACCTTATATTGTAAAGAGGTCTTTGGATATTCAGTATCCACACTAGGACATTACAGCTGGATATAGATATAGATATATAGATACAGATGTAGATATATAGATATAGATACAGATATAGATATAGATGATATAGATATAATATTTTTTCCCTCACAGGTGAGATTCTCCAGCATTTATGCCTTCAGTCCCCTGCCTTGTTTGGTTACCTATTACTACTACCACACTGTAGCTTTGACCTTAGTCTGGGGATATATGATACATGCAGGCTGTGATTTGAGTATACATTCAGGACTCTGGTCTGCATATTCCTAAATTTAACCTAACAATCTCATCTCACAAGACTTAAATGGATTTTTACTTGAACTATGTGTCTAAGCAGCTTGCTTGTGGGGGAAAACATTGACTCTTTCAAACATTGGCCTAAATCTTATTTTCTGATAGGAATTATCCAAAATTTACTTTGAATTTTCATTACATGATGCTGTTCAAGACTCAATGGATTTTCTTGGCCTAAGGACATTAGGAGAGCTCCACATATTATAGTTTCTCATCAGTGCTGCTGAAGAATTTATCTCATGTTTGTATAGATCCTTCCTCATGGCCTTGAGCCAAGGAACATTTATGCAGAAGGAAGGATCTCATGTTTAACCCATAAATATCTCATAAAAGATCAACTTATATAATTCAGATTACTTCACCTCTCTGCTTTTTAGATACATTTATATTCTTTAGACAGTCACACCTTAAAATTACTTAAATATTGACATTTTGGTGATTCCTCTTATCTATGGATTTTTCTGCAGCGATCCTCAACTAGTTGGAGCCTCATTTTTCCCCACAGCACACTTGTAAGTTTGAGTAGAGTATTTGTTATGCTGATTATTTTTGTTATGAACACAGTCTCAAATGAGGGCAAGGAAAAATCAGGTGATCTTCCCAAGGTCACATATAGAGTTTTATACCTACCAGCTAGCAGAGCATCTAAAACTCACACTTCCCTGCTTTTTCAGAACACTACTCTTTTATTACTCAGAAAGTTATTGCACAGTTTATTAAAACTACTATACTGGAGGGAAAAAAAAAAGTTTAAATCACAGCTCACTTTTCTGCTCAAGGCTTTATTTAAGTGTATTATGTTAAACTACATTATGTTATGGGCAAACACATTACAAGGTCCAATGCCAAGGCAAATCGCATAACCACAGCATCGCAGAATGATAAGGGTTAGAAGGGACCTCTGGAGATCATCTAGTCCAGTGTCCTTGGCTAGAACACTCACCTAGAGCAGGTTGCACAGGATGTAATGAAAGAGTTAAGGTAGCTCTTCAAGGGGTCCACTTAAGGAAGCTAGTATTTTAATAGTCCCAACTAGGATTAGAAGTTAACACCTCATTAAGATGAATGGGGGATATAGTTTGCACTTTTACCATTACTTCTATGCTGTGTGGTTTGAAGGCTTTTTTTTTACTGTTTCTGGAGGGAAGGATTAAAGACTACAAGAGTGCATCATTAATTTATATAGGGAATTCTCTTTGTGAAAGAAATTACTAATGTTTTTAATGAAACTCTGGTTCTACAGAAAATATTTTACCAGTGTGAAAACCGAAACATTGAGAGATGCATGATATTTTTCTATCCACTCTTTTCCATTGTGAGGTTCATGGCATAAGAAACATTATTACTTGCAATACTTATTTTATGCAGATACAGTCCTGTAAAAGTGCACACAGTGAGACCTAAGGCCTTCCCTTACAAGGAGGAAAATGAGATGTTTTCTTTGTGGCCATATTTGGATTCAGTGTTAAAATAAGTAAAGATCTAAAGCCTGCTTAGAGAAAAAATCATAGTTGTGCTTTTATTAAGAAAATACAGCATGAGTGGGCTTGATTTCTTTTCCTCTATCTCATGTGTTAAAAAAAAAAAACAACAAAAAAACCTAATGTGTATACATAAATTATTTTCCTTCATGTATTTTGAGGTGATTGAATATAATCAACATGGCTTCACCAAGGGCCTGACAAACCTGGTGGCCTTCTATGAAAAGGTCACATTAATAGATGAGGAATGAGCAACTGACGCCATTTACCTGGACATGAGCAAAGCCTTCAACACTGTCCTGAACAACATTCTGGTCTCCGAGATGGTAAAATGTGGGCTCTATGGATGGACAATTCAGTGGATAAAGAACTGGCTTGATGGCCACACCCAAAGAATGTCTATCAATGGGTCCATGTCCAAGTGGAGGCCAGTGACAAGTGGAGTCCCTCACAGATCAGTACTGGGACCAGTCTTGTTTAACATCTTCATCTGTGACGAGAACAGTGGCTTTGAGTACACCCTCAGCAAGTTTGATGACAACACCAAGCTGTGTGGTGCAGCTGACACACTGGAGGGAAGGGATCCATCTGGAGGGACCTTGACAGGCTGAAGAGGTGGGTCCATGCCAGTCTCATGAGGTTCAACTAGATCAAGTGCAGGGTCCTGCATCAGGGGCAGGGCAATCCCAAGCACCAACATAGGCTGGGTAGTGACGGGCTTGAGTGCAGCCCTGAGGAAAGGAATTTGGGGATACTGATGGAGGAGAGTCTCATCATGAGCCACCAGTGTGCATAACTGACCTTGGCCCATTGATCCAGCCTATCAGATCTCTTTGCTGAGTCTTCATAGCCTCAAGAAGATCAACAGTCCCACCCAATTTAGCGTCATCTGCAAACATACTGAGGCACACTCAATTCCCTTGTACAGATCACAGACAAAGATATTAAGGAGAACCTGCCCCAATACTAAGCCCTGGAGAACACCACTAGTAACTGACTACCAACAGTATTTAAGTCTATTCAGCACCACTCTTTGAGCACAGCCATCCAGCCAGTTCTTAACCCAGCAAAGTGTCTACCCATCCAAGCCATAAGAAGTCAGCTTCTCTAGGAGTATGCTGTGAGAACAGTAAAAAGGCTTTGATACGTTCCAGGTAGACAACACGCACAGCCCTTCCTTCATCCATTAAGCAGGTCATTTCATCATAGAAGGAGATCAGATTTAATAAGCAGGGCCCGCCCTTCATGAACCCATGCTGACTGTGCCTGATCCCCTGGTTGCCCTGCACATGCTGCATAATGACACTTAGTATGACCTGCTCCTTGACCTTCCCCAGCACCAACATTAGACTGGTAGCTCTGTAGTTTCCCATATGCTCCTTCTGGCCCTTCTTGTAGATGGGCATTGTGCTCACCATTCTGCAGTCAGCTGGGATCTCTCTGTTTAGCCAGAACTACTGGTAAATGATGGGAAGTGACTTGGTAAGCACTTCCACCAGCTCCCTCAATACCCTTGGGTGTATGCCATCCAGCCCCCTGGATTTGTGTGTATGTAAGTGGTGCAGCAGGCCACTAACTATATCTTCTTGATCAATAAGGGCTTCATTCTAATCCTCATCCCTATTTTACAGTTCAGGCGGCTGGATGCCTAGCAGACAACTTGTCTTACTACCGTAGACCAAGGCAAAGAAAGTATTGAATACCTCAGCCTTTTCTTCATCCATGACTGCTGTGCTCCCTGCTGAATCCAAAAACAGGACAGAATTTCACCTTTGTCTTTTTTTTTTTTTTCTTTTTTTTTTTTCTAATATACTTGTAGAAGCATTTCCTGTTCTTTTTAACAGCTGAAGCCAGATTAATTTTCAGTTGGGCTTTGACCCTTCTAATTTTCTCCCTGCATATCCTCACGACAACCTGGTAGTTCTCCCCAGTGGCCTGCCCCTTATTCCAATGACCACAGAATCACCTTTTCTGCCTAAGCAGCAATCAAACCAGGCAACCAAGCCAGGCAAGCTTTCTTCCCCAACAGCTCATCTTTTGTCACATGGGAGCTGACAGTTCCTGTGCCTTTAACAGTTCTCTGTTGTATGTTGTACAGTGTGTAGCCTTTCTGGACTCCTTGGCCCCTCAGGACTGCCTCCCAAGGAACTCTGCCCACCAGTCTCTGAAACAGCGCAAAGTCTGCTAACCAGAAGTCCCAAATGGTGGTTCTGCTGACCCTCCTCATTACTTCTCCAACAACTGAGAACTCTATCAATTCCTAAATATGTATTTAAGCAAAAGAAGTTTCATAATATTTTCACTCTATGCTATTAGGAATTCTGAAACAACTAATTACTGCTAGTATGCAAATTTAGTGAAACCCAATTAAATAACTATCAGATATATGGTTAAATCTGCTAGCATAGATATGCTTTATATAAGTTTGTACACATACTGTGTTTGCTATGATACCTGTTTAAACAAATAAGTGATAAAAGACTAAATGAGTCAATATAAAAGATCCACTAAGTACCAAGTTGTGAATTTTATGCTATTAGATCTCTCCATGGGTAAACGTGTTGCTTGCTCTGCTGTAACAGACAAGCTCCCTCTTACATAAATGCTGTCTGTTTTAAAATAACAGATCTAGTAAAGGCCTAGATTTTCCTTATATCAAGGAAATATATTTTAAAGCCTCTTTTACTGCTTCAGAACAAAGCCAAAAGACATTCAGCTGTCAAAACAATAATGGTATTTGCATGTTTTGTTTCTGGTTTATTTTTGTTTTGTTTTGTTTGGGGTTTTTTTTTCAAATCTGGCAAAATACTCTATGAATGAAATAGGGAAAACTAAATTGATTATGTCCAAGCTTGTGATTGTAAAATCTCTGCTATCAAAGATATTTTAACTAGCTAGACTCCATTGATCTACAGCAAAGCTTTGTCAACCAAAGCTTTTTTTCTTAAATTGATTCTCCATCTTGTCTTCTCATTCTTTCAACAGCACACAGCAGGAAGCTCTGTCTACATACAGAAAACAGGATCTTGCTGTAGGCATGGGTATAAAACAAAAAGACAGTGATTAAAGAAAAAAACAGACTGCTGTTAGTATTTGATCTTAAAATTATTGATCTTGTCAATCAGTTACAGACAGAGGGCCCATTTAAACCTGTAATAACTATTAATGTTACCACAAAAATGCTGACCACTTCAAAAAACAGGGAAATCTATATTATAATACAATGCATATTTGGTGGTATAGCTATTTGTAGTATGTGACAGTAACATCTCACTTGACAAAGATCATATCCATAACATTTCTTTTAAAATTAACATGCTATAACAGCATTAGGTTCACATGATAGACTTAGATTTTGAAGAATTTGCTAACTACAAGATTTTGATTCTTTGGCTGCCAAAAGAATTTTTATCAGGCATTTTAGTTATAACAAAATATTTGTTCTTATAACAGACCCAAACTCAAGCAGCACATTAAAACACTGTTAAAACCCCATTAAGCTAAACCAGCATCCTGCTATCTTTGTGCTTTTTATGTGAAAGTGAATGTTTACTCTGTCTGAAGAATTTGTATTCCCATTGTAGTTGTACCAACATTATCTCTAAACATATTTATATGTAAGCATAATTGAAAATTAGTTAAAAAATAGAGTCAAGTCTTATTTCAAAACTAAATGTGCTTCAATTAAAAGCAAGTCATATTAAAAGCAAGAAATATTTGACCATTCATAACCAAACAAACCCCTATATATCCTGAATGCATCTCAATACATGCTTTAACTTACAATCAAGTGTCAGTCACTAAAGCTTGTCACCTTAAGATAAGATAGATATTTTCAAGGGCAGCAATTTCTGAGCACAAAATCCCACAGTGAACCAGCTTACAAATATTTAACCCAAATGTTCGTGTGACTTACAGTAAAGAGGGGAATGACTTCATTGACAATTTGATAAAGTCTCTGGGGGAAGGGAAAAGATACGAATACCACAGACAGCTATATCTGATCTGTAACAAGTAAAAATATAATTTACATAACAGACACTAGGAATATATTGTAGTTTTGTGCCAGCCAAAGGGTTTACAAAAAGCCTTTGCCCATTTCTAATATATAAGTAAAATAAATGTTATTAAATGCATTTTAAATGTACTTCGTTGATCTTCGGAATTTATCATAAGCCTCTAATTCATATTTTGGTGCCAGTCCAGTGTCTTATGTGATTTTGAAACCAGTAGAGGTCCATACTTGAATGGATTTTGGTTTTTTAATTTCTTTATTGGCTGAGTGGAAGGATTAAAGATACACTAAAAAGTTGTTATGATGGTGATAAAATAAACCACACATTGGTTTTCCCCTCACTTTAAAATCTGCTTTTTAAGCACATTTTTCTTCTAGAAGCTGGAATGAAATGTCATTAAGCATCTGGACATAATAAGAGCTATTTAAATTTTTGTTTGTTTTTACTAGTTAAAAAAAATAATTAAAAATTAATTTTAAAAGTTTTTTTAAAAGGACTGAACGATTTTGTACAGAAATTGTACAAACAAAAATCCCTTATTGTAAACAGGCTGCAGCTCTTTCAATTATTTTTAAAGAGGTAGTTAGATAGAAAATGCAGTAACTTCATAACCGTACTTTTTGTCATTACATGTAAGACTACTTTAACACTAAAAACAAAACCCTTCAGTATGCTTTTTTCATACTTTCTTATTATATATTAAGTGTTGAGCTTACCATGTATGAGAAGATACCATGTGGAACACTAGAAAGATGAAGAATGCTTAAATAATGTATCAATGAGAAAAAAAAAAAAGAATATTTATTATATTATCCCATGGAACATCAAACCAGTTGTTTTCCTGCAAGAGAAAAAAATAAATGTGAAACCTTTTCCCTTTGCTCAAAAGGAAAGATATTTTTGTATCTTTGTGGGTTTGACTAAGCATTTTTTTTCTAAACAGGAAGGAACCTTTCAATGCAGGAACCCTCTTCATAATGCTAGAGACAAATGCACAAAAATTTCTTTCACATTCTTGTCAGTTAAATTATTTATCAAGTGATCATGCTTTCTTTGTGCTTTTCTTTTAAGACAGTAGGACTTCACCCTTCACTCCTGCAGCATTCTTCAAGCCCTTGAAATAACTCTTCCTTTGAATTACTGGTTATTGGCACTGAAGTATTTCTCGGCTCCTTACCAGGACTTTGAAGCTTGTCAGGAATTAGTCAGGGTTTGACACAGAGGAACTCCACCTGGGTGAGGGGGAAAAGTTCTGTTCCTCCTAAAAGAAGTAAAAGAGTATGTGTGACTGTGTGTCAGTCTAGTGCTGGGACTTATCCCCACCACTCTGCTCACAGGAGAAAGCTTCTTGTGCAGATAGGAGGACATAGGAGGTTTTCACAAAAATGTTTCCGAAGGAAATGGACCTGTCCTCCCACACGAGGTCAAGCCCTGGCTGCTCTGGAAGACACGTGTTATAGAATCATAGAATCATAGATAAAGTCAGTTTTGGAATGGACCACAAGCATCATCTAGTTCCAGCCTCCCTGCCATGGGCTGGGACACCCTACCCTAGATTAGGCTGGACAGAGCCTCAGCCAGCCTGGCCTTAAATACGTCCAGGAATGTGGCCTCAACCGCCTCCCTGGACCACATGTTCCAGGGCCTCACCACTCTCATGGTGAAGAACTTCCTCCTCACATCCAATCTCAATCTCCCCATCTCCAGCTTTGCTCCATTCCCCCAGCCCTGCGTTGCTGAACAGCAAAGGCTTTCCTTCAAAGCCAGAGCAGCATCTTGAGGTGAGACTGGAAACTCAATCTAGGAAGTCAAACTCCTGGCAAAGCTTCCACTTTCCTGTGCAGGGAAAATTATTACCCCTGGTGTGGAGACCTTTGTGCTTCTACTATCCTATAGAATTGCAGAGGTGTCTGAATGCTGGTTATCACTCAGGGCAGACCGCATCTCAAGGACGTGGTGCAAAATCGCCTCTCCCTCCCCATTTCCAATCATATGAAATGCTGATTACTTGCTGATTAATATCACTGACAAGAATACAAAACCAAATACTATGTTTCCCTTTGCAACTCTTACCTCCCACTCCTTCCTAGTCCAAAAATTTAGCATTCATTTTCAGCATGATGTATTCCACTAGGCTTTTAGTCTGAATGAAAAAATAACATCAACACATGGGATCATTCTCTTTGCAAGAACTTTTCATTTACATGTGTGTGTATATGTATATCATATGTTAATATTGTCCTTTAACTTCAGCCTGCTTTATTGACTTTTAAAAAAGGCTTTGTCCTTTTTAAATCTGAAAATTTCAGGCCTGGTTTATTACTGTGTATAAAAGATGATGTATATACTAGATTTCCAGAAATTCATCTTAATGAGAAGTTAAAGTAGATTTTCAGATTGTGCAAGTTCTATTCTGATCTGATGATGACTTAATTTTTATCTTTGATGTGCAGGCATGTATCATTATTTATCTTTTCAAGTCCTCTGTTCATGCACACACTTGTGCATTTAGGATGGCATGTGAGCAGCCTGGCACAGCAGATAGCAATAAATGTATTGCTTTGCAAAATGATTGTAAAGTAAAAATTGTGAGGTATGAAAAGTGAAAGGGGTATAAGTAAAAGTTTTCAATAAACCAGCTTTTTAAATTCTTATTTATATATCTATATCAGGTACATGAAAAACAAAGACATGAGAACCCTTGGTTAGTCATGCAAGGCTTCTGTATAAGTTAAACCTCAGAAGGTGGCCACAGTCATTGTGAAGTTTTGGGTAAGAGGAAAGCCTGAGTGCTTTCTTGGTCACAGAGCTTTGTTTACCTCAGTTCTTCAGTGAGGGACAAGATGAACCTCAGTTGTGATGCCAGATACCAGAAAAGCTGTGTTTCAGAGCAAAATTTCATGCCTTTTCTGCCTCACCTATGAACCAACTCATGGTCAGGAAAAGTCAATTAGCAGCAAACAGAGAAAACATTCACATACAAAGTTCTCTGTTTGTCCATCATGCAGATGATATGAGATTGTGCTTTTAGCAGCATTGTGGCCACATTTATTGCTCTCATTTCATCAGCCTGCTCTGAAATTTCCTTTGCGAGAAAATGCAGAAGGGTTTCTTGGAGTAACTTCCAAATTTTGGTTCTTAAAGTAATTGGTCAGACCACACTGAGAAGTCTTCAAATTTTGCCTTTGCGAAAGCCAACTATAAATTGATCCCTAGATAAAAACACAGAACATTGCTAGTTACTCCTACTGTAAATTAGTGCAGTTGAGGCACAGTCTAGCGATCGAGAATCATGTCCTCTGTGATCATAGTCAGAATGTGATTTTCATGACAGGCTCCTTTGGCTCTCTAAAAGATGGTGGCTGCCCTCTAGTGATAAAGATATTTCTGCTGACACTTTGCAGTAGATGCAAACATGCTAATAAATACTGTCTTGTAGATCAATATGTATCAAGAGATTTGGATCTAAGAAAGATAAGAACTCTTAAGATCATGAGCAAAAACACTGTGCTTGGAGCCATTAGAAAAAGGAGTATTCCAGGTTGAATGGAGATGCCATTTTCAGTCACAGAAATTTTCCATAGTAAATTTTATTTAATCACAAGTTCTCAGAATTAAAAAAAATCCTGCTATTTCTATTATCAGCTAAACAAACTGTTAATAGTATAATAATATACAAGAATAAGTGCTCTTTGTTGCAGGTGGGTGCACTGTTGGCTAAAAGCATTCAATTCTCATCCACTTGCCAACACAAATTATGTTTTTTTTACAATACTTCTACGTGTTATGCGTGTGTCTGTATCTGAAAGTGATAGCTTAGTCATAGTCTTGTAATTTCCTGTGTGAAATCTCAAGTTGAACTGAAGCCTCAGTTGCAGAATATATTCTGGGAATAATACAGGCAATATTAAATGCTAGAAATGCTACCAGTAATCATGAAGGGCTAAACTGAGAATTAATAAATAGCTATATTGAATGTTTACATCGGTGTGTCATTTTATGCCGGCTATGAATAGCCAATAGTATATAATGATATGATTCGGAAACAAATATATTAAATAATAGTCCGTGCTTCTAGTTGCTCTGGGAGAATCTGAAACCTCAACTATACAAAAACTACAGGGAAAAATTATCTCATTTCTTCACCATGAATCACCTCAAAATAAGGAATCTGGGGATAAAACATAAAAGTTTTTTCCTCTGTCTTGGTGTCTACGAGAATGAAAGTTAATATTTCTGAAGTATTGTGCATTTCATTTACTTAATTGGTATTTTCATTTCTAGATTTTTCTTTTTACCTTTAAAAGGGTATTCAATTGGGGTCTTACTAAGATCAGAAAAACTTGTCTTCCTTAACTGATGCCCTGAACTCTCTGTTACAAAGAGAACACTGCCATATCACCTAACTTACACTCATTTATGCACAATAAATATTTACCTTTTCCCTGTTCAGCAAGTTCATTCCTTTGTACTGTCATTCTTGTTGCAAATCTGCTATGAAGAATGACATTATCAGGGACCTGGACAGGCTGGGTCAGTGGGCTGAGGCCAATAGGAGGAGATTCAACAGCACCAAGTGCAGGGTCCTACATTTTGGCCACAATAACCCCATGCAGTGCTACAGACTGGGGGGATGAGTGGCTTGAGAGCTGAAAGTGACCTGGCAGTGCTGGCTGACCACAGCTGAATGTGAGCCAGCAGTGTGCCCAGGTGACATGGAAAGCCAATGGCTTTCAGGAATAGTACAAGGATGTAATTCTGCCCCTGTACTCATCACTGGAGAGGCCTCACCTAGAGCACTGTGTGCAGCTCTGGGCCCCTCGCTTCAAGAAGGATACTGAGGTGCAGGACAGGATCCAGAGGAAAACAATGAGTCCGATGAGGCGGCTGCAGAGAAAGTCTTATGAGGAGAGGCTAAAGGAGCTGGGGATGTTCAGCCTGGAGAAGAGGAGACTTAGAGGGGACCTTATCACTCTCTACAACTAACTAAAAGGAAGTCATAGTCAGGTGGGGGTTGGGCTCTTCTCCCAGGCAGCTGGTGACAGGACAAGAGGGCATGATCTGAAGCTGTGCCAGGGGAGGTTTAGATTGGATATTAGGAAGCACTTCCTCATGGGTGATTAGGCACTGGAATGGACTGCCCAGAGAGGTGATGGAGTCGCCATCCTTGGAGGTCTTTAAGAAAAGATTGGATGTGGCACTTGGTGGCGTGGTTTAGCTGTTGTGGTGTGAGGTCACAGGCTAGACTTGATGATCTCAGAAGTCTTTTCCAGTCTCAATTATTCTGTGATTCTGTGTGTGTGTGATCATGGGCTTTTAAAATCTGTAAAATTTTCGGTCCTGAATTCGCTCAAATCCCAATATCTCTCCTGAAGCCCAAATCTGTAGTTCAAGTTGGCATCTCATACTTAAACACTAACTGGAAATTATATAGTCTCTTCTTCAGGAATAACTGATGCTCAAGAAAGCTTTTAAGCACATAGTTAATTCACACTGCACTGTCATACTGCCAAAGAATCTTTTTATCACAAAGACAGTAATCCTTCTTTCCAAATTAAATAATACGTCTTAATGACTCTGTCAGATTTACTGTCCTTAGTTGGGAAAATAGGAAAAACATTTCCTATTTGGCAAAAGCATTTACAGTATGCAGAAAAGTTGGCTTCAGTTGAATTTAAATAAATTTAAAATTCCTCCCCAAATTTTCAATGTTTCCTGAAGTAGAGCTTGAGAAGGGATGAATATAACCCCTTTCCATCTCTCCTGGTGTATATATTTTTCTCTCCATATTTATAAGCAGTTTATATTTAGCTTCATATGTTTTAATACTGAAAAGTTTAACATCAGCAGATCAAAAATATTTATGAGAAGTGAGTTTCTACATTTAGCAAAATCCTGGTACTGAACTATTTAAATTTGCATATAGGGAGAATTCCAACAACATTTTTATTTTAAGAAACCATATAAACTATCTTGAATGTAACTTCTTGACATAGACAAAATTTATGGACTAGTCTAGCATTGCACCTGAGCAACTGGAAAGTTGATTATGTTACACCTCTGTGTACTGATGAACACATCACATGAACAAAGCTGTGCTTTTGACAGACTTCTCCAGCTGCTGTCTTCTACTTATGGGAGATGCTGAAAAGTGTAGCAGTTCTGTTGCTGTTGCCCTGCAGCTGATTAAAGAGAAATACTGGAGGAAGGTAAAAATTTCTCTAGTCTTGACTAAAATACCTCATTTCTTGCTACCTACCCACTCTCATCAGATCTCATAACTTCAATCTTACTATAACCTGTCAGTTATGACAACCTGAGAGTTGGCTTTCTTGTTTTCCACAGATTTTGATAAGATTCTTACAGGACACACTTGGCTATGTTGTTGTCATAATCTGTGATATTAAACCATGACAAAAAATAATGAAATTGCTGCAATATCCGTTTCAGCATTTCATGCAAAAAGAAGCAGATTCTTCCCATTTTTACACATGAACACTCATCAAGACATTTCCAACTTCTCTTTTTTTTTTTTTTTAGAATAGATGACCAAACTATTCCCTAGTTTACTTTTCTAAATGGAATTATATAGATTTGTTGTATTATTCATTATTGTAGTGGTTAAAGTGATCAGTTTTCTTACATGGGGACTGGCTGTCCTTCTAAATGTGACTTTTTCATTTATTTTTAACTGTCCAAGGGACCCAGGTAGCCTTACCCTACAAAGGCATTCTGGATCTGATCTGCTTTAGACAGATATAACCAGGCTAACCTCATGAAATTTAACAAGGCCAAGTGTAAGGTCCTGCACCTGGGGCGCTGCAATCCCAAGCACAAATACAGGCTGGGTGGTGAGTGGCTGGAGAGCAGCTCTGAGGAAAAGGACCTGGGGGTCTGGGTGGATGAGAAGCTCAACATGAGCCTGCAGTGTGCACACGCGGCTCAGACAGCCAACCGTGTCCTGGGCTGCATTAAGAGAGGCATTACCAGCAGGGCAAGGGAGGTGATTCTCCCCCTTTACTCTGCTCTTGTCAGACCCCACCTAGAATACTGTGTGCAATTCTGGAGCCCCCAGCACAAGAAGGACATGGAACTGTTGGAGAGAGTTCAGAGGAGGGCCACGAAGATGATCAGAGGGCTGGAGCACCTCTGCTATGAGGACAGGCTGAGAGAGTTGGGGCTTTTCAGCCTGGAGAAGAGAAGGCTTCGGGGAGACCTTATAGCAGCCTACCAGTATCTGAGGGGGGCCTACAGGAGGGCTGGGGAGGGGCTGTTCACAAGGCCTTGTAATGACAGGACGAGGGGGAATGGGTTCAAATTGGCGGAGGGGAGATTTGAACGGGATGTTAGGAAGAAATTCTTCACAGTGAGGGCGGTGAGGCACTGGAACAGGTTGCCCAGGGAGGTTGTGTCTGCTCCCTCCCTGGATGTGTTCAAGGCCAGGCTGGATGAGGTCTTGAGCGTCCTGATCTAGTGGGAGGTGTCCCTGCCTATGGCGGGGGGTTGGAACTGGATGATCTTTGAGGTCTCTTCCAACCTAGACCATTCTATGATTCTATGATTCTATATTAATTATTCTACTTCTCCTGACAACGTGGTGTTTCACTTACATGTAGGACTCATCTGGAGAAAGCTAAGCTACTCCTCTCACACAACAGAAAATCCTGATTTGATACTGGACTCCTAGCTAATATTCAATGTCAGTCCAAGTGTATCTTATGTCCTTGCTTCCTAGTCTTCTCTAAGCCACTTATCCTCTTGTCATCCCTTTGCTTTGCTGAAATCATGCAAAACGTCTTAATAAAAGGAAACCAAACCTAAGTCACTCGTTATGTGCTCATAGGATACATCCTTTATGAGCATACACAACTGCTTACAATCATTTTGAATGGGGAATACATTCATCTGTCTTCCATTACCTTCCAGAAGTTAATGACCCTGTACATTAGTTTCTCATGAAAATGCCTCCATGGAAACATTTTGAGATCCAAACATCTTAGTTCTGTTCATTTTACTGAACTGCTGTACCTTATTTTGCTTTATCGTACATGTTCTGCATCAGAAAGCAATACTGCATTGAGTTACACCAGCTGACTCTGGCTCTCTGACTTGCAGATTTTCTTCACAATGTTTTCAAGTGATAAAATTTGGAACCAGGTGCTGAGTTCTCTAAATAGGTGTGTTTTTTCATCTTAAGTCTTGCTAAACCAAGAAAGCACACTCACAGTTAATATAATAGTTGATTTCAAAACTGTAAAGGTGCCTCATGTAGGAGAGGTTTATGCATTGCCTGTGGAACCATAGTGACCACAGATATGGGTCACTATCTCTGATAATGTTCTGCCTCTGAAGCATGAGTACACTGCCCCCTCCAGTGTTCCTCTTCCACACTCCTCCAATGCATGGAACTGTTTGGCCTGAAGAAGAGAATTCTCCAGGACCTTACATCATCCTTCCAGTGCCAGAAGGGGGACTACAAGAAAGTGAGGAAGGACTCTTTACAAGGGCTTGTGCTAGTTTTAAGCTAGAAGAGAGTAGATTTAGACTGGATATTAGGGAAAAAAACTTTTACAGTCAGAGTGGTGAGGCACTGGAAAACTTTGACAAGGAAGGCTGTGGATACACCCTAGCTGAAGGTGTTCAAGGCCAGATTGGACAAGGTCTCGAGCAACCTGAGCTAGTAGAAGATGTACCTGCCCATGTCACAGGGATTGGAACTAGATGCTCTTTAGAGTCCCTTGCAATTCAAACGACTCTATGATTCATCTGATCCTCCCTGCATTGACTCAGCTCTGCTACCTGGCACTCCAGCAAAAGAAAAGCAAGCAAGTTTCCACTGGGTTAATGATCTGCATGGCACTGAGCTGAATGCTGATTTCATTCTGGAGGACCAGTGCCACTAAAAAGCAGGGTAGCTTCTAGTACACGAACATAGGGAGACATGGAAAGGGAACAATGCTTTTTCTTTCAGAGGCTATAATTTGTTTGCCACCTCATGTAACTTAACTCTAAAGGTTCTCCACATGAAGACACTTTTATATGCCAGATTTTTAGGCTGTAATTTTTTTGTTTGCTTAGTTTTTTTTTGTGATGGGGTTGTGGGGAAGTGTTTGTTTTGTTTGGGTTTCTTTTTTCACACACCTCTTTCATAAATTGTGCCACTATGATTAAATTTTGAAGAAGAGTGCACTTTTATCAATGTAAAACTTTTTCCTATAAATAAGTCTCTTTAGGTGAAAATCTATAGAAACTGAAGAGTAGTGGATGGAAAACCACTCTGACATATATAAAACAGTAATAGCAAGGAAAGGGTGAGAGAATTACCGTACTGGTGCAGAGTGTGGCAATAACACCATATCTAGGACCTCCACATTCCCTGATGTAGCTCCATGCACATTCAATAGACATTTTGACATGGTGCCATTCTCTTGATCTCACTTTATTCCCATGCACAGTGAAAGCAAATTATGAAATCTCAGAAATAGCTAAGAAACAGCTCTTAAGTTAGATCTTTGTCAAGGGGCTGTCACTTAGTTTGTAACACAGCTAGAATTGTAACCCAGCTGATCTCTAGGTGCTACAGAGATATGAATGTTGAATCATGATCATCAGCACTGAAAACATATCATTTTGAAATATTAGGTGTTTTGTATATAGACTGTGGTTCTAATGGAGTGTCTAAATTTCATTCTTTATCTCGGACCTTGATTTTATTGTGTCTTTTTTGGTTTTTTTTTGTTTGGCTTTTTTTTTTTTTTAATAGTTTGTTTGGTTTTAGTTTTGTTTATTTTTTAAATAATAAAGTAAATCTCCAGTAATTTCTTATGCTGTTGTCATCATCACCTGTTAGCATAGCATCTCTTCCAACCAAGTAAGCCCATCTACAGAGCAATTTATCAGCAGAGCTGTGTTGAGCCATATTCCAGGGATTTTAAACTGGTTCTGCCCTTTAAGAAATGTCTTATAAAGCCTACTGATGGATACTATCTACTTTTGCATTGACCTGTTTATCTTAGCACTTCAACAAGCAAGGAGACTTCTGCTGAAATCAGCAGGAGCACTCACATCTTTTTCCATCCTGAAAAGACATTTGGAAGAATTCGAGACTGGAGAAAACAGTAGATCAATCTTGAAGAAGTTCCCTTACAAGAATGGTGACAGTACTAGAGAGGAGCTAGCATTAAAATGTGCTCTGGAGGGAAAAAACGAGAATAGAGAAATTTGACCTACATGGCTTGGAGAAGGGTAAAAAAGGTCAATGTGTTTATTACTAATAAATCTATCTCCTAATCCGGGTGGAATTCTGCAGCTGTAGGATGCAGAGGGTAAAAGGAGGTGAGGAGGTTGATTTTTTGTTTTTTTAATAAGAGAAAATCAATATCCTAATCAATATCAGATCAAAGATGATGAGTAGGGAAGAGAATCTACATAATGTAAGGTTCTAAATTGCTTTCCTAAAATACCCATGTTAATGACAAAGGAACTCATTCCAAATTAGTGTATACTGGCATCATTTAATATAACTGCTATAACTTAACTTGGACCAGCTGGGAAATCAGCTTAGCTTAACCAAAGGTAACTAGGGTAGAATTGCCCATTTTCCTCAGTGATACTTTCTCCATAGTAATAAAAATACATTTATACAGGTTTTAACCAAAATCAAACACAGAGTGAGGATAGTTTGAGTGTCAGGAAAGTCTGATGAAGCTTCTTTTTAAGCTGGGCTACAAAAATAGTCCTTCCTTTGCCCCTCTGTTCAAAAACTGAGATTCCTGACTAGCAGAATAACTAAGCTATTGCAGCTGAAGATCTCACATTAACATGAACTAATGAACACCCCCATTCAGACATATCATGATGCTCCTATTGCTGTAATGTCTAAAGTATCCAGCCCAGACATGTCATATACATGCCTTTGAATAACTTCAGTTTAATAAGGTTCCGTGGCTGAAAGACTTTACAACATGATTCTTGTATTTTGCAGGAATAAAAATTGGAATAGGCTACAACAATCTGCATTAAATACATGCCACATTCTTTGCCTTCTATATATAACTCAAACATTCTTATTAGTTTATGAAAACATCATGTTTATTAAAGATACAAGTTTGTGATTAATGTGGAATTCATTGTATATATACACTATTAAAATAAAATAAAACCCTTTAAAGAATCTTTATAGAAGATGTAATTTTTCATTATGGCTATTGCCAGTGTTATACATAAGGAGTCTTGACTGACTTTGGTGGTATATGGGGTAGTGGAAAAATGACAGGAGAAATGAGCAGACTCCTTCTTGGCTATAGAGAGAAATAAGTAACATTATGTCTAGATACAGGAAATATAAATTAAAACAGTAGATGTGGTGGATATGATGTCTTAATTTTTGTGCTATGCTCAAATTAACAATTTATTATTAAGGAAGGCTTTTTAATATTCTGATATGGCTGGAGTTATCTGTGAAAATACTGGGTTAAAAACTTCTGTGAGCTAAAAAGCCAATTATTTCTTGATGTACTGGTCAATTTAAAGTTGTTTTCCAAACCAGCTACTTCAATCCACGTTTATATATAATTTGTGTAAAATAAACTGCCGTGCATGTGCCATATGAATTACAGCTGTCATCCTCTAAGTGTCTACTAGTACAGTATGCTCATGCAAGAACAAATTTTTAATTTAGTAAAAGATAAAGCAGGCAATTTCACATTGCAGAAAAATAAAATTAATGAAATGTCTTGTAAGATCCACTTTCTGAAATGTACGTGGTATCTGGAAAAATAATGCAAATTTTTGTATTGCAATCAAACCTAAGAAAATTTTAAAAGAAAATAGTAGTTCAATTAGTAAATTCTCATTTTTATAATTTTCATATTTAAAAACAAGTTGATAATAGATAATTTGTAGGTGACTAGTGCTTAAAAATATTTTTTCTTATTATGCAACAATATGAAATATGATTGAAGTTCAAAAATGAATGACAACTTATCAGGTTGTCTATTCTTTCCATCCAAGTTAACAGCTAAACAAGTGGATTATTTGTATAGATTATCTGCAATATGTATTTGCATTCAGTTATATGGCATAAACTAAAAGCTGAATCCAGGACATTTTTTCAAATTGTGCATTAAATTGTGCTAAGGTTTTTGTTTTCTCTTGCATAAAAACAGTTGCATTTAAACACGCATCTCAGCATGTTTAAAATGGAATATAGTCTCGGGTTTTGTTTGTTCACTTGCTTAGATTTGGGTTGGGTTTTTGTTCGCTTGTTTGGTTTTGGTTTTTTGTGTTTTGGGTTTTTTTGTTTGGGTTTTTTGGTTTTTTGTTTTTTTCATTTCAAGGTGTAGTTACCAGTCATGAAAGATTCCAGATGGTTATTAACAGAGACCAAATACTTCTTACTTTAAACATATTCATTCAGTATGCTAAAACTCACTGTAGGTTGTCTTTTACATTCAGGGTGCAAAACATATCTAGTTCTGAAGCAACCTTGATTTCTCACAAACACAGTTAATAAAAGTGACCCTTTCAGCCAGGATACGCTTGATCAGATCAAATACCCAAGCATTATCAGAAGTTGTATCAGTTTATTTTTCAGTGTCATACTGATATCTCTTATCCCTTCTAGATAGCAATTCTTATTAATTTGGCCTCTTTCCTGGGGCAGCACTTGTTTTCAGACATTTGTAGGGGAAAAACAGAAGGTGGTAATTATTCTACAGGCTTTCATGGATACAGTCGAAAAATTTTTGCTTCTTATATATGATGGATTTTGACCACAGTGGCAGAGGATCTGTATTACTCTGCTGCTACTGCTGAGCTTTAAAATATCCAAAGCACAATACATGTGGAACATGTTGTTTTCACTTTAGTAAGTTTATAATTTTGTTATCTTCTTAAACTGTGGTTGCATCTGTCTAAAACTCACAACTCAAAAGTTGTGGCCTTGGGCCAAATTCTCAGATGCTAGTAACTGTTACCGACATCGGCAAAGTTATGACAGTTTATAATGAGTAAAGGTGTATTTTCCTAAAATTACTGGAGAATAAAGTGTGATAAGTAAAATTTGGATATGAAAAAAAAATCTTTGGAACCATTTGCTGCTGATTAGATGATATTAAAAAAATATGTAGAGAGAGGGAGAGAGTCCTCTTTTGTGCAGTCGTAATACCAGAAAACCAAAGGAAGATGCTGATGGCTTGAATAGATTAGTGATATTGTGGCTAATAGGGGTCCAGAAGTCTTAATTGGTTTCCAGTAAACATTATAAACATGTTGGTATGGTTCCATTCATTTCATGTGCTGTGTATTAGATAGATAGTATTCACACTGATAGCTGCAATTCAATTACAAAAGGTCTGTTCCTTATTCAATTTTGGTTGTGTCATCCCATTATGTTGGCTATGAAGCATTGCAAGGCTCAATACAGCATGTGTCATGATGTCAGAGAGATAATGCCACACAATGGCTCAATATTGGTTGCAAGGATTTTCATCCAGATTGGAATCAATGTTGTAAGTGGTTATTAAATCCACACTTTCTGGCTAACAAAAACAAAGTGAAAGATCTGAGGAAGTACATAATTTTTTATCATAAAGAGCAATTGCAGTGAGTAGTAAAATTGCTCAACATTGGTGAATCCATCAATATGAATAAACATATCAAACCTTGCAGGATGGAGGACCCTGCTGACAGGCTGCCTTCTGAGGCTTAATGAATTCACAGTATGAACAAATTGATTCCACCATTCAAATTACTCAATTTACTACAGCTGCCAAACAAATGACTGGAGCAATACTCCAGGTTGTAGAATGTAGGTTTTCTTCTTCTCATCTACTACTAGAGATTGTCCACAGACTTTGAAAATGTCTTTTTTTTTTTTTTAATAATTTTGTGGAATATGCTTTCCAGTGAACAAAACCTGCTTAAATGAGGACCACGATTATCACTTTTGCAAGCATGAGGTGAGCATAAAATATTTGGACTCTGTTTTGTGAGAGTGGATTTGCCAAAGTATACTAAAGAAAAAGGGTGATAGGCTGATGTAAATGTCTGTGAGACCAGGTCTGAAAATAATGTGTTCAAATATTTCATCATCTTATATAGTTCCTAAGACTTTATAGGATGGAGTATTTGAAAAGAAAGGAGAGCTTTCATAAGCACATTTGTATGAGATTCCTTATTAAGGGAAGCAACACTCCTATCTGGGAACTCACAAAGAAGGTATGGATTTTAGGATGGGAAAAAATACAACAGATAATGGGGTGAACATTTTGGGCATGAGGTAGATTAGAAACTGCTGACTTATAGAAAAGTCAGTTGGGTGTTGCAGGAAACTGTAAATCTGCAGGACAAGATACAGAGTAGGATCAGTATCATTGAGTGGGAAGATGCTATAAGTCTTTTGTTAGGTGGAATAAAATGAAGAGGGTTAGAATAAGCACTAAAATCTATTTAGCCTGGCCCTGATTATTCTGAATTAATATTCCTGCTAATTTGTAGTGCTGATTTCATTGCTAAAAATGGATATGAAACACTTTTTATTGAATAGTTGATTAGAAGACTGGTTTACGACAGATGATTCTTAATCCACACTTCAGTTTGATAGATAGACTTTCATATCTACAAGAGAAGGAAAAAAAAAAAAAAAAAAAAACAAAAAAACCCCCCCAAAACAACAAAACAACCAAATCTTAAAGCCACTATTTTAATAAATGTCCCCTCAAGGTCTCAAAAGTATTTACTACTCTCACTTCTCCATGGCGGCATATAATTAAATGGTGCTTCTGACTTTCAATATCATATTGGATTTAGAAAAGAAGTATCTCAGTAAAATGTGTATTGTTCATGATGCGAGTTTTAGGGACCCTAATTTCAGTGAAATGCTTTTGAAAACGTGGATGTCAGATGAGCAGGATAAAACAACTGAGGAATCCTGCTATTTCAGAAATTATCTTTTTATGTTAAATGGTGGGAAATGGCAAGCCTAATAAAGTAAAAGGGAAGGGGACTATCAATGACTCCCTTCAAGGCAGTCTGCCAGATAGCCTTGGCCAGATTTCCACATTGCTATGTTCAGATTTTATTAAATTAAAATAAAACCTGTCATCTTGGCTTTCACTGGCACAGTCAAATGCACAGTTTTTTACTTAGTTTCAGTGTCAGCCTTGCACTTCCAGCCAGCATTAATATTTCACAATGTAATATACATATTTCTGTGGCATTTTTTACATATCTGGCAAACAGTTACTGAAAAATACTCTTCTAAAAGTTAAAAAAAAAAATAAAATTACACTGTTACTAACTGTTTGATCATGTCAACTCCTTTTCACTGTTCTCCCGCAGGGACCAAAGCATTTGGAAATGTAAATTAAAAAATCAAAGAAATCAGAAATGGAAAATTCCCATTAGGTCATCTAATCCAATCCTCTAGTAGCACATAATTGCTCCCTGTAATATATTTTCCACTGTTTTGTTCAGTCTGGTTTCAGATACTTGGGAACACTGATTGCTGACATGCTTTTTGAAAACTAGAGTTCAGATGGACCCACCATAACCTCCAAGGTCACACCTTGCCTCTTCTCATTTGTCGTGGCGGTCACAGCTTTGTAGTGTTTCATATAGGGACCAGAGATTGCCAAAATGGAAAAGAAAAGCTGCAGGTTTGTGCTCCCCCTCTTCTTTCCCCTGGGATTTTCCTTCTGTCATGTCTAAAGTAATGAAGACCAGAACTGCTTCATATGTTGATAGAAGTGGCTTCAGCATCTAGTTCCACTGCTGCTGTCAGAAACTTCGGGCATGAATCTGGCCTAGAAGGACAAAATCTTTTGCTAGATACATTCCACCATTAGTCACAGTGCAGGCTAATGCAGGTCTTAACAATACAAAAATGCAGCAGCTGTCAATGAGTTTTAGTATTCTTTGCCTCCCCCTGTCAAGGCCTTGGACAGCCACTGGTGTGAATGACAGCATCAGAGGAACACGGTTGGCTTGGAGGAGCAGCAGTTCACAAAGCGTAGCAGTGAGTTAGAGTCTTTGACAGAGAAATGTCTTGAGACATTCCACTTTAAGTCCAATAGTGCTAGACAACCTAAGTTATTGGGCTGCTACCAAAGGTCTGCAGAAAGCTCTTACTCACACTTCTGCACATTCAGAGAGGTAGAGGCATGCCTGATGTCTGAAAGACAGAGTACCTTACAAACAAATGTGTATAGACCTAAAAGGAACATCTTTTTTTATGTGGATCAGAGAAACAGGAAGTCTAATAGATACAGTACCTTGAAGACCTGGAGATGATAATGCTATTGCTCTCTGCTTCTTCTGAATGTCTATCTGCCTGATTGTTCTTGAGTGTCAGTTGCTCATGAGACATTCATGTCTTTATGTCAGAAGTACTTTGCAAGGGTATTTTCTGATCATGAACAGCTTGAAGCATTTTAGGCATTTCCTATCAAAACCAATAGGTTTTGAATGTCTCTTTTTTCCAAGTTCCAAGATGACTTCTTACATTCATTGAGTAAAGCCTAAAGGAAACATGATCATTCATGTACTCAAACAAAAGTTGATCAGTTCCTCTCTATGTTTTTATTAGGAGATAGAATTCAGAATAGATATGGGAAAAAAAAAAAAGGGGGCAGCTCTAGGGAAGCCCTGTTTAACACCATGAATTCAGAATACTGCCACACAAATAAATGAAGATGCATACTATTTCAAAGTATTGCAAAGTATTACAGTTAATATCAATATTGAGATATATATGCAGTATGTAAGAATTATCAGCATGCCACGAGCTGGAAATCCATGTGCTACAGAAAAAATGTAGTCATTCTTTTTGGTGCGCATGTGAGGCATCTGTTATAAAAGAAATTGCCTTATACATGCACTTATCCACACGGCTTTATTTTGTGGTACAGACCCTATTTATTTCATTACAGCTTCACTGAAGAAACTCAACATACAAGTGAATAACTTAGCATGGCTGGGGAGCTTTTAAGATTCTCTAGCTGTGGAGATCTATGCAAACTTTTGGAAATGTGGAAAAGACTTCTTCACCACTAGATAACTGCATATGCATTTTCCTAAAAATATGTGTGTATATATATGTATATATATATATTCTGGACTTCATTTCCTTACAGGTATGTTGTGAAGTCTCTATATGAAGCCTTGAGTTTTGTGAACTATGTCCTATAAACAAATTTGCACTGTCATTTAACTATCTATTACAGAGGACGCTGTTCCAGAGCTTATAAACAATGACTACAGTTTTGGTCAGAGCTCATTTTACTGTTCCTGCAGGGAAAACAGAAGTGACAAAATGTAGCCAGTGCAGATTGTTCAAGCAATCCACCTCAAGAATGAAAAACAGAGTTGTGAGGATAACACAAGAAGGAGATGGAACTGTTTGAGCAAGGCCAGAGGAGGGCTGTGAAGATGATCAGCTGGAATACCTCTAGCTATGAGGACAGGCTGAGCAAGTTGGGGCTTTTCACTCTGGAGAAGAGAAGGCTTCAAGAAGACCTTATAGTAGCCTTCCAGTATCTGAAGGGGGCCTACAGGAAGGCTGGGGAGGGTCTTGCAACGACAGCATGAGAGGTAATGGGTTTAAACTGGAAGAAGGGAGATTTAAACAGGATGTTAGGAGGAAGTTCTTTGCAGTGAGGATGGCGAGACACTGGAATGGGTTGCCTAGGGAGGTTCTGCCTGATCTCTCTCTGGAGATGTTCAAGGCCATGTTGGATGAGGCCCCTTCCAAAATAAACCATTGTATCAGTCTATGATATTCTCATCTAATTATTTCACAATCCACTATTTTGAACATTGGAATTACTTCAGTAATTACTTGCAATTTTATTTTAGAAGAACACTTTGAACTGTAAGACTGCAAAATACAGTCCACTCCATGCAAAGTTTATAAAAAAAAAAAAACGGATTCAAGTGAAAGCACTTTTAAACTACTAATCTAAATGATGAGTAGAGGTGCCAAAACAGGTTGATAAATCCTTCAGTCATCCTACATCTTTTCCAGCAGTTTTCAAGTCATACTTGATTTTTTTGCCTTTCAAATGCTATGCTTATACCTTATATATAGATACTTTTCTCTTTTTTTTCCCCTGTGAACAACACAATTAGCTGCTTTATCTTAACAAGAAGTGTTCAGTAAATCTAATTCTCATATATGAAGGCATTCCCACAGAAAACTCATTTCCATAGCATTTTAGGCTGGCAGAGGAGAAAGGAGGCATCTTAATATTTTCTAAGGAAACAAAACTCTATCATCTTCCCATAACTGTTTTAAGAATGACTGTGTAAGACAGTGTATCAATCACTGTATTTGGTTTTGTTTTTAAAGAAGTGTAGCTTGAATTTTTGATCCTTCTCCCACACATGTCTCCTTGTTTTGTATCCAGACTAGAAAAGCTCAGATACACTGCTGGTATTTTGAGGTATAGTTGGTGGATAGTTGCTCATATTTCTGATGCTGAAGGAGTTCTAGAAGAAACCTGGGATTTAGTTGTGGGGGTTTTTTGTTTGTTTGTTTGTCTGTCTGTTTTCTTTCAGGTGTTTTAACCCAGGAAACTACAGACCAGACACCCTCACTTCCATCCATGGAAAGGTAATGGAGCAGGTCATTCTGGAGGTCATCTCTAAGCACACAGAAGACAGAAAGGTTACCACGTGTATCCGGCACTTATGAAGGAGAAACTCTGTTTAGTTAATCTGAAGAAGCTGAGGTTGTTCACTCTTGAGAAGAGGAAGCTGAGGGAAGACCTTATCACTCTCTACAAGTACCTGAAGGGAGGTTAAAGTGAGGAGGGGGCCAGCCTCTTCTCTCTGATGACAAGTGACAGGACTAGAGGAAATGGTTACAAGTTGTGTCATGGGGGGTTTAGGCTACATATTAGGAAATTCTTCATTGAAAGTGTTATCGATCATTGGAATGGTGTCTGCCTGGGCCAGCAGTGGAGTCACCCTCCCAGGGAGTGTTCAAGCATGTGGACTTGGCACTTAGGGGTATAGTTTATTGTTGACCCTTCAGCCCTGGATTGAAGGTTGGACTGGACAACTTCTGAGATCTCTTCCAACCATATATGTTCTGTGATTCTGTCATAGCCTTGTATGACAGTATGACTGAACAGGTAGATGTGGGAAGAGCAGTGGATTTTGTCTGCCTTGACTTTAGCAAGGCTTTTGACACTGTCTTCTGTAACAACCTAGTAGGCAAGTTCAGGAAGCATAGGTTAGAAGAGTAGGTAGTGAGATGAATTGTGAAATGGCTAAACAGTAGACCTCAGAGTGTCATGGTCAATAGCACAGGTCCCGTCCAAGGCCTGCAGTGAGGTTTTTTCCCCAGGGAACAGTACTTAGTCTGGTCTTGTTCAGCGTATTCATCAATGACCTGGACAAGGAGATGGAGTATATTCTCAACAAGTTTGTTGATGATATCAAACTGGGAAGGTTGGCTGATACACTAGAAGTTTGTGCTGGCATTCTGCAAGATCTGGATGGGCTGGAGATCTGGGCAAAGGACAATCTACTGGAGTTTAATAAGGATAAATGTAGAGTCTTGCACCTTGGGAGGAATAGCACCATATACCAGTACAGATTAGGGGCTGACATTCTGGAAATCAGCCCCATGGAGAAGGATCTTGGAGTCCTGATAGACAATAAGTTATTCACAAGACAGATATGTGCCCTTGTGGCCAAAAAGGCCAATGGTATCCTGGGGTGCACTAAGAAGAGTGTAACCCTAGTGAGACCACATCTGGATTATTGTGTCCAGTTCTGGGCTTCCCAGTTTAAGAAGGGCAGGGAAATAGTAGACAGAGTCCAAAGTGGGGCTATAAGAGTGACTAAGGGGCACAAACATCTCTCTTATGAGGAAAGGCTGAGATACCTGACCCTGTTTAGTCTGGACAAGACTGAGAGGGAATCTTACTAATGCTTACACTTATCTGAAGGGTGGGTGTCAAGAAGACAGGGCCAGTCTTTTTTCATTGGTGTCCAGTGATAGAATGAAGGGCAACAGATGCAAATTGGAACACAGATATTTCCACCTCAATAAGAAGTACTTCTTAACTGTAAATGCAATGGAGCACCTGAAACAGCTGGCGAGAGAGGTTGTGGAGTCTCCTTGTCCAGAGACTTTCAAACCCAGCTGGATGTATTCCTGTGTGGCCTGCCCTAGGTGATCCTGCTTTGGCAAGGGTGTTGAACTTACTGATCTCCAGAAGTCCTTTCCAACCCCTAACATTCCTTGATTACAAGATGCTATGATTCTGATTCTTTGAGGCTGTTGATTAAAGAGTCCATCAGAAAAAAAGATAAGTAAATTGCAAACAGAAAGGATGTTCCTAGATTGAAAGAATTAGAATTTATTTCTGAATTTGGAGCTTGGCGAAGCAAGTGACAATAAACACAAGCAGGTTAAGATGTTTGTTTATCCTGTGCCAATAAATAAGCTTCTCCAGGGTTAAGTCTCTTCTATGTAGATTATATCTCCTTGCTAATGTATGCTCAGAGAAGCCAAATGGAAAGCAAATAAAGTCTTGTTTATTCAGTTTTCAAAAGACAAAGGTAGGATAGTCTGTATAACTTTCTTGCTTTTTTTCTCCAATAGCTGTTCCCAGATGGAAAAAAAAATCATACATAGTTAACATCCCAAATTGTTTGGAATGTAAATATTCTTTCATTAAATCTCCTCTTCCAGTTCTGGGTTCCCCAATTCAAGAGGGACAGGGATCTACTTGAGAGAGAACTATGGAGGGCTACAAGGATGATTAAGTAACTGGAGCACTGCTTCATGAGGAAAGGCTGAGGGATCCCCTCTGCTATGAGGACAGGCCAAGAGAGTTGGGACTCTTTAGCCTGGAGAAGAGACGGCTTCCAGGACACCTTATAGCAGTGTTACAGTGTCTGAAGGGGGCCTACAGGAAGGCTGGGGAGGGACTATTTTCAATGTCCTGTAATGACAGGATGAGGGGTAATGGGTTTAAATTGGCAGAGGGGACATTTAAATGGGATGTTAGGAGGAAGTTCTTTACAGTGAGGGTGGTGAGACACTGGAACAAGTTGCCCAGAGGGATTGTGGCTGCTTCCTCCCTGGAGGTGTTCAAGGCCAAGTTGGACGAGGCCTTGAGCGACCTGTTCTAGTGGGAGGTGTCCCTGCCTATAGCGGGGGGTTGGAACTGAATGATCTTTGAGGTCCCTTCCAGCCTAAACCATTATATGATTCTATAATTCTATGATCTGGGGCTTTTTAGTCTGGAAAAGAGAAAGCTGAGAGAGGATCTAACAAATGTATATAAATGTATGAGGGTTGGGTGTCAAGAAGGAAGGAACAGCCTCTTCTCACCTGTGCCCTGTGATAGAACAAGGGGCAATGGATGTTAACTACAGCACAGGAAGTTTCACCTCAGCATGAGGAAGAACTGGAATGTAAGGGTCACAGAGCACTGGAATGGGCTCCCCAGGGTGGTTGTGGAGTCTCCTTCTCTGGAAACTTTCAAGACCTGTCTGGATGTGTTCTTGTGCAACCTGTGCTAGGTTATATGCTCCTGCTCTGGCAGGTGGGTTGGACCCAACATCTCCAGAGGTCCCTTTCAACCCCAAACATCTTGTGATCCTGTGATCCTCATCTACTATGTTAAGAAGAAAAAAAAAATGGCCTCTACTGAAAAAAACCCACAACCAAACAAAGCAAAAAACCCCAAACAAAATTAGTAAACATTCAAGGCTGAAAGAGTAATGAGGATGTATTGTTGTCTCATGGAACTTTCTGCACCATTTGATACTTTTAATTTACAATTTATACAGAAGCCAACATACTACAAGCTGCCTGCATGTTATAAACTTGAGGTGAGTTTTCAGTATCTGCAAGGATGGAACTTATTTTTCTCATGCTTCCCTGTTAACCTTAGATATTTATGATAGGTTATAAGACTTCATCTGTGCACTGTTAGGGTCTATACTGCTTTATGTTTCTCATTTTTCTCTGCATTCCTCAGTGAATATTAAGAGACAACACCTGATCCTGTGAAATCTGTTCACATCAATGAAATTACTGCATTGATCAGATTCCCTAAGACAGGACACCTACTAATTTATACTATTACTTTAGAATATGGCTATTGCCTCTGTTTGGTAGGACCTAAAAGAATGCTAGAGAGAAAAGAAGCAATTTTCCAGACTTCTTCTTTCAAATGAGTGTCTTTTCCGTAGGTAAGCAGAAAATGTAAAATAACACCAATTTTTCTTTTAATTTACTAGTCAATTTTGTTCAGTTTGGGGAGCATTCATTTAGTACATACCATTTAAGACAAAGCAAATCTGTTTGTCATGCTCCCTTCACACTGCTACATTTTTATTGATTGCATAGTGACAATTAAATTATTGTGTTTTAAGCCACAGTAGGCACATTTATTCCCCTCTTTCCTCCACCTCTGCCTCTCTCTTCAACCCCTCCTTCTACCTCCCCCATTTCCCCTCCTCTCTTTTTTTTCAATAGACTTGTTTGATTACTGCCAGATATAGGCATGAGGCTGTTCTAAACCTCTGCATTTTTTGGCCCGATTGAGCTCATGGCTGTTCCCTGAAGAAAGCCATTTGAAGACAGTGCAGTACTTTTTCTGGACTTCAAACATGCCAGTAAGCCTTGATCATTTCACCTGTCCAGGAGTAAAGTTAGAGGGTGTAAAATGTCTTACGAATTTATACAGAAGTTATCCTCACAACCCATACAAAATGCCTTAATCAATATATGTGTGTAGGTGTATGTAACTGCTCAAGGGCATGATCCAAAAGAAGTCAGTGGGAGTGTTTGGGCTGAATTCAGTGGACTTTGTTTAGCGTTGCATGTGCCAGATTTACTGACTAAATAGCTGCAGTTGAAAAGGTATCTCTAAAGTCTGCAGTATTCTGTTTTTTAATGTGCAGCTATGCAGTGGCAATGAATTAACTACGGCAAACTGAGTATGTGAAGGTATAAAGCAAAAGATTTTATTGTTGGAGCATGCTTTCAAAATTTGAAATGTGCACAGTAAGTTAAAGTAAGTACAGAAAAACTTAGAACAACATTCAGATTTCTGCTGTCAATCCTCTGAGGGTTTCTGCCCTTAAAATTTACAATTTTTCTGTCTCTATCTGCAGAGGTAGGGAAACTGCTTCTTTTCTCTGAGACGCTGTTTCCAAACAAGCTGGATGATGCTGGCACTGCTGCACCTATATGATGGACAAACAGAGGACTTAACTTCTCAGGACTACCAGTCCAGCTACATTCCTAGTGATTATATGGCTATAATTTAAGATATTCTTCCTTTCTATAGTCATTAAAAAAAAAAAAAAATCATAGAACTGTTCTTCATTACAAACATATTTTCAAATTGTAATCGCTGCAGCCATTTAAAACTTTTATGTCATCATTTTAGATTTAGCTGTTTCTAAATTAGCTCAAACCTGTCACTACATTAAACTTGTGCCCTGTTATCACCTTGCAGGAACTGATAATAAAATTAGACAGAATATCATTCTAAATTCCCAAGTCTCTAAAGGAACATCACAAACACAATACTATGGTTTGGGCTTTTTTGCCCCCACATAATAGTTGTATGGAATGAAAAAGAACCAAGTAAAATTACCTTCAAACTATTAAAATAATCCATCACATTCTCACAGTGGTTAAGAGAGTTTGGATAGTATTGAATCACTGAGATCTCCTGAAAGCTATCAAAAATTCCTTTGTTGCTGTTGTTGATATGTAAGTAAAGCATTTCAGATAAATAGGTTGTTTCTATTTTGACTTTGAAGGAAAAAAGAGAGGGAAAGAGAATGAGAAGAGAAAGAGAAAATAGAAAAGGAGGACTTTTATGGTACTTCCTGTAACTTAACTTCTGCAACCTCAGAAAGAAATGAAACCATGACATTAAAAAAATTACCAGATACCACAATTCGTAGATTATTCAATGAACAAAGTACAGCAGATTTTTAAAAAGCAACCCTGATCTTTTTCAACTGCATATTTTAATTCTCTTTGCACAATAAAGGTAAAGACTTCTTTCTTCTATAAGACAAGATCATCAGTGCTGCAAAATGCTAAAATGCATTTGTTTTATCTGCACATAAAAGATTTGTCATTGAGCCTGAATGGACAATAATAATCCTGTTGTCATGATCTTAAGTTCATTTTTCTCATATGGAAATGAAACATAATTATACCTAGAGGAATCTGTTCCTGGGAGCTTAATTTCTGTTGGAATAGAGTCAGGCATCTCATAACTATGCTGGGTTAAGTGCTTTGAGATCCTAGGTAGAACTATAAACTTTCAGATCTGTAAAAGTATATTATTATCATATCAGTCACACAATCTGGGATAAAACAACCTCCAAATAAACACCACTGCCAATTAGAGAATGGAGGAAAGAGCAAAGCACTGTGGCAGTTCTTTCACTGAGAAATAAAATATGTGATTATTGTCCTATGAACTGTGGTTTAGAAACTGTAGAGGACATTTCATTCCTGGTGGGAAAGAATATAACATGACAGTTGCTTTTTTTAGTTCTGTATAAAAATGTTAATTGAAATCTAAGTTAGCAATAGGAACCCTAGGCTTCAACAGACTGAGGCAAGTATAAGAAGCAGTGTCAGAGTATAAAGGCAAGATCTCACATAATGTGCAGGAAAGGAAAGTGACAATGTATAATTATTAATCCCAACAGGAAAAGAAAACACACTTGTTCAGTTTATATTTCTGTAAGGAACATTAAGAACAAGATTAAAGAATGAGAAAAGATCTACAGTATCACTGTTGTTGAAGCAGCTAATGGTTTATAATGCAGGTATATCTGGATTCATAATGTGAAAATCAAAACAGGATGCTGCTATTCAGAACTCCCAAGTTATTTCAGCTTCTACCACCAACTGGTTTGACATGTGAACTTCATTTAGCAACTGAAATCTAGGTCCAAAAATAAAATTTGGATACTGAGAAAGTACCTGGCCAT
The DNA here is from genome assembly GCA_013396835.1 of Psilopogon haemacephalus. NCBI lineage: Eukaryota > Metazoa > Chordata > Aves > Piciformes > Megalaimidae > Psilopogon > Psilopogon haemacephalus. The sequence goes on along the minus strand of VWZI01013051.1, from coordinate 5,350 downwards.
AAAATAAACAAACAAAAACCCACCCAACAAAACAAATGAACCCAAACAAACCACCAGACCTTTCCAGAGAGATACATTGGGAACATGCAGGGAGACAGAAGAACATCAAATTAAGAGGTTGTATCTTTGATTTGTGCTGGAATGGTATTGATAATACAAGGATGTTTAAAATACTAGTGAATAGTGCTCACACAAAGTCAAGACCTTTTCTTTTTCTCACCCCACCTTACCAGCTAGGAGGTTGTTGATATACAAGAAGTTGGAAGGTGACAGAACTGGCACCAAACTGACTCATACCATACAATGTTATGCTCAGCAGTAAAGCCAGAGGGAGGGCTGGCAAGGACTCCACCACTTGGGTTGGCACTGGCTGGGTTGGCACTGCTTGGCAGCAGTGAGAAATTGTTTTAATTTTCAATATTATTATTATACTGCTTTTATCTCAACCTACATGTTTTCTTAGTTCTACTGTTTTGAATCTCCTCCATTACATTATGATGGAATGAGCAAATAGTGGTGTGGGACTTAGTTGCTAGCTGGGGTGAAACTATGACACTTGCATATTTGTTCTCCCCTCTTTTTAGCTCTTTAGAAAACTCAATACAGTTGAGCTGAGCAACCACTCCTCATGTTTATGTTGGTCAGTCTTTTAAAATAAGTGTAAAATTAATTGGACCAGAAAGATAGAAGGAAAATAAGCACAACTCTTTGAGACAGTGATGAATAGCATCTATCCAGGAAGGAATAGTTGGGATTTTAGTTTTTGAATACATCATTTTATATTAAAAAAATATAAATGATCTTGTGTGCTGTAATTTCTTGGCTGATATTTCATTTAGCACTTAGATTTTGTAGAGTCTTTGCACCATGTGTTTTCAATGCCAAGAGCCTCTAGCAATTAACATTGATGATCACCAGGGACAAGCTCGGGTCTGGAAGGTTTGTTTCTGAATGAGGATAAACTCTTAGTTGCAGAAATTTAAGACTGGTAATAACTTCTGTTGATACCAGACTGAGCTCAAGGGAACCCAAGAAAAAGTTTTCAACCTAACTGTAGTGATCTACAAAGTGCTGAACATCAGATCTCTGTATTTCTGAACAATGGTTTATAGCATAATAATTTAATATAAACAACATTTTAAATGAACTGCTTATATTCACATTAAAAGACTTTGTAGTCATTTTTCATTAAAGACAATGACAGGTTATATATATATAAATATAACTTAAGTGAAACAATACAGTGTCTAGCATTTTAAACAAGAACCAGAAACCATACTTTAAATGTAATTATTTCAAAAACAGCTTACCATCTTAAAAATGTTTTAATACTGAGTTTTCCCAAGGAGACTTTAGTCTCCAGTCAAGTGAAATCTGAAATGAACTTTGGGTTGCAGTCAGATTGGTCAACTGAGAAAAATTACTCAGCAAAAGCACCATATAGATTACAGTTTCTGAAGTTCATTGACATTTTAATCTTAAGAGAGATTTAAAATGACTAATGATATACTGAATTACTGAAGTGGGATGTTTATAAAGCATGGATATGAGTATTTTAAATACCGGCACCTCAGTTTTGGTTTTGCCTTAAAAAAACTTCTGCATTAGCAGAATTTATAAAGCTGCCCACAAAGTTCATAACGCAAAGCAACCACAGCACATGGTACGATCCTTTTAAAATACTTTTTCAAATATTGGTTTTTTTTTCTTTGTTACAGATAAGATAAAGGTGAATAGAATGAAGGTAATGTCTAATTCCACATATTATATCACACAATTTTATAGTAGTGGGTTTTGCTGCATAGTAATACATGAGCCAAGGAATAAAACTATGAATCAAATCTGTTCCGTTTCACCACTGTTTTTCCCTCTCTTGAAATGCAAATCCCATTTTTTCTTTCAAATTTAACAGTTCTGCTTATTCTCCTGATTCTGCAAGGAGAGAAAGAACGCTTGTTGCTCTATGCTAATCTCTTACATCTATTAACTCATGATAATGGATATTATCCCAAAATTCAGGCATTAGGTTAGCTATATGGCTTCCTAAATATGTATATGCATATCTATGTAGCTGCATTAAATAGTAAAAAATGCATAAAGAGAAACATAATAAAAATTATAACAGTATTATACATTAAATACTTACATTTTTACTGCATATATAAAGTTCTGCTCTTTCAGAAGTCACATTCTTAAAAAAAAAAAGACCCAACAAAACATTTTATTAATGCAGTTGTAGAATTTTCTGAATTAGTGTCTTTAACACTATCATAATCGGAATCAGCTGAAAGCAGTCATAATAATTTGAATCACTGACACATTTGGTTCTGGTGTTTTGCAGTGATTATTATTTGTATTATGTAAGCAATGGAAAGTCCTAACCAGGAGTGGGCCTCATTATGCTAGTCAGTTGTCATACAAAAAATGGGCAGCCCTTACCATGGCAGACATACAGGTTAGCAGGAAAAAGAGGCAACAGAGGTAGACAATTATTTGCCTTAGGAACACAAAAATGGAAAAAAATCAGAACTCCAAGGCTAAAAAACCACCTGTTCACAAAATATGGTATCTTGCTCTTTAGAGCAGCAGCTTCTCTTTGAATAATGTGGTTTTCCATATGCTTTTTAGCATGACTGCTAGCATTCACAGGAAGAAATGAGCATGTAGCCAGCAGCTATTTTGCAGGATAGGCTGCTTGAAGATAAGAAATTTTGATACACTCAAAACACAAACACAAGACACAAACACAATGCAGAGTATTCAAAACCTTCACTGAAATTACCAGAAAATTTTGAAAGTGTTTAAGAAAATGATGCACAATTAAATGTTGAGAAGTATTAGGTGATACTGGTATCAGGTTTGAAGTTGGCTTCCAACTTGGTTCAGGGCCTTAACTAGCAGGCTGTGGTCTTTGTCTGAGAGTAGCTACTTATGGTGAGTAAAACAAGTGCTGTAGGAGAGACAGCAGTGTTTTACTGGCAGGCTTAAGTCTGTGTTCTAAATCAGGCAGCACAAAATCTGGAACAGAATTGCCTTAGGGAAATAGCATATAATTTACTGGAAATTTTGTGTTTCTATGGTGTTTTAACTGTAAAAACCATCCTTGAGCCAAAGAAAGCATCATCAAAATGTGGCATGCTTATAAAAACGTAAGGATAATCTCTATTTCCCTATGCAGAAACCCTTCTTTGTAAATCAGATCTTCTGAATGGATCTCCATGGACATTTACTTCCAGATAATTGGATGTCTATCTTGACTCTCCCCAGCACCAACTTAGCATTGACAATTCTATCAGGAGATTTTTTTTCCTCTCTTATTATATCTTATCCTAAAGACAAATAAAATGCTATAATTATGATGTCTTACTCTTTGTGTTGCAATGACTCTGCCATCCCCTATTTTATGTGAGTTAATTTTGAGATTGGAAAAGATCTAGTGTGCAGTCAGAAAGACGGTGCTTATGATAGCAGAGTGCAGAAAAATGAACAGATTCTCAAAGCAGTGTCAGAGACAGAATATATCCCACTTCAAACAGAGGTGAAAAGTTCAAGCATTTCCTGAAATGATGGAAAGAAAACGTGCTTCAAATGAATGAGAATTTTCTTAGCCATTTGCACATTGGTTGGTAACATCACTATTGTTGACGTGAAAGAAAGCTCACACCCCCTCCTCACACCGGGGGTCATGAGAACTGTTTTGTAAGTGCCAGTCACTAGTTGTTCTAAAGGCTTATATCCACAAAAGCTCTTCTAATACAGGTTCAGAAGAACATACAGTTATCTCCAGAATTTTATGTGCTCAGGGTGCTTTGTGAACCCTTGTAAAGAGGAAATCTATAAACTAGATACAAAATGTGTTTTAAAAAAAATAGAATTAAGTTCAAGAGCCAAGTTTAAGACATCTTTTTGCACTGACTTTCACTATCTTAATCCTAATATCCTTTATAAAGGATTTTACTTACATTAGGAAAATAATATGATGAAGAACTATGAAGCACTTACTTATAAAAATTACAAGTATTAGAACAATGTAGGTAATATATGGTAGACTAATAAATGTCTACCGTATATTGTATCTTTTTAGTTAGATACTTTTCTCCAAACACGTATAGAAAATAGCTTCATTTTCAATTTAGCATTCTAGATGACAGTATAGGAGAGTGAAAAGGGACAAAATATTTTAATGCAAAACAAGTTGCTAAAAAGATCAACAGAGTTGGGAATTAAAGGTCTTTAGATTATTCAAACAAGTGTTTATTCTTTCCTTGGGAATATTATGACAACTGTGTACTGTTGCACTGCAGCTTCTTATCCAGCAAAGGAATAAAAATTCAATCAAATACTGCATGTACTGACTCACGCCCTTAAAAGGGCTCAATGAAACTCAAAATCCACCAAGTTAAAAGACCTTTACTAACTGTAAGCACACAGTGATTTCGTTTTTACATAATTTTTAGATCAAAACTTCAAACGACTTTTGTTGGCCTTCAGTGACTGCAGAATTACTTCGATACATACTTAAACTTATCTGAGTGATCAGAAACTCTCACATTTACAAATAGAAATATCAAATGACAAGGACAGCCACTTAGGTCATTGACTCACATGAGATCCAGGAAATCCATGAAATAAAAGCACAAAGAAGAAATAGCCCAATTTTGTTTGTTTGTTTGGTTGATTATTTTTTTAATGGAATTAGTGTGGGTTTAGGACAAGCATTTCCATTCACTCCTCTGCTAATCCATGTAATTTACCTCCATTGCTAATGATGTTACTGAAAACTTGGGACTTTTACTGGGGAAAAAAAGGTAAAGAAATAATGTTTTGATTATTTTATTACAAATTTATAGTTTTGTTATACTCATTCAGATTGTGTTGATTATTTAGATGCCCATTGGTATAACTGCTGCCTAATAAATACCTTCTTTGCAACTGTATTTGTTTCTGCACTGTCTTATCACATTTACTGCCTGGAAGTTAGTGGAATGTTACAACACATTTTAAGTAAAACAAACAAACAAAAAAACCCCACCAACAAATCTGCTGAAGACATTTTGTACAACTGCCTTCTATCTGTAATTTTTTTAATGGCAGCTATTTAACATGAATTGTTTCCCACTGCTTTACAAAACAGATCTTTTAAAAATATTTTGAAATATCCACAAAAGTTTTCTGAACATGGATATTTTAATGATTAGGAAAATCCTTTATTTTCTTTCGCTTTTTCTCCTAAATAGGTTATGAAATCTTTGTAGCAGATAACACAAGCAGAAACTTCTACTGCCTGTGTTGCTTTGACAAATACTGTATAGAATCATAGAATCATAGAATCATAGAATGGTCTAGGTTG
>VWZI01013049.1:24201-46548 GCA_013396835.1 Psilopogon haemacephalus | reverse complement strand
TCTGTCCCTACGGAAGCCGCTGTGGTTCCTCTCCACCGGACTTTTTGGGAGACTGTCTCAAAGTCCGTCCAAGGTTCGTGTCTCCAGGTCCGTGTTCAGGTCCGTATTCAGGTCCATGCAGTTCCCAGTGCAGGTCCCAGTGAAGGTCCGTGCAAGTCCTTGCAAGTCCAAGCAAGTCCTGCTCCAATCTGTCCAGCTGCCATATATATACTGAGGTGATTTTTTGCCTCCCTGTTCAAGCCCACGGAGGGTGGGAGAAGGCACTTCACACCTATTGTACTAAGCCTCAGGTGACAGAGGTGGGGAGGGAGGAAGACCATTTCCTGCCCCATTCACACCTCTGGTGGGGCAGTGGACTGGGTGTGCCCTGCCACAGTTCACACCTCATTCAAACCTCCGGTGGGGCAATGCCCTGCTCTGCCACAAACACTAGATATCAGAGGGTTTCAGACCGCTCAGGCTGCGGGTGCTGCTCTCTGCATGGTCTTCTTTGTCCCTTTGTCTTGGTAGGTTATTCTCGGTAATCCTACTAACTACTTTCTTACTACTAACCCCCCTGGCCAATCTACTTCAGCTTATCTGCAGTATCAACAGGTGGTGATATAAGACTGGGGAAGGGGGGAAAGGTGGTAGGGGGTGGTTGGTTACCCCTCTCTTGGGGATTTTAGTCTCTGGGAGGGGTGTGGTGTCTGTATTACCTTTTCATTGTATATGTCTGTAAATATCTGTTACATCTTGTAAATATTTGCTGCATATTCTGCATTGCTGTAAATATAAAGCTTCATTTATTAACTTCCAGTGTCCTGAGTCCTAGCCAGGGTTTATAAAAAGGTGGAGAAGCAACCACAGGAAAGAGGATGAAAGAACTGGAGGCAGTCTGAGAGACCCTGGCTTGCCCAGATTTGTTTTGCTCCTGCTTACATCCTGAAGTAAACACTTGGCTTATGCCTGCTTTGTGCAATCCCTATGTTTTTCTCAAATTTGGATAAAGCAAGCCTATGGCTTCATCTAACATTGTCAGGCTTGGCTAACTGCCATTCTGATTGGCTATTCTTTGTCTAAAGGCCCAATAGTCTCTGGCTTAATTGATAAAAGGAGGTGAGCAGGGAACACAACATGTTTTGGCATTGTATTTCTGTCCTGTCTTCTGCTGCCTACTGTTACTGCCTTCTGTTTCTGGCAGTGATATTGCCTTATTGTTTATGCCATTATTCTTTGCTAAGCTATAACTCAGCTCTGCTGAGCAGCCTGGAAACTGCCTGCTTTGAGTTTACCAGGAACCAACTTTATAGCCCCCATGTGATCAGCCTCTGTAGCCAGCGTGACATCTGTGCTGAGACTGCACACTGCAAGACATACTTCCTATACCTGAAAGTCCCCTGCCAAGATGGGAAGTCCTGGAGATAAACACATTGTCCAGAGAAATCAGGACCAGGTCAGAGATTATCAGAGATCACCTGCCCCCTTTCCCCAGCATCCTGTGAAGCCTGGGAAGAATCAGAAGCCTCAGCAGCCAATCAACAGAATTCCCTGAAAGCGTTTGGGTACTGCCTTAATCTGTAGCTGGCCCTGCAAGTTGGGAGATAATATTTTGTGAGTCAATACTTAAGTCCTCTTGTACTTTAGCAATTGCCTTCTGCCATAAGCAGAAAGGAGCTTCCTAAGCCCATCTAGCGGACAAGTGGTGTACTGACTGCAAGAACTTTCTCTTCTGGTTAAATTAATTTGTATATATTTTTGCTAATTATTATTTCTAGATAGAGTTTATCCTTTATGTAATTCTATGTAAGTTCTTTGACTGTGCAAAGAACCAGATATTATTAAAATTAGTGGTTGGGGGTGGTGACAGTTTTGAATAGCAACATTAATAAACAATATTAATTTTGAAAAGTGTCATCTCACATTAATTAATTACCCCTCCATCACACAGAGACCCAAAAATGCAAGAAGGACTTGAAAGTGAAGACTCTGGAAACAGAAGCAGAAACAGAAGGTCTGCAAGCACAAGTCACGTATGGTTAATCACTGTTTTATTAAAGGAAAGTAAGCTTTGTATGTGTACAACAAACTTAAAATGAAATAAAGAAAAAAAATAATATGTCTCTTTCACAAGCAAAATCATGTACATTAAATTTGGCCATGATGTGGAAATGAGAACAATTGAAGAGTGTTAAGCAAATTGTGTTGTTAAACACACAAAAGTGATCCCAGGAAGAGGAGAACGAACACTGTTAGAGATAGAGTTGAACCTGCTGCTCTTATCCATACCATGCTGCAGTCATGCTAGTTTTAAAAATAAAAGTGCTAACTGGGGCAATTTGCTATGACACCTGAAGTTCGGATTGCAACATGAGAGGCTTCCTGTTTCCAATTGTTGCTTCTGGGTTCCAGCTTCCTGAGTGTGGTCTCATCTACAGGCACAGTGGTGAAAAGAGTGGGAGTCAGGTAGATGCTGGTTTTGATTTTCTGTTTTATTCTGTGTTTCCACCCCCTATCTCACCCCCCCTTATATTTCACTGTGCTTCTGCAAATAGGCTGAGCTAAAGTAATCATGTTTTGTGTTGTTAGATCGATTAGATTATTAGATAAGGTAATTACTCATTGTGCTTACGATATCTGATGTTATATTAAACTCTTATCTCTTTATCTCAGATCTGAGTTTTGTGTGTTACTTCTCCCCTCAGTTTTTTGTTGGGGAGCAAGCAGTTTAGCCCTTGCACTAAACCGTTACAAGACACATCTTTAGAATTGCACAGTGTTAACAAAGAACTTGTATTTCTAAAAACACATCAAAATTACCTTCTGCATCCCCATCTCCTTCTTGAAAAAGCAAGAGTATAAACTAAATTCAGTGATGTAATTGACTAGATAGTGTTGGGTGACAGGTTGGACTTGATGATCTCAAAGGTCTTTTCTGACCTGATTAATTCTGTTATTCTGTGGTTTTGTGAATTACTAAATTCACAAATATGTTGGGTTTTTCCTGCTGTACCAACGAAGTCAGAGTAACAGCCATTCAGATTATCACTTCCAGACTGCTATTTTGATTACTGAAATTCTGTTAAAAACACTATGATACAGATAGATTCATAAACATTCTTTTCAGAAGAAATCTCTTTTAATGCCTCAGTTAAATAAATATAACTGAGAGTTTATAAGAAAAAAAAAATATTCATATGTTTACAAAGGAAGCTAGTAAACTCAGAGAGCTCCTGATTATATGCATAATCACCACTCATGTAGTCCTAATGAAAGCAAAATTTGCACTGATTTCAGCTTTATTTCAAGAGGTTTTGCTGACATAAGGCATAGAATGGTCAGTGGTAACGGTCTTTCTAAACTGAGAGCGTCTGTTATTAGTATTTTTTGTTTGTTTCCTTTTAACAACACCTTTTGTAAGGAATCCTGTCACAAGCACTCTGCTGATTCAAATCTTTGTTTCACATGCTGATTTTGCATATACTGACAATGTGGATTCTAAGCTGTATAGCTTGACTGATCCAAAACCTTAGAGCAAAGTAGTTTAAACTCTTGAGTGTCTATTGGTTTTAATGCCAGACCATATATAGTTCAAGATACCTCACAGCATGACACTAATTATCATTTTCTTGGCTTCTACAGACATTTGATTTCTTTTAAAATTATATTAAGCCCATTTTTCCTGTTTGGACTGAGAATAACTAACTAATGAACAAGCAAACAAACCTCAAGAGCCTGAATGTTTTAATGCTCCCAAAGTGTCAAAATCCACTTATGTGCATTCATATATGGTGAAAATGCAGTTTATTTGTAAGATCCACAGCAAGACCACAGTATTCAATGGAATTTGGCTATTGAACTAGTAAATGATGCAGCTGCCTAAACCCAGAAATAGTGACTGTGATATGTTTCTTCAAAACACAGTAAAAAAAGAAATCCATTTCTAAACAGTGAATCTCAGTGCTGCTAAGACATATATAGAACCAACATCTATTGTGTTTTTCTATATGCTTATACAGTATGGTGAACAATAAAGCACAGCCCTGCTCAGGCTGCATGGAATGATAAGAACACCTATAGTTGTGTTATTTTTATTATTATCTGTTTTTTAACAATCCAAGTGCATCATTGTATTTGTAATACATGAAACAGAAATAAATTCAAGTGGTTACAATTAGCCAATTTCCACTAAAGATTGGAAAGTATTATTCGTTTTTATTGATTTACACTGAAACCTTACTTTAAAGGAAAACCAATGCTAGACATTGTTATCACTACATTGATCTTCCACCCTACCCACACCCTGAATACACTACACCAAACTAAAAAAAAGTAAAGATGTGATTTTTATTACTGATTGTAAATAAGCCATTTTTCATATTTTGATTTTCATCTGTTTAAAGCTAAATCCACTGTAAATGATCTGAACACCTCACAAATGCATGGCAAGCAACAGAACCCACTTGACCATGTGGGACAAAACCATCTTTGCCAAGAGAATGGTCAGTTGAGTAAACAGAGGTTTAAACTAAAGAATAATGAAGAAAAGAACAGATGATTTATGATAAAGTGATGTGGTCACAATTTGCAAACAAAGGATGCAGGCTGATGTGGAGAGAAAGGTGTGTTGGTTTGAACTAATTGGAGAATTTGAGTAAGAAAAATAGTCTATAGGCTGAGAAATGAAAATACATGATGTCACTTCACTCACAGCTTTACTGAGAAAGGAAAAAAAATGTTTTAAGAGTTGTAACCCAAATATAGATAAGTCAGATGGTTTCAGACCACTCTGGGCTGTGGCTGCTCTCCTTGCATGGCTCTGTTTCCCTGCCTTTTGTAGCTGATTCTCAATAATTCCACTAACTTCTTTTCCTACTGCTAATCCCTCCAGCTGATCTACCTCTGCCTATCTGCTGCATCAACAGATGGTGAGATAAGATTGGGAAAGGGGGGGCAGGGTGGTAGGGGTGGCTAGAAACCCCTCTTAGAGATTTTGATCTCTGGGAGGGGTGTGGTTTTCTGTATTACCTTTTCACTCTATATATATCTGTAAATATCTTATACATTATAAATATTTGCTTGCATATTGAGAATTGCTGTAAATATAAAGCTTCATTTATTAACTTCCAGCCAGTCAGAATTCTAGCATGGGTTATATCAAAGGGGGAAGGGGGGGGTGGTGAGCAGGTAACTGCTAAACCACCACAGAAGGCTTTGTAATCAATCATAGAATCAGAATTACATAATTGTCTCTGTAGAAAAAGACTTCTAAAATTATTGAGTCCAACTGTCAACCTAACACTACCATATTCATTAAATGATATCCAAAGTGCCATTTCTAAATGTGTTTTGAACACTCCCAGGGACAGTGACTACCGCTTTTTTGGACTACCTATTCCAATGCCTGACCACTCATTCAGCAAAGAGACTTTTCCTGACATCCAAGCTAAACTTGCCCTGCCACAATTTCAGGCCATTCCTCTGATTCTATTACTTGACATGAAGGAAAAGAGACCAACCCCTACCTCAATTACAGCCTCATTTCAGGTAGTTATAGCAAGCAATTAGTTGTTCCTTCAGCCTCCTCTTCTCCAGACTGAACAGCCCCAGAAACCTCAGGCACGCCTTTCAAAATTTGTTCTCCAAGCCCTTCACCAACTTCATTGCTCTTCTCTGGACACACACCAGTAAAATGAGATTGAAATCAGATCATCTCAGTGTATGTAAATAATCAAGGAAATGTGGAAATATAAATTAAGGTCATATATTTTCTCGGAAATCAGAAAAACTGTATGTTTATCTGAAATACTCATGCACAATTAATGCATGCAACATGGAGAGCACTCCAGAGAAATTAGAGATCCCTGTGCAGTTGTGGGGCTAGGTTCTCACTGAGATCATGGAGACGTGACTGGATGCTGTAATGGATGGAGAGAGGCTCTTTAGAAGGAGTACAGATCATGAGAATGGATATTTATTGTTGGTGTGAGAGAATGGCACGGATGCATGGATATCTACTTGAGGAAAACGAGGTCTCCTTCAGGAGTGAGAAAATCTTCACTTCCACAGTCATCTATCATCATGAGGGGCATTACACTGTCCTGACACCTGTTGGAAGGACAATGCAGGAAAGTACATAAAAAATATTAAAGGTTTTTACTGTGCTTTGATGAAAACAGGTGATTTTCCGAAACAAGTGATTGAGGAACCAGTGAGTGGAGGTGCTCTGCTGGACTTTGTATGATACAAACAACGATGAACTGGCTGAGGGTATAAAGGCTAGGGATAATCTTGGCTGTAATCACCCTGAGATACTGGGCTGTAGGATGCCAGGGAACAAACCCAAAAGCAGGGTCACAGCCTTGGCCTTCAGGAGAGAAAACTTCAGGTTCTTCATGGACCTCCTTGAAGAAATTCCATGGGATACAGTTCTGAAGGAAGAGAATGTTCAGAATAGGTGGTTAACACTCCAAGGTTACCACCTACAGGCTCTGGTATGATCCAACCATTATGGAAATAGAAAGAAAAACTCCAGAAGAAGTGCAGAAGCACTTGTGCAAGCATGCAAAAGTGAGTTAAGTCAGAAACCACAAAAGCTTGAATCTTGTGAGGGATGTAAAGAAAAAGGAAGGCAAGGGAAGTAAGGACTTGCTGCCAACTGTGACAAGGGCCTAGTTAACAAAAGACATAGAAAAGGCATTGATAAGACATACTTTCGGATCCAGTTCCTGAATTTCTGAGACTTGTGGGAAGGAAGACATACTTTAGTGAAGGGAGTCCGGGTTAGGGAATCTCTATATAACTGGGCAGACAAGAATCCTTGGGAACTGATATGATGTACTCAAAAGTGCTGAGAGAAATGACTACTCTTGGTTATCTTTAAAAGGTCACAGTTATAAAGCAATGTTCCTAATGGTTGGGAGAAAGCAAATGTGACCTCTGTGTCCAAAAAAGCCAGGAAGAAGGCTCAGGCTGACTGTAAACCCTGAAAAAGCCATGGAGCAAATAACCCTAGAGATAATTTCCAAACATGCTGAGAACAGAAGGTTGGGTGGACGTGGTTGGCATAGATTCACAAAGGTGAAATCATTACTAACCAACCTGACAATTTTCCTTGATGAGGTGGCTGGCATAGTGATGCAGTAAGAGTCACGGATATTGCTTACTTTGGCTTTAACATGGCTTACAACACAGTTTCCTGTAACACCTTTATAGGCAAATTGATGGAATACAGGCTAGTTAAGTGATCTATCAGTTAAACTAAAAGGCTGCTGTACAAGCAGGTTCAACATTTTATGATCAGTGGTATTTATGTTCAGTGGTATTTATGTTCATTCCATATGAAGGCTAGTTTCTACCTAGGTCTAATTGTGTTTAACGTCTTTATTAATGAACTGGAAGACAGGGCAGAGTAACCTCAGCAAATTTTCTAGTTATACAAGAAAAGCAGGAGAAGCTGAAGGGTGGTCTCACTGGAACCTCAAGTAGTTCAATAAGGATAAGTGCAAAGTTCTGTATACCTAGAAGGGAATAACATACAAACACATGTGAACACATGTCAAAGAACAGGCCAGCTAGCTGGAAAGAAGTGTGCAGAAAAGAATCTGTGAGTCTTGGTGAACACCAAGTTGAACAAGAGCCAGTGATTTCCTCTTTTCTGTTGTCCTGAACTGCTTTTAACAGAGCCATCAGGTAGAAAGAGGTGATTGCTAATTTCTACTCACTGTGGCTGAAGCTACCTTGAGAGTATCGTGTCCAATATTGACACTTCAGTACAGGTGATATATGGATATGTCAGAGAGAATCCAGTGAAAGACCACTATGATTTGTGGACTGAAGAATCACTTACATGAAGAGTCAGAACAGAGCTGAGACTGTTCATCTCGGAGAAAGGAAGGCTCAGATGAGTCTTTTCTGTGTGTGTAAACAACTGATAATGGAGAAGAAGATAGAACCTGACATTTCTTTTTGGTGCCTAATGACAGGACAAAAATAAATGGGTATTAAATGAGATGCAGAAAATTTTGTTTCAATAAAGCAATACCATTTTTATTTTGTTCTGTTGTTGTTTGATTGTTTGTTTTTTATAGTAATGGTTGTTAAAGTCTGGCACAGGTTGCTCCAGAAAGTTGTAGTCTCAATTCATTAGACATACCTGCCTAAAGATGTCTCTGAGCAACTCAGCTCTAAGTAAGAGTAGTACTAGGTAATCTTCAGAGTTGCTCATAAGCTTCAGTTAAGTTGTAGTGTAGTTTTGTGATACTGAAGTGCTGTGAATATGTGTCAATAAGGCAGACTGAAAAAACTGAAGTATGCCAATAGAGTGTGCATACTAATTCACAAATTATATGAATACTCAGTCAGCCTCCTAAGGCATTCATCAAGAGCTCAATCTAAGCAACTATTCAGTATCTGAAGGTAGTCTATCATATGAGATGGAAAAGGATTGAAATGATACATTATTTTAAAAATATAGATATAAGAATATTTAAGCAGTCTGGAAGAGTAATAATGAGCAAGGGATACCTGGTTAGCATTCTTTAAATAAAGAACAGAGATAATATTTAGGCAGGAGTGAAACAGAGTGACCCACATCAAGATGGTTTGATGAGCCGCTACCATCACACTTTTGGCTATTACTGCAACTCTTCAAAAATGATTCAATGCCAGTATGTTCAGGAAATCACCAGAAACAAAACAGAGATGGTGATGTAGTATTACCACTCATTACTGTAAGTTACTGTAAATAACATGTTTGTCTTTTTCTGTCCTTTTAAACAATCCCTTTTATAGCAAGACACTTAAATTCTTTTGTTCTAAAATGCAAGTATTCAAAAATATTTTGGAAACAGGTTTTTAGTGCAAGAGCATAATTTTGTTGCACATATTAATCTTAGTTTCTGAATTTTGTTTGACTATTTTCAACTGAAAATACTATGGAAAGTTAAGAAAACTTGTAAAATACCTTGAATATATATCAAGAGTGAGAGCCTGATTTTCTGAGATAATTACTTCTCTTTATCTGTAAAAAGGTATTTATTTCCTATACAAGGACTTGTACAATTCTTCACATTTGTTTTTCTACCTATTTTCTGTAATATTTTCATACTGTTTCTTTTGACAATGTCTTCTCAAAGATGTATATAAATGCCTGGTTGGTGGTCCATCTCACAGTGTCTATGGAAATAGTAGGTATGCAGGAGTCTTCAGTTCCAAGTTGTAAATGCTCTACAGCTGCTAGAATCATGTGGATAGAAGTTAAAGATGCAGTTAAACAGAACAATTTTGCCCTTGCACAATAACAGAAATTAGAAAAAGGCAGGATCATAATCTCAGGGAAATTATCCATGCAATATATATATTCCAGGCTGAGAAAGAATGTTTGCAGCTGTTTTGTTACCTTTTTTTTTATTAAGATGTTTTAAAGATTAAAAGATTCTACAGAAAGGATCAGATCTATTGGAAGGGACTGACTTATTTTTCTTCATTGGAAAGAAAATCTATTTACAAAGTCATTATTTTATTTTCCTTTAATGGAGGTGTAGTGTAAAATCTGGGAAGAAGCACCATGTGACTTTAAAGTGTGAGTCACACTTCTAAACTACCAAGACTTTTTCTTCTCTAAAGATTATTTTTTATTTTTCAGTCATACGATATTGGACACTTTAAGTATTGCCTTTTTAGCTTGAAAAATTGAGAAAATAATACAGAACAAATACCTTCTGAAGTCTGAGATCTACAAACAAGTTTGCTTTTCTCTAAAAAAATAGCTATGTGATAGAACTGTAAAAGAAAACTAAAAAAAAAAAAAAGATACTATGTAATTCCAGCTTTATTCAAAGGAGAAAGGTTCTGCTTTTCCATATTAACCAAAGTTTCATAGCATAATAGATTGCTGTGGTTTCAACAGAACTATATTTGGAAAGCTGCTACAGTGTGCTACATGGCTATTCTTCATTGTTGCTTACAAAGGTAGACTTATTTTCAGAAAATTAAGATTAAGTACAGCATAAGTTTATGTTCCTTAGAAAAGAAATGCATTGCTTCTGATTAAACCTAGTAAACATACGCAGCAATTCAAACTGAAAGGCAAAGATTTTGAGAGTATTTATGTTAGGTATTTTCATATTTACTTTTGATTAAAACCCCCTCAAATAACACAATAACATGTTCTTATAATCATTGTCTAATGAACGAACATGAGTGTCCTTTTAATTAAGTTCATGGTGTCTAATGGACAATGTATTCCTAACTACATGACGCTAATTTTCTTAATCTACAGTCTAATAACCGTAAAAATCAAAGTTTTTCTAATTCATATAACATTAGCTTTTATGAATAAAAATATCATTCTAGTTAGATTCTGAAGTGGGTCTGCCCCCCACAGACCCACAGACAGAGACACTCACACACACACTCATATAAACAAAGAATACAGTGTATTCCTTTATTGATTCCCAAATGTGTACCAACCCAAGTATAATTATAGAAGTGAGGGTCCATGTGCTATTGCTTTTCCCCATTGCAGTTGCGCTTGGTTGGAGGCTGGTAGGCATGATTCTTACTGGGCATCCCATAGGGGTAAGATCTTCCTCTATCACAGTTGTCCGAGCTCCTGTGGACAAGTCTTTCCTGATATTCTATGGTGATCCAGGTGCTGTCACTGTACCTTTAGCCAGATCATGTGGGGAAAGGAAACGAACTCCACCTCCCCAGATTGCTTAATATGTCCCTGGGTTTTTTGAAGTTCCAGTCTACTGAGAAATGTTTACTGTCATGTGGTAGGAACAGAAGGTTCCTGCAGCAGAATATAGTTGCAATCTAAAGTTTCTGGAGTGAAGAAAAATTCCTATGACCTTGCTAGTTGTGAAGTAGTTTTAGAGAGAATTAATTCTTCAATTAATAAGTTGTGGACAGTAAGATACTGGACTTGCTATTTAACCTCTATTTGCTTTGGGTGGATTTGTGCCAAATTTGTGTGTTCCATGGCACAAATAATTCCCATTTGGTACATCATGCTGGCACTAATTTATGTATATTTTATGCATTATTATCACCATTCACATTAGCCAGCTTTGTAGTGTCAAAAGTTGCTATATTTGTTATAAAAAGGTTGTATTCTTTTAAACTGTATCATTGGTTTTCTAGATTCACTTAAACATCTCTTTGGTCTTGATGTGGGCTATGCTGCAGCTGTGTATTGGCCAGTGTCTTCCCAGGAGCTTGTAGTTTAGCAGTCAGGAATCGTTCAGAGGACCTAAGTATGATCCTTTTTTTGTCTCTGTCTTCACTGGGTTAGTAATCTTCTACTAACTTACTCCAGAACTACAAATTCTATCACTTTCCTGTAATATTAATTCAACAAACTTCCAGGCTAAAATTCTTCATATGTCTTCTGATAAGATCTGGATTTGCACAGGTATGAATCTAAGGGAGGTCTCAATTCCAGGCAGATTTCAATCCTCAGCTTCAAAAATAGTTCTACTTTCAAACAAACTATCTTGATCACTATTTAATGAGTTATCACATCACTGAGATACATTAATGAAATAAACTTAATTATGTAAGTATCCTGTTGATATTGTTAGCAGCATGTTATTTCATTATTTATATCCTCCTCATTTAATATAACGGTGTCATATATTTGCTTTATTTTTCCAGTGTATTGGCTTACAAATAATGACAAAGACAGTTCAAATTATTTTCTTTATGCAGTTAGTGGGACTCTGCACATTTTTAATAGTAAGATCAATTAAAGGAGAAAGCTGTATAATAATGGTTTGTGAGACAATGTGTGAAAATTATGACAGAATTCATACCATTAATGACAGGTATTTCATCTCTGGTTCCTGTGAAAAGGTCACTCAGCTGAATCCTGCAGAAACGAAACTTTTAGCTGATGAGCATCTGAGCATTGTTCTTGTTTGGCTTTGGGTTTTGTTTTGTTGGGTTTTTTTTCTTTTTTTCCAAAGAGAATTTTTATCTGCTAGTCAGCACCTACATGTGAATCCCTACAGATATTTTTTGAAATCTTTCAGGAAGATAAATGATTCACATGATTTCACGTGAACTAACAATTCCCTTGACCTGTTTATGTATCTCAAACAGTTTTAATAATATGTCTTGGGAAAACTCTAATTGGTTTTGAGTATATCAGAATGAATTTAACATTTATGTTTCAATGTAGTGCAATTAATTTTGTATTCTTTTACTATTATCTGCATATCTAGAATTAAGTAGGAAACTTTCATACTTGTCTTTGCTGAAAGAAGTCAGTTTAGAGTTTTGAAGCTGTGTTTAGTCTGAGTTCCTGTCTTGCCTTTTTTTTTTTTAATATATGCAAACACATTTGATGGAAAATGTATAGAGATTGTTTTCANATCTAGAGAATGTTCTTTGTATTATTGTCATAATAATTTATTATTTTTAGTCTGTCTTTATCTGACCTTCTCTGTTACACCTTTGCAAAAAAAAAAACCCAAAACAGCCAAACACCAAAAAAAAAAACAAAACCCCAAAAAAACCCATCACCAAAATTAAAAGCCACCATGACCTTGTCTATCTTTCTTTCTAAACTGCACCATTTTTTGAGGTATATCTGTAGATAGAGTGCCATCCAGACAGACCTGGACAGTCTGGAGAGGGGAACCCAGGATAACCTGATGAAATTCAACAAGGCCAAGTGTGAGGTCCTGCATCTGGGTTGGTGCAATCCCAAGCACAAATCCAGGCTGGGTAGTGAATGGCTGGAGAGCAGCTCTGAGGAAAAGGACCCTGGGTTCTGGGTTGACAAAAAGCTCAACATGAGCCAGCAGTGTGCATGTGCAGCCCAGACAGCAACTGTGTCCTGGGCTGCATCAACAGAAGCGTGGCCAGCAGGGCAAGGGACAGGGTTCTTCCCCTTTACTCTGCTCTCATCAGATCCCACCTGGAGTACTGTGTGCAGTTCTGGAGCCCAAACACAAGGAAGACATGGAAATGTTGGAGTGAGTTCAAATGAGGAACACAAAGATGATCTGAGGACTGGAGCACCTCTGCTATGAGGATGGGCTATGAGAGTTGGGGCTTTTCAGCCTGGAAAAGAGAAGGCTTTGAGAAGACCTATAATACCCTTCCCCCCGCTTCTGAAGGGGGCCTACAGGAGGTCTGGCTGGGGGACTATTCACAAGGTATTATAATGACAGGAAGAGGAGTAGTGGATTTAAACTGTCAGAGAGGAGATTTAAACTAGATTTTAGGAAGAAGTTCTTCACAGTGAGGGTGGTTAAACACTGGCACAGGTTGCCCAAGGAGGTTGTGGGTGCTCCCTCCCTGGAGGTGTTCAAGACTAGGTTAGATGAAGCCTTGAACGACCTGCTCTACTGAGAGGTGTCCCTGCCTATGGTGAGGGGTTGGAACTAGGTATTTTTGAGGTCACTTCCAACCTAAATCATTCTATTATTCTATGATTCTATAAGTAAATCTGAACCATTATACTGTAAATTAAGGGTCATTTCTGTCTCCTCTCATCTTTTATTGATTTGAGGACTTCTTTCTGACTCGTGTGGCTCCTTTTTTTGCAACATCATGGGACAACAGTTAAAGCAATGTGAAGAAAGTGGTTATATTATAGTGGGCAGAGAAGCAGGTTCATATAAGAGCAAACATATAAGAAAAGATTGTTGAAAAATACAAAAAAACCAAGAAAGAATCCATATTTGTAATGAAAGCATCCATATTTGTAAAAAAAATGATGTAGTGACAAAAATTACCTACAACATTGTGGAATAATGGGTGGAGATTACTTTTAAACAAACAAAAACACCACTACCAGGCTCTGTGAGATCACTGCAGGAATGGGAAATGGATGGTACTATGGAAATAAGAAGCTGTATATTTACTGCCATGCCCAACAGACTGTCATTTTTTGACAAAATGTTGTCCTTTGTGTGAACTTTGCTCATTATAAGCTCATTACAATACCAAAACACACCTCCATTTGAAAGGATACCTGTCTCCAAAGTCTGACAATCCCCCACCACACTTCTGCTCTGAATTTTTCCTATGTATAATTTTAAAAACTGATGAGAATTTTATGCCAAGCATAACAGAGATATATAAGGTATGTATGAATAGAGTTACCCAAGCTATACCTGAAAGGTAAAAATAGTATAAATAGGCTTGAGGAAAGACACTATCAGGAAGGACTTTATAGACTACCTGTAACATCTGAAATCAGTTGATGGACTGAGACTCCTTTGCTCCCATAGGGATACCTTTGGGTAAGATTCTTCCTCATACTGAGCACTTCCTCAGATAATGTATTCATTGCCAGCTACACGTAAGAACCTGTGCTGTTGCTTTAGTAAACTGGATTTTATTTGAGATAATGGTAAATATTTCCTGTTGAACACAACCTAATTCCTTAAGTATGGCTATGCAAGTTCATGCACAGTTCAACTAGTCTGAAGTTGCAGTGCACTGTTGTTGTATGTTTAATCATGATAGTTCAATATATTGAATGATGTGACTAGTCTCGTAGCTCTGAATTTAGTGTCACCCAGAATCTAAGCCTAGATGCCCTTGGCCCTTCTGGTATCTGAGGACAAACTGGAATGCAGGAGAGTTTATTTTCTCCCAAATTGCTTTACCCCTTAATGCAACAAACTTACACAACAGGATTGAATTAGAGGTCACTTGATTGAACCAAAGAAGCAGAAGGATTGCTGTTACAGGGTTTAGATTGTCTAGGAAGGAAAATCAAAGGAAAAGCCTGAGAATTTCAATACTTAAGATATTGTCCACTATTAAAGAATAAATAGTGTAAGTTTGCAGTAACAAATAGATAAGTGAAAAAACCTGTTAGAAGAAGAAATGTAATTTATAGAATCATAGAATCATAGAATGGTCTAAGTTGGAAGAGACCTAAAAGATCATCCAGTTCCACCCCCCCGCCATAGGCAGGGACACCTCCCACTAGATCAGGACGCTCAAGACCTCATCCAGCCTGGCCTTGAACACATCCAGGGAGGGAGCAGACACAACCTCCCTGGGCAACCTGTTCCAGTGCCTCACCACCCTCACTGTGAAGAACTTCTTCCTAACATCCCGTTCAAATCTCCCCTCCGCCAATTTGAACCCATTCCCCCTTGTCCTGTCATTACAAGACCTTGTGAACAGCCCCTCCCCAGCCCTCCTGTAGGCCCCCCTCAGATACTGGTAGGCTGCTATAAGGTCTCCCCGAAGCCTTCTCTTCTCCAGGCTGAAAAGCCCCAACTCTCTCAGCCTGTCCTCATAGCAGAGGTGCTCCAGCCCTCTGATCATCTTCGTGGCCCTCCTCTGGACTCTCTCCAACAGTTCCATGTCCTTCTTGTGCTGGGGGCTCCAGAATTGCACACAGTACTCTAGGTGGGGTCTGACAAGAGCAGAGTAAAGGGGGAGAATCACCTCCCTTGCCCTGCTGGTAATGCCTCTCTTAATGCAGCCCAGGACACGGTTGGCTGTCTGAGCCGCGTGTGCACACTGCAGGCTCATGTTGAGCTTCTCATCCACCCAGACCCCCAGGTCCTTTTCCTCAGAGCTGCTCTCCAGCCACTCACCACCCAGCCTGTATTTGTGCTTGGGATTGCAGCGACCCAGGTGCAGGACCCTACACTTTGCCCTGTTAAATTTCATGAGGTTAGTGTGGGCCCACCTCTCCAGCCTGTCCAGGTCCCTCTGGATGCCATCCCTGCCCTCCAGCAAGCCAACTGTGCCACACAGCTTGGTGTCATCTGCAAACTTGCTGAGGGTGCACTCGATTCCTCTGTCCATGTCGCTGACAAAGATGCTAAACAGCACTGGTCCCAGCACTGACCCTTGAGGGACGCCACTTGTCACTGGTCTCCAGGTGTACATTGTGCTGTTGATCACCACTCTCTGCGTGCGACCATCCAGCCAATTCCTTATCCAGCAAGTTGTCCACCCATCAAGTCCATGTTTTTCCAGTTTGGTGACCAGGGTGTCATGTGGGACAGAGTCAAAGGCCTTACTCAGGTCCAGGTAGATGACATCAGTTGTCCTTCCCTTGTCCACTGCTGCTGTGACTTTGATGAAGGCTTAGACATAAGGTAGTAAAATTCACAGCATGGTTTCAAATTGTCATGTGAAGTTACACTGATTTTTCTAAGAATATTACATCAAGTCTTACTGGGAATGAATAATTCAGAGGTATCTGTAAATTCTAAATCTTCTTGGACCATAACACATATTTCATCACTATTGAATGTACAAATATAATACTTTTGCCACATAAATTTTCAAGACGGTTTTTATGTGCACTTTTCTTAAATTCTCTTTGGAAGCAAGGCTTATTTTTTACATGTTATTTTCAGACCTCATACAATTTCTACCTATGAAGTATGAATGCTTGATGTATGGAACCAAAGACTGCAAAAGATCATTAAAATCAAAGTTGACTCATCAGATTGACATACAGACCAAATATCTCACCTTTGAGATTTATTTGCACTGTGGAAAACTTGTTTCCAATGGGACACCAGTGTTCAGGATAGCATGCAATTAAAAGTTTAAGCTAATATGTAATGTTACCCTCTAATATATACCTGTTTCATATAATTTTTATTGTGACACATTTTTTCAGGGTTTTATGTAGTTCAGATGAGTTCTTGCCTCATGGATGTTAATGTTATTCAGTCAAGGTTTAGAGAGTCAGACGTTATCCATGAAAGAAATTGATGTGATGTAGAGTTATCACATGAAGTTTGAAGACAGTAATTTTCTGACTGAGTATCCAAGACAGAAGTGCCTGTATTGGATTTGGTTAAGCAGGAGTTAATTCTCCTCAAAGCATCTTTCTAGGGCTGTATTTTGCAGTACGGTAGCTGAGTGTTGATAACACTTCAGTGTTTCCACTACTGCTGAACAAGCATCCATGTTGTGCTTTTCCAACATTTCCCTACTACAAGAGTACTCTAATGGATGGCAAGATCTTGGGAGGGGACACAGCCAAGCCACCTGACCCAAGCTGGCCAAGAGGGTATTCCGGGCCATATGATGTCAGCTCAGATATAAAAAACTAAGTGAAAGATGGAAATGAGGCAGATATTTGTCAATGGCCCCACTTCCCAAGACTGACCATCATCTGATGATGGGAAGTAGAGAATAAAATAATATCTCTCTTCACCTTTGCTTTCCCTACACTTCTAGGGGAGAAAAAAAAAGTCAACTTAAAAAAATTAAAATACTTCATCACCCCTGGCATCATTATGGAAGATAAAGACTGTATAATTTCACCAATGGAGAGTTTGAAGAAGAGTGTGAAATGTAGACTTGCTGAAAAAAACCCACCAAAAATCAACTGAAGATATTTATCAGTGGTGAAATGGAAAATAGATGTCCAAAGATAAAACTGTAAGATCATAGAATCATAAAATGGCTTGGGTTGAAAGGAACAATCACAGATCACTTAGTTCAACATCATGTTATGGATTAGGAACATCTTTCACTAGATCAGGTTACTCAAAGCCTCATCCAGTCTAACCTTTACTTCTTCCAGCTATGTGGGAACCAAGGAAGGGAGTCAGGTAGAGTGCATCCCTGTGTACCGTTGATGCAGAAGATTAAGGTTAGAAATGTAGTAATTTTGTATACCCGCATTTGTGTAATGCTTGTATAGAAACCTAGTCAACAGGTGTGCTCACCTTGTGTAACATTTCTACAAAAGCATAGTAAATTTAGATCAAAGAACTGAAAGTAGTCTGTGCCAAGATAGCAAACACCTCACTGTTGTCCAATAAGACTGTTAAAAGCAATATTTTATCCAATCATTGTATTCCACAACTTGTAGAGTTACCACAATGTGTTGAGTGGCATATAAAAAAGACTGCTGCTACAGCAATAAACAGCTTCGGCTACCTTGATGGCCACGTATTATTGTGTTGCTGGTTTTGTCTGTCACTAATACAAAAGCAACACAGTTATAAGACAATAACTTTTCATGTCAGCCTGTTCCAGTGCCTCACCACTCATACTGTAAACATTTTCTTCCTTAGACCAAAACTAATTTTACCTTTATTAAATTTAAAACTATTGTCCTTTGACCTTATTAGCCACACTTAATTTGATGCAGGCCACAGTATTATTTGCTTTCTGTGTTGCAAGGACACACTGCCAAATCATGCCAGCTTCCTTCAGGTGTATCAGTTCCACAAGGATCAGAGAGCTGGCCTCTGATTTTTGCCCATATCCTCTCAATTTGATTTTTTTTCTCATTTTTCTCTTTGAAGTCAATTAATTGTGTGCTAAGACGGTAAATCCCTTTATCTCTTCTATATTTCCTGTTCCTACTGAGCATTTTATAGTGATAACCTTCAATGCTTCTGCTGAGGAGTGGTAGAATCTGAAACCTTTTTCAATAATTATTTTCTACTGAGGGTATTACTCTTCCTATAGTACATAACTGACTACCATGGGTTAAGTTGAATTTGCTGCTGTTATTCAATTCTGACCTCTGTCTGGCCAACTTCAAAATTAAAGTTGTGGCTAGAGCAGAGTATTACATCTCTTGAAGTTCAGATTGTAACATGAGAAGTTTCCTGTTCCAGTTGCTCCTTTTGGCTTCTGAGTTTTTTGGGTGCTGGGTCTCTTCCACTGAGATGGCAGCTGGATGGGGAGGAACAGAGGAGAAGCTCCCTGACTTGGATTTTTAGGTTTTTGCTTTCTGATTGCTGCTGCTTTCTGCAGTGTTTTCTTAGCATAGAGGCTAAGGTAATTGTACATTATATTATGTCATTTATATTAAATTCTTGTTTTATATCAACTCCTTATTTCAAAGCAGAGGTTTTTTTGTGTATGTCTTACTTTCCATCAGTTCTGTGTTGGGGAAGGGGAAAGGACAGGTTAACCCTTTTACCATGCCTTAGCCTGCTATATTCTTAGTGCTTAACATGGCACACAAAAGAAGTTTTCTTAACTAATACAGTTGTTTTGGGCAAGAAACGAAAGGGTTGAAATAATGTGAAGGAAGATAATGAGTGGATTCAGTTAAGGCTTTAGGCTTGTTAAGAAAGTTTTATATATTGTTTTTGTTTTGTTTTTTCCTGTAGTTTGTTCGCTTTGTTGGTGTATTTGCTTTCTGGGAGTGGCTGGAGATGATGTACTGGTATTCTTACATTCCTTCTGGTGACAAGTGTTATCTCAGGGGAATTGTCTACACCTGTGCTATTACTGTGCTGACTACTGGCAGGCCAAGTTTTGTTCAGAGCAGTACAAAACTTTCTCAAGAATACCACCAAGACATCTTCCACAGTGCTGGATACTTACAAATAGCAGGGTATATGGGAATGTATGAGTAAATTGTTAGGGCAGTGGATCCTTCCAATGTTTCGTAATTTTACACCTGATCAACCGCAAATTTCTGACAAGATGGTGAAATGTTTGGAAAAAGTATTTTGTCAGCCTGGGAGCTCCCAAGAGACAGAAATTACTGCAGTGCTGGAGCCTGGCCCTTCCCTATCAAATCCTTCTCATTACAGTACTCAGGCACAAGAGAAGCTCTCTGGGTCTATAGACAGACAAGCAGGCATGACAGCTGCAGCAGAGAACCAGCCTGTGGTGTGCATCTAGCCAGGGTCAACCCACCACAAATTATGCTCCATTATGTCATTTCACTCTACAAAAATATGGAAATATATGTACTCATTCTGTTGTATATTTCCTTGAAATATACCTGCTGGAATATGTTCATAATTGATCTGCTTCATACAGAGATCACAATCAGCCATATTCAGCATTCATATAAACAGAAATTTTGAAAGTAAATCACATTTTCAACTGTATACATTAGGAATTATCTTTGGATTCCCATTTTTCACAGAAAGGAAAAGAAAACACAACTAATTTTTGTCACTTCTTGGTAAAAAAATCACTTACATTTTCAGATTAGGACCATCAGAAATAGGATGCCTATCTTTGCATGTATGATACTACACTTCTTTCTCATTTATCTGAAAAAGTTTGGTCAATATTGAAGATCACTTGCCCTTAAAACTTTATACTGAAGTAATAGCTCTCAAAACTGAAAATGTTCAAATGATACCATCCGAACAAAAGGACTGAGTTTTAACATACATGAGTCAGAGTACTTTAGTGGGTTCTCTTAAGTGCTACCTAATATTTCAATGGTAGGAGGATTTTTAACATCCATGCTGCAATTTTCTAGATC
Source organism: Psilopogon haemacephalus (assembly GCA_013396835.1). Taxonomy (NCBI): domain Eukaryota; kingdom Metazoa; phylum Chordata; class Aves; order Piciformes; family Megalaimidae; genus Psilopogon; species Psilopogon haemacephalus. The sequence continues at coordinate 26,366 of VWZI01013049.1, read as the reverse complement.
ACAGAAAATCTTGTATCACTGACATTTCTTAAGACAGAAAAATAATATACATTTGTAATGGTAAGAATTCTGAGTCCAAGATTATTGTTGTATGTTAACATTATTTTAACTGTTAGTAGTTATAATAGGGATAAGGAAAGAAATGGGCACCATTCATGCAACAAGTGTTTCAGCCCAGAAGCATGACATGGTAGTGTTTGCAAGAAGCCCAGCATGGAAGAGTGAGAACAGAAAGCCAGTGACAGAAAAGCAAACATTCTTCTGGTTAATTTTCATTTTTTGTTTTATTTAATTTGTTAAAGTATTTCCTCATTAACATTGTTGTAGATATCTAAATACATTGCATTACGTATGCAACTCCAACTTTTGTCTTTTTTTTGGTTTTGTAACTACTGATGTGAGTGTAATTATGTTAAATATTCCACCTGTATTCTGCTTCCTGTAAGCCAGAAGTCAGTAACAGTTCAGTTAACATGCGCCTGCTGACACATACCTTGGAATTAGGGATAGAACTGTGACAAGTAGTCAATAGCCACAGAATGTGAATGTGCAACCAAAATTTTCTACTGACTCACTAAAGAGTCAGAAAAATGTCCAACTGGTGTATATGTGGAATCCACGCTAGACTACTGTTCATTATTTCTATGAATCTGCAGACTAGTATATGTAAATAAATACATTTTTCTTTTATTTTAGAGGCATTTTTCTTTGCAAGACCTAGGTATTTTAAAAGCAGGGCACACAACAACAAGCTACAGAGGAAATGAAAGAAAGGTGTTATGAAAAAAAATTTCTTCTACAAAATCCTAATATTTTTATCTATTTTTTATACTACTGTTCCTTTGGGAATGAGAAAAAGGAAAATGTACTTTGTTCAACTGTTAATGCCTGTAAAAAAATATTGGGAAGGTTTTCAAAGTGAGAGGAATGTAGTTGAATAGCAAAATTATTTCTGATTGGTGCATTATGTGCTTAAAAAAAAAAAGATAAATCAAAGACTGGTGGATAAACTCATTGAGCTCCCAACCTGGTGATGCTCTCTTTACATCACCAGTTAATAGGAAATAACATTTAAGGATAGAGCTCATTTTTTCCCAAGTCTTTTTATGCTTCCTAATTCTGATGTGCAAGTATAGAATTAGGTACTGGGAAGTATATGAGATCAGCTAAAGTGATTATTTAATTCTTTTAACTCTGATGCTCTGTCAAAATAAAGGGACAGGAGACCACAACTTATGATAGCTCATCTTAGTGTGATGTAGTAATCAGTAAGTGTTGTAATGGTTTAGCACTGGGCTGAACTGCCTGCTCCTGAAACGCAAAAGTGAGAGGAAGAGTAACACAAAACTCAAGACTGAGATAAAGAGATAAGAGTTTAATATAACATAAGGTATCATAATCAAAACGTATAATTACCTTAACCAATAATCTAATTAATTCAATAATAGAGTCCGTGATTACCTTAGTTTAGCCTAGTTGCAGAAGAAGCATAGTGAAATAGACAGGCAAAACAACAGTGTAAAACAGAAAACCAAAACCCACTGCCATGCCAGCAGACAAGAGACCACACCCAAGAAATTGGAACCCAGAAGCAGCAACTGGAACATGAAGTATCACATGTTGCAATCTGTACGTCAAGCCCCATAACACTTTGCTCCAGTTAGCACTTCCATTTTTGAAGCTGGATGACTGCATGGTATGAATAACAGCAGCAGGTTCAATTCAGTTTATGACAATTGTGAAAGCAATCTTCAGCCATCTTGCACTGACACTCCCAAAAGGAGTTTTTCCCGAGAAAAATAAATATAATAGAACTGTGTAGCTGTGGAACATGAAGAACCAAAAATAACTATGAAAAATGAGAAAGTCATTACCTTTTAGAGCTACTAAGTCATCGGCATACATCTGTTTCACTTCATCTAACTTGACATTTATTTAAAGGCAAAAGGACATGGGTAGGTTATATTTAAGTGTAAAAGCGTCATGGTAACTGTTGATCTCTTTACATCATCAATTTAAAAGACTCAAATGAGACTTAAACAAAAAAAAAAAAGTGAGCTTCAAAACTAAGCCCTTGTCTTCCACATGTTTCATCTCTAGATAATTGCAAATAAATTCCTTTCTACCTCTTTTCTGTCTCTTGAGTGGCTGCTTAGGTTTTCTGT
>VWZI01013048.1:264520-278278 GCA_013396835.1 Psilopogon haemacephalus | reverse complement strand
GGAGAGGGGGAGGGGAAGGTATGGGAGGAGCAAAAAAAGCCACTCCCCAAACCCAACAAAACCAGAAACTAGCAAGGTGTGTGAAGAGTATTTTAATAGATATACAGCATATGTGTGCGTACGAGATCTTAAAATACTCTTCTCCATATAGATAAATGACTCCATAGCAGCCTTCCAGTGCCTGAAGGAGGCTTATAGGCAAGCTGGAGGGGTTATTTATAAGGGCATGTGGTGATAGGACACAAGAAGCAATGGTTTTAACTTGGAGCAGGGTAGATTTAGATTAGATATTAGGAAGTTCTTTACTATGATGATGGTGAGGCAGTACAACAGGTTGCTCAGAGATTGTAGATGCCTCATCCCTGGAAGTGGATGCCTCATCCTGGAAGACTAGATTGGCTGGACAAGGGTTTGTGCAACCTGGTCTGATGTGAGGTGTCCTTGCTCATGACCGAGGTCAGATCTAGCTGATCTTTGAGGTGCCTTTTAACTCAAACACTTCCATGAAATGTACAAAGGTTTCAGTCTCCTATATATTTTATTTCAAATTCATAGCATATAGACCATGTTGTTTAGATAATAGAGCCCTCCTTGGAAGGACTCTACAGTCTTGCTCAAAGCTGGGTCAGTATTGACTTCACAGACATCTATTGTAGGTTTTGTCCAACTTAGTCTTGGAAGTATCTAAAGATGGAGGCTGCACAACATCTCTGGACAGCCTGTTCAAACTCTTAAATTCTCATAGTGGCTTTCAGGGTATTGGTCATGTGATTTTCCTTCTGATATTTTTCCTTTACAAGACCAAGTCTCCAGTTTGGTTCAGTTAGCACTAGCTGAGCCAAAAAAAAAAAAAGAAATTGTGACATTTGGTGGTTTGTTTTGGCTTTTTTTTAATGTCTAAAAAGACACCATTATTTTGCCTTTTAACATTTTGTTTATTTTATTGACTTTATGTAGCAATTTTGAGGCCACAGATTGTCATTACCTTTTCTAATTTATTTTACATTGCTTTTTTTTTTTCCCTCTTGTTAATAACTCAGAATTATTTTCATCCTTCCTTGCTCCAATCCACAGTACTTTGCTTAACCTAGGTAACTCTGCTAAGATTTTTTTCTTAAGTGAAAAAATGTATAACTGCAAGTTCTCTTTAGCCCTTTGGTATGCTTTCCTCATTTCGAACCACATGCTCTTAACAATTAACTTCCAAACACTTCTATTCTTGATTTAATTCTTGTACTCTGTGGATTAGGAAGTGAATACCCTTAGTATAGAAAATGTTGAAGCCAAATAAGGAAGAAAACAAATTAATAATTATCCAGTTTATTATGGAGGGAACATTTAGGAACATGATGTGGGGTTTTTAAGTTTTCTTAAGTGTTTTTGAAAATATTTTTCTTCCTATAGGAGGTGTAGCAGTTTTGCAGGCAAATGTATTTCTAGGCCAAATGTACAATATTGAAAAATACAAGTTATTTATGCTGAGTTTTTGATCTAGATTTGGGGGGAGTTTGTGGTTCCTGCAGGGCTTTGTGGGCTGTAGAATGACCTTTTCAAGTATGCAATTGGTTGAAAATATTTTAATAACATATCTGGCTTAGTCTGGGTTATTAACAAACAGTCAAAATTAAATAGGTGGGACATAAGCAAGCGCATACAGGTAACTACATACAAAATTAGATTAAATTGCATTTTCAGTGTTATTTTTGAAACCTGATAAGTTTCTACCACAAGGACATTCTGCATATTCACTGAAACTATTTGAGGGAGCTGATAAAAGAGCGTGAACCTTAAATTAGTCACATAGGTTTGCACTTAAGAGCAACACTCTAAAGGACTTCTCAGAGGGATGAAAAAATATGGTTCACTCATTAAAGTAACTCTTAAGATACATTTGTAGCACAGATAATATTTACTAAAACCATCTTGGAAAGAGTCAGGGTTTATATTTTAATCATTTGAAACTGTTCATAATGAATCATTAATGTTTGATTGGTACTTTTGCAAAATTCAGATTTGTTTTACCTATTTTGAAAACTACTTCAAGGCCACCTTTTTCACAATGTATTTAGTCAGAAAAGGAATTTTAAAAGAAATTAAAATTTGGTTTATTAGCATAAAAAATAATCAAAGTTGCATTTAAATAAGGTTAATTTAAATGTAGATGCACTTTGTGTAAACAGAACTACACTTAATAATCTGACATAGCTCACTGACTGGGATCAAAAGAACTTAAAAATTGCTTTCACATCAGGTGTTGACTATTAGTAAGGAAAAAACTTAATTTGAGAAATCTGGACTTCAAAGCAATATTAATTTGGGGGTTTTGTGTGTGTGTGTAAAAGAAGCTTGCTTGATAACATGAGAAAGTTTAATGTTTACTACAAGTACAGTAGATGAGATTTTTCTATTAGGCTTTTATAGCCCCTGACTCTGAGTTGACAAGTATCCCTCAGAAGCTGTTCTAAAAATGTAGAACTGATAAAACCTGCAAAACTGATAACTTCTATATCCAAACAGCTCCATTCTACCTAAACAAAACACCACAGAACTTGCAGGATTCCAATGAGCTTGTAAGTCTCTGTTGGGGATCCTTGCAAACGCTGGCAAAAAGAATCCTGCTGAAAGCAGGGCTGCTAGAGTGGCTGCTGCATTAAAGTAGGTATTGTATACATAGCATAGCTGTGGGCTTCAGGAATTACATGCAGTGTCACTGTCCATAGCAGGCAAGGATATGGCTGCAAGTTGCACAGATTTTTCCTGTAGCAAAAGGCTCTGATATGAGAGAGACGAAATTTGACTGAAGCTACACCTCAGGCTTGCAGTTCTCTCTTTGTCAAAGAACTGGGAAACAGCCCAAAGTAGCTCCTGTGGACTGCTTGGCCTCTTACATGAACAATAGCATGTCACCTTCCCAGTGCCTTTCTGCAGCTTCCTCTTGGCAATGAGATTTAACCTGAATGCACAAAGGCACTCAGGGCAGAATAACAGAGGGAGCTAGTGCCAGGCAATTACTGTGTTTCAGATATGAGCAGTAGCTCCTTTTAACGATGCCTGTGCTATGTAGACAGCCTGTCAGAGGCAGAGCAAAGATTTTCACAGAATCATAGATTTATTTTGGCTGGAAAAGCCCTCTAAGATCACAGAGTCCAACCACTGACCCAACACCACTGTGGCCTCAAAACACATCCTGAATGTCACATCCACAGGTTTGTTGAACATCTCCAGGGATGGTGTCTCTTCCACCTCCTTGGGTAACTTATTTCAGTGTCTGAACACTCTTGCCTTGTAGATTTTTTTTTTTTCCCCTAAAACCCAACCTAAACCTTCCCTAGCCCAATTCAGGCCATTTGCTCTCATCCTATTAATTGATATTAGGGAGAAGAGACCAACCCACATCTCACTGCAGCCTTCTTTCAGGTAGGTGTAGAGAGAAATGAGGCTTACCTCTAGCCTCCTCTTCTCCAATATAAGCAATTCCAATTTTCTCAGCTGTTCCTTATAACACTTGTTCTCTAGAGCCATCATCAGTTTTGTTGCCCTTCTATGGGCATGCTCCAATATTCATCTTGAGGGCCTCAAAAGTGAACAGAGTATCTGAGGTGTGGCCTCACCAGTACTGCTGGTGAGTACAGGCGTATGATCACATCCCTTCTTCTGCTGGTCACACTGCTCTTGATACAGGCTGGGACACTGTTGGCCTTCTTGGCCACCTGAGCATACTGCTGGTTCATGCTCAGAGAGCTGTCAACCAACCCCAAGCTCTCTTTGCCTCTGGCAGCTTTCCAGCCGCTCTGTCCCAAGCATTTAGAGTTGCATAGGGTTGTTGTAACTTAGGTGCAGGACCCAGCACTTGGCTTTATTAAACCTCATACAATTGACCTTGGCCTGTTGATCCAGACTGTCTAGATCTCCTTGCAGAGCCTCTTTACCTTCAAGCAGAACAATAATCCTACTCAGTCTTCTCTTCTCCATGATAAAAAGCCCCAGGTCTCTCAGCCTTTCATCATAAGGCACATGCTCCAGTCCCTTAATCATCCTCGTAGCCCTCTGTTGGAATCTCTCAAGCAGATCCCTGTCCCTCTTGAACTGAGGAGCTCAGAACTGGATTCAATATTCCAGATGGGGCCTCACCAGGGCAGCATAAAATCCAGATAAACAACATCCACAGCCTTGCCTTTACCTACTGAGCAGGTCACCTTGTCATAGAAGATCAGGTCTGTTAAGCAGGACCTGCCCTTCATGAACCCACACTGCCTGGGCCTGATCATCTGGTTGCCCCCTATGTGCTGCATAATGACTTTCAGGATGATCTTCTCCATGACCTGGCACCAAGATCAGACAGGTCTGTAGTTCCCTGGGTCCTCCTTCTGACCATTTTTTGTAAATCAGCATCATATTTGCCTGGCTTCAGTCAGCTGGGACCTCCTTGGTTACCCAGGACTGGTGGGAAATGATGGGAAGTGGCTTGGTGAGCACTTCCACCAGCTTCCTCAGTACCCTCAGGTGTATGCCATCTGGGCCCGTACACTCATGTGTAAGTGGTGTAGCAGGTCACTAACCATCTCCTCTTGGACCATGCGAGCTTCATTGTGTGTATTTAGTGAACAACTGCTCCTACTACTAAAGACTGAGGCAAAGAAGGTATTAAGTACCTCCACCTTTTCCTCATCCTTGGTCACTGTGTTCCCCCCTGCATCCCACAATGGACAGAGTTTCTCCTCAGTCCTTCTATTGTTGCTAATATATTTGTAGAAGCATTTTCTCTTCTCTTTAACAGGTAAAGCCAGATTAATTTCCAGCTGGCTTTTGGCCTTTCTAATTTGCTCTCTGCATAGCCTCATGACAGTCTTGTAGTCCTCACAAGTCTCCTGCCTCTTCTTCCAATGACCATAAACTCTCCTTTTCTCCCTAAGCAGAAATCAAACCTCTCTATTTAGTCAGGGCAGCCTTCTTCCTGGCCAACTCATCTTTAGCCACATGGGGATGGCCTGTTCCTGTACCTTCAAAACTTCCTTCTTGAACAGTGTCCAGCCTTCCTGGGCTCCTTGACCCTTCAGGCCTGCCTCCTAAGGAACTTTGTCCACTAGTCTCCAAAACAGGCCAAAGTCTACCCACCAGAAGTGTCAGGTGGCAAATCTACATCTCATTTTGTTCTGTATTTGCTGAAGTTCAACTCTTAATACCTGTTACTATAGAGACTTGGGTGGGTAAAAAAACCTGGCTGGATGGCTGATTCCAAAGAGTGGTGAGGAATGGAATTAGATCAATTTGGCAGCCAGTTACAAATGGTGTTCCCCAGGGCTCAGTTCTTTTTGATATCTTTATTGATGATGTGAGTGAAGGGATTGTGTGCACCCTCAATAAGTTTGCAGATGACACCAAGTTAGACAGGACTGTTGATCTACTAGAGGACAAACAGGTTTTACAGAGGGATATGGACAGGCTGGATCAATGGGCCAAGGTCAGCTGGTTGAGATTCAGCAAGGCCAAGTGCCATGTCCTGTACTTGGGCCACGACAACCCCATGTAATGCTGTGGGCTTGGGGAAGAGTGGTTGGAAAACTGCCTGACAGAAAAGAATCTGGGAATGCTGGCAGAGAGCCAGCTAAACATAAGCCAGAAATGTGCCCAGGTGGCTGTGATGACCAGCAGCATCCTGGCCTGTATCATGAATAGCATGGCCAGCAGCAGCAGGGAAGATATTGTGCCCCTGTGCTTGGCACTGGAGAGACTCTGCCTTGAATATTGTGTTCAGTTAGGGCCCCTCACTATAAGAAGGGCACTGAGCCACTGGAGTGTGTCAGAGAAGGACAATAAAGCCGGGGAAGGGTCTAGAGAGCAAGTTGTGTGATAAATGGCTGAGGCAAGTGAGGTTGTTTAGTCTGGAGAGGAGGAGGCTGAGGGGAGACCTCACTCTCTACAACTACCTGAAAGGTCACTGGAGTGAGGAGGAGGTCAGTCTCTGTTCCCAAGGAACAAGCAATAGCACAAGAAGAAATGGCCTCAAGTTGCACCAGGGGAGATTTACATTGGACATACAGGAAAATATTCTTCCCTGGAAGTGTTATCAAGCCCGCAAAAGTGTCTGGAGTAACCATCCCTGGAGGTATTTAAAAGATATTATAGATGTAGTGCTTAGTGACATGGTTTAGTGGTCTGTTTGGCAGAGTTAGATTAATGGCTGACCTTGACGCTCTTAAAGGTCTTTTTCCACATAAACAATTATGTGATTCTAAGATTCTATGACTATTTCCCAGTACAGATTCACAAAAGGAAGCAGCTTTTTGTTTGGAAACTCATATTACCTTCTTTATTGACTTTATTAGTAACTAAGAGAACAGGAAAATTACATCTGCTGTCATTAAGAATATTCTGTAGGGGAAAAAAATATCACTTAAGGGTAGCAATTACAGTAACACAGCATCGTCTGTTTATCTTTGAATGAGTTATAGTGTCACCACTCTGCTCAAAACAAAGACTAAGAGTGACCAGTAATGTGTATTTAATGGTAAACATCCGTATTGAAAGGTATCCTTCAAAAATGTTCTAAAATATTTTAAAGGCTCTAAAAGAAGTCACGTTTTCGACATCTAACCCATGTATATATAATTGTTGGTTTTATTATGCACTTTATCTCATTTCTTTTAATACCAACATGAGTATAATAAATGAAGTTCTGTGCTAATTGGTTGCATGCTGTCATTAAGTTACTTAGATTCTGGACTGCCACAGGACAAGGATAGGAAGTAATATCCAAAGCCTATTAAATTGTGAATCCTAGTTTCTTTAATGAAGTACAAAAATTAATTAACATGAGTTTGCTAAATCCCATCATAGAAACACTGGTGACTGGTGGATGGTTTTGCCTTTACAGCACCGTCCAAGCTGTATTTAAGTGTCTTGGTTAGTATGTCTTCCTTTTTATGTTTATTAACCTTCAGATGCTGAAGCACTAATTTAGTTTTCATTAGAGAATCTCTTGGTGAAGTTATGAGAATACAGTTGTCAGTATCTGCAATGCTTTCTAAATGTGAGCAAGGAGAGCTGGGAAATGCCTTTTTTTTGTGATGGAAGTAGTAAAGCAAATTGGAGAGTCTGCATTGTTTCAGTTTGAGATTTCTTTGAGTATATCCTGCTGAAAGACAATTCAAAAATTTAGAAATATAACTAATATTTTAAAATAGGGTGCACTTACAGGTCTTGAGATGCATCGGTGGGTTCCAAGGGAACTAAGAGATGAAGTTGCTAAGCCATCATATTTGAAAATTTGTAGCAATTACTTTAAAAAGGGATGTGGTGGTTTGGCCCTGGCTGGGGGCCATATGCCCACCAAAGCTGCTCTGTCGTTCCTGTTTTGGAGGAAGAGGGAATAAGGAAAGAATAACAAGGGGCCCGTGGGCCAAAGTAGAAGCAATTTAGTAAGGCAATGAGAAAGCAAAGAAAGCTTCTGGAAGCAAGAGCAAAGAAAAATTTTGTTCTCTACTTCCCATCAGCAGACAGTGTCTGGCCACTCCCTGGAATGTAGAGCTTCAATAGCAGTTGCTCCAGAGGACAAATGGCATTAACAAATGCTCCCACACTTCCTTCTTTCTGTCAGCTTTAAATCTGAATGGATGTCATGTTATGGAATCTCCTTCGGTCAGTTGGGGTCAGCTGGCACAGCCATGTCCTGCCTCAAGATGTTGCCCACCCATCAGCGTGGGGGTGGGGGGACATGCTGGAAAAGCACAGCTTTGACACTGTGTGAGCAATGTTCAGCAGTAGCCAAAACACTGGTGTATTATTGCCCTTCCACTGCGAAATTCAGCACTATGAAAGATGCCATAGAAAAAAATAAATCCATCTTGGGCAAACTCCCATTTTCAAAAGGGGAAAAGTGGAGGGCCCAGGAAACTACAGTCAGTCTCTCAGCTGTGCCCAGGAAAATCATGGAGTGGATCTCCATTGAAGCTACGCTAGCACACATGGAACATAAGGAGATGCTTGGTGACAGGTGACATGGCCTCACCAAGGGCAAATCATGCTTGGCAAATGTGATGAACATCTATAACAGGGTTAAAGCATTCATGGGAAAGTGAAGAGCAACCAATGCCATCTGCCTGGACTTGTACTAAGCACTTGACTCTCTTGTGCGCCATCCATGTCTCCATATTGGAGAGACATTCATTTGATGGATGGACCACTCAGTGGATAAGGAATTGCTGCATGACTGTACTCAAAGTTGCAGTCAGCAGCTTGATGTGCATGTGGTATTCCTTAGGGGCCATACTGGGATTGATTTGTCAGGAAAATGGACAATGAGAGTGAGCTTAACCTCAGCAAGTTTGCTGACACCAAGCAGTGTGGTGCAGAAACATGCATCTGCACCTTGGGAAATGGACCCATGCAAATCTCTTAAAGTTCAGCCAGGGCAGGTGCATGTGGGTCAGGGCAATCTCAAAGTCAAATACAAGCTGGACAATGAATGGAGTGAGGGCAGCCCTGCAGGAAAGGGCTTGTGGGTTTTAGTGGATGAAAAACAGTGTGTGCTCACAGCTGAGAAAGGAGGTTGTATCCTGTGCTGTGTCAAGAGAATTTTGACTAGCAGGTCAAGGGAGGTGGTTCTACCTCTGCTCCACTCTCATAAGACTCGTCTTGGAATGCTCTGTTCAGCTTTAGGGCCCCTGGCATAAAAAATACATGGAGATGCTTGAATGGATGCAGAGGATGGTTGTGAGGATGACCAGATGTCTGGAACACAGCTGTGGTGAGGACAGGCTGAGAGAACTGGGGCTATTCAGTCTGGAGAAGAAAAGGCTCCAGAAAAAAACTTGTAATAGGCTTCCTGTACATAAAGGGGACCTACAGGAGAGATGGGAAGGGACTCTTCATCAGAGAGTGTAGTGACAGGGTAAGGCTAATGATTTTGAACTGACAGAGGGTTAGAAAGCTGTTAGAAAGAAATTCTTTACTTCAAGGATGGTGAGACACTGGAACAAGTTGCCTGGAGAAGCTGCCTGTGTAAATCCAGGTTGGATGCATCTTTGAGCAACATGGTGTAATGGAAGGTGGCCCTGCACATAGCTGTAACATTGAAACTAAATGATCTCTAAGGTCCATTCCAATTCAAACCAGTCTATGATTCTACATCAAGGAAAAAGCTTGATTGGGGTACACCAGAGATTTAGTGCAAAACAAAGCTGCTTTAACTGAAGAAAAAAAATTACAGAGGACAACACCTGCTCCTGCTAGAACTGCATGATTCTGCCCATGCAATCATTCTTCAGTCTGCATATTTGCCAGAGATTACATATACAATTAAAAATTTCCATGCTCTGTTCTGTGTCTTTGGCTAATTGTTCTGATCATTTGTTTTGTGCTTTCACAGTTTTAGCCAGAATTATTTAGTCATTTACAGGCTGCTATTAGCGAGTGAAAACATGTTACCTATGTTTAAAGAAAAACAGAACCAAAATGAAATTTGGATTTCTTTCTTGTATTCCTGATACTCCAGAACTTCTAGAAGAGCAAGATGGCTTTTGTTAAGGACAGTCTTTCGAAGATGCAAACAAATCTGTCTGTTACAATCTAGAATTCATGCAGACTCTGTAGTTACTGGAGATAATAATTTAAGACTTCAAAAAGTTGGTTTTTTTTCTTGTGCACGCTGAAGGTTTACTGCTCCTCCTGCTAACCAAAACGCATAGGATTAAGCATGATTAACTCCAAGATGAAGTCAACCTTTCATTTCAACAACTGTTCCATCCTTGGAAGTGTTCGTGCACTGGAACTGAAAGCATGAACTCTTTCTCTTTCATGCCCCAAAATAATAAGCCAAAATGAGAAACAGGCTCTATTAGTGTAGGAACAGAACTGTGTTAACACAGCTACATATTGAATTCAAATAGCTTACAAACTGGGCATTAGCAATTATATGACTGCATCTGTCTAGAGGGAGTCTGGAAAAGAAAGTGTAAGGAGAATGCATGGAAACCAGTAGGAAAGAGGAGGACCACAAGCACTTGGATAACAAACTCCAGGGCAAATGAGACAACAAAAAAATAACAAAACTAAAAGCTAAACCTACCTTTATTACAAATCTTGGATGCTTGATTTGTCTATGCTTGATAATTCAAATTTGCTCAGCCATATAAATCTCATGAAATATATAAGAAAATTTATGTTGACATCAGCTGTTTTGGTTGGTTGTTTGTTTACTGGGGGTGTGTGTTTTGTTTAATCTTGCTGCAAATTAGGCCCAGTGCTTTCAAAATGAGTAGTGAGAAAATCAGGCATATGCAATAACCACATGTGATAATGTTCTTTTAAATGACTTCCCTAGCAGAACATAGAAACACATTGGCAGAAGAGGGAGTTAAAGCCATCAGTCAAGGGAATGATTTGGTTACTTTAACTGTAAGGCCTTGGTTGTCTACATGCATTCCTCATTCTGGTTCAGGTGAGATAGAAACCTTGAAAGCAGTTTCATTTAGATAGCCGTAACTCCCTAGCTTATTTCCAGAGGAGAATGGAGAAAATAAAGTTCAGATTGCTACATTTTCCTTAGCTGTCACAGACTGGATATTTTTTTTCAGATCATGGAATTTGCCTTGCCTGGTTAAACAGTAGGTACATATGATGTTCCATATGGGTAAGTGACTTTAATGATCATTCTGAAAAGATGTAATCAGATGGCAAATATAACATCTGTTTACATATCTCCATTAGAGCTAACTAACATTCTTTTCAAAGTCACCCTCAGGGTCTGGAGAGATAATATTGTGGGATAACTCAGTGGTTCATTACTGGAGAAACTGAGGATTATTCTTCTTCCAGTTAACATCAATCACTATAAAATTGCAAAAGGTCTTGTAAAATATGGAAATTACCATAATCAGAATGATTTAGAATCTGAAGAGAAATGGCCCTAGAAGCAGAAATGTTCTGTAACAAAGATGGGAAAAATAAGGGCTAGATTCTGATCTGCTTTTGCATGTTTGCATGTGGTGGTTATCTACACACAGGGAGGGAGGCAGACCTTGAATTCCCTCTCTTCTTGTTAGCTGTATCTAGCACAGCACATATGTGCCAACATACAGTTAGTTCAGTGCATTATTCAGTGCCCAGCCTGGTCTTGTTCTGCTTCTGGTGTTATTCAGTCATTTGTGAGACAGAGTTAGAGTTACAAGCCCAAGCAACTAGGGACCTCCCTTCATGAAATGAGTTTTGCTTTTTATACATCCAGCCTTCATGTCCCACCACACTTGTTGATTTGAAAATTAAAGGAATTTAATTACTTTTCAGGATTAAAACTAAATTGCTGAGTTGTTGCATTATGAATGTCATATGTTTACATTTTTAATTTGTGTGAAAAAATACAACTGAAAACCACATTGATGGTGTTTGCTACATTGTGGTGTGGGTATTTTTCTTACAGGTCAGTTCCTGACAACCCTGGACAAAATTAATGTCCTATTTACTCATCTTTTTGCTATGTTTGAGTCCACTGATTTATGTTGGATGAATTGTCATGTAAAGATCTCATGCTAGTCTTTCTCATGAACAAAACTCATGGTCAGGGTCCTACTATCAAAATTCTTTTATCTATCCAGATAAAGGCTATTTCCCAGTACTCCAGACCTGGTAATTGATCCACTCTACCAGATGTATGGTAGTCAAAACAACGAGACTTGAACATTTCAAATGAGATTTACAAAATAATACTTCAGTTCAAACTACACTGACACCCAGCTCCTTCCCTCAACAGATGAATGCCCTACAGGAAAGGGTATGCACTGAAAAGCACGGGAGCTCAACAGGAACTGAGGATGTTTTATTTGCCTGGTAACTTGAGGCTGCCACAAAGCATAGTTTTGATTGGTGCTTAAATATTTACTAATTTTAGATTTTACTAAACGAGTTTTAATCTAGAAACAATTCTGGTTTGGGCTCAGTTCTTTGCATAGGGAAAGGTTCAAGAAAATGCAACAGTAATAGGTCTTGTATATTGGTTGGATATTGACTTTGTAAATTTAGTCTAGTGTATAGAAAGAAATTCTTTACAGTGAGGGTGGTGGAATACTGGAACAGGTTTCTCAGGGAGATTGTGGAGGTCCCTCCTGGAGGAGCACCTGGAGGTGTTCAAGGACAGGTTGAACATGGCCTTGAGGAACTGGTCTAGTGGAAAGAGTCCCTGCCCACTCTGCCAGGGATTGGAACTAGACAATTGTTAAGGTCTATTCCAATTCAAAATGTTCAGTGATTGCCAGTAGCCTGTCCATATAAATACATGGAAAACAAAGGTATGTGGCCAACCATTTCCAGTACTAGAGTAAGGAAGAGTCAGGTTGATCTTTTCATTCTGATGCAAAGTACAAATCAATGTTGGATAATTTATTGCAATCAATTTATTGTTGCGTGTTGTACTTAAAGTTGTACAGTAGATTCTGGATGTTCTCTTGCAGTATTGAAAAAAGTCTGTAACTATGAACCAACATAATAGCTACTGAGGTTTAGTTTCAGTCTTTTTTTCTGTCAAAATTGAAATGTTTTGTATTATTTGTCTGGTTTGTTGCCTGGAGAAAGGAAGAACATGAAACACTTTTAACAAAGTGATTAGGATAGAAGTCAAATTATGGCAGACCTTTGTTTGAGAACAGAGGTAATCAATGTAAAGTGTGCTTCAGTTCAGTTTGGAAGTGGCTGGTACTGTTAAGTCTGAGTTTAATTTTTGCTGATCTCAAAAATAAAATAGAATTTATAGCATGAATTATCTGGCATCATCTGGTCTCTTCTGTGCTACATTTTATTGTAGTCATAGGCAATTCAATCTATACTGAATAACTACTTGTAATCAGGCAAAATGAAACTAGATTCAGGGAATAAGTACCTGACTGCTAAGCAGCTGCTCTCACTGTTAAAGATGCTAATACAAGCTTAGACAAGACACTGTTCACTGTTGAGCTTTTCTACTAATGAAGACATTGTAATGTTCTGTGTTCTATCCACGACTTTTTGGGAAAAGCTGTCTTAGCACTGAAGGTCTCATTGCTGTTGACTGGGATCATCTGTTTTTGCTGGATAGCTTGAGCAGGATGTTTGAACAGAGGTACTCTGAGGAGAGCAAAGACTTGGGTTTAAGTCAAGATAAATTTGTTGAGTCATCATGTCTAGAGTATGTTAAAGACTCTATTAGACTCCATGAGAATCTTGTTGTGGGTGAGTGTCTCAATACATGAATTGTAGCAGATTATGAAGTCATACTTTCAGCAGTTTTGCAAATAAAACTTTTATTTTGCTTTCCTCTTTTCAAACAGGTTAATCAAATACAACCTGACTCATGGTGCGTGTTCTGTGTTAGCTGAAGCAGAAGGCTACTGATTTCAGTAAAGAAAAAATATTAACTTCTAATATTGATTTAATATAAACCTCTATTTTAATTGAGTGGATAGATTGCTTTTTGGATAGCAAATACAGATCTATTGGCAAAACAATGCTTACAGAACTTTACAAATGCTTTCTGTCTTGATGTGTTGGTTCAGGAGTTCCCTGCCCCCCACTTTGAATTCACCAGACTAGCTCAGACAGCTGGAAGTTAGGATGAAGCTATATATGTTTGAAGCACACATTTACAAGCACATATACACAATACATCATAGAATGGTTTAGGTTGGAAGGGACCTCAAAGATCATCCAGTTCCAACCC
This sequence comes from Psilopogon haemacephalus, assembly GCA_013396835.1. Classification (NCBI taxonomy): domain Eukaryota; kingdom Metazoa; phylum Chordata; class Aves; order Piciformes; family Megalaimidae; genus Psilopogon; species Psilopogon haemacephalus. The sequence continues at coordinate 264,594 of VWZI01013048.1, read as the reverse complement.
CCCTGTGCCATAGGCAGGGACACCTCCCACTAGATCAGGTCGCTCAAGACCTTGTCCAGCCTGGCCTTGAACAC
>VWZI01013048.1:198204-264385 GCA_013396835.1 Psilopogon haemacephalus | reverse complement strand
ATATATGTATACACACACACACACACATATATATATATATATATTTTTTTTTTTTGCTATAGAATTATATGCAAGTTAGAACGAATACAGAAATTCAAAACCCCTTCCGAACAACAGAGCCACCCACGAGGGCTCCGAACTAAGTCCCCCTCTCCCTGTCCACCCCTCCCTTATCTCAGAAAGCTTACTTGATAAATCTTTGAGAAAATGGGGGGGGGGAGGTCAGATGCCAGAGCAGACAAGGAGTTAGGAGAATCGTTAGATTCAGGGAGAGACAGTTAACATGACAAGTAGCAGCCACAGACTGAGAAACCTTGTTTATATATTTTGTTTTTATATCTCTCAGCAATCCAATGGGTAATATAGACCACAGCCAGTGATCTAATTTTTCTCATTAAAATGTTCCAATTAGCCTCAAACCAGCACACCTGAGAAAAGTTAATCTCAAATGTCTTGGAGTGGAAAAATAATGATGATGTGTGGAGGTCATAGAAGGCAATCAGTAGAGAAGTTATTTTCATGGCTTTATGTATATAATCTTTTTTTTCACTTACTGCCAAAACTTTGGCCTCTACAGAAATTATTTTATGTCTGTAAAAGTTTTGCAAATTATTTGGCTATGAGGAGATACAAATCTACAAATATTTCCTAAATCTGCACTGGTAACTTCCAACTGACAACACAAACAATTTTTAGCACAAAAGTTGTGAGTCTATATCCTCAAATAGTAGAAGATGCAAGGGAGCAGGTTCTACAGGGACTGTATTTGTGCACTTTATTCCCTGATTCCATAAATTTATGGGTCACAATCATGGACATACATGAAAAATTTGTATTAATACAATTGCTCATCAGGGAATTGTGTGGAGCAGAGGCTGGCTGGAGGATGGATGCTGTGGCAGCTTCCCCAAGGCCCGTAGGTCAGGATGTCACAGCCAGGCTCAGTCCCACCATCTGAAACTACAGAGCAGTATAGCACCTCTGAGGTATGCAACTGGGCCATGTAGCTGGGATGTCAGCCCACAACTGAGTCCAGCTCAGCAGGGCCCATGGCTGTGCAGAACAGAGATATGGTAGAGCTTCAGACCACATCCTACAGGACAGCTACTGGTGCCAGGGCTGATGGTCCTAGATTGGGCTGAAATGAGGTCTTAGGCCATAGACAGGACTGAGTGAGACCCTGGGAGAGGTAGGCAGGAACTGACAAACCTCATGGTACCCTCACGGCCCAGATACTGCAATCAGCTGCCTTCAAGTTGTTGTTTAAAGCTACGTTGACTTAGAAGAAAAAAATGCCCTTTCACTCTGTGGAGCAATTACTTTGTCAACAAACTGAAAACCTAATCCTCTGATAATCTACTAACAGCTGTTAAAAGACACTGATGAAAACTACATAATCTCTTTTCTTAAAGAGAACAGACCATTAATATTATAATGCTAATGCAACCTAGTGTCCCCTTCTGTGTTGAAGGTTCTTGGATAATTAATCCAAGGCAAATTTCTTTGGGATTTTTTAAATAGTTTCTTCACTTTTCTCACATTCTTTCACCTTGCTGGCAGTTCCAATATGAAATTTCAGGGTTGAAGTAACTTGTATTCACCTGCCAAGATCTACAATCATTATTTAAAAGAAATTCATTGGGAGTAAAGAATGAGGTAAATGAGACTGAGTTGATTCTTGCCAACTAGTTGACTTGGAAAACAAGAAACAACTGTCACTCCTATCAAACAATTAATTTAATATACATCAAGGTAACTTTCTAATGTGGTTTACACTAGCAAGGTGTCTCAGGCAGGGACACCAAAGACTGACTGACAAGTCAAACATCAAAAAATGTGCTCTACACCAAGAGACATTTGTTGAGTAAAGAAAGAATTTGTGACGTGTGTAAGCATTAGTGGTTTTTATGTGCTAGACGACTTGTTTCTGTGCTATGGTAGTTCTTTTTGGGTTTTTTTTTTGGTTTTTTTCCATCTAATGACATTTCTTTTGTGCTAATTGCCCCCTTGCATTCTGTTACACAGCTCTGAAAGTCTGACCCTGGCTTTGCTGTAACTATCCATTTAAGAAGAAAGTCATCTAGATTTCCCCATTAGCACCTTTCCTGGTCTGAAAATAGCTTTCTTATTCTCTCTATATACATCACATGCCCCAGCCTGCTGACCATCTTGATGACTCTCCACAGGACTCAATTCAGTTTGTTCCTCTTATACTAAGTAGCCCAAAACAGACACAGTACTTCAAATATGTTTTTGTATTATTGAATGGAAGTAAAGAATCACTTTCCTTGATATCCTTTCTATGCTCCACCTAAAGCAGACTGGAATTTGGCTTCCCATTATTGCTGAAAGGGCAGCATGGTGCCGACTCCTGTTTAATTTGTCCTTCAGCACCCCCAGCTTTTTCTCTGCATGCTTTCAGCCAGTCAGTTCCAAATCAGTTCTGTTTCATGGGATTATTTTTCCCAAGGTGCCAGACTTCATAATGCTTTCCATGAAGTGTTTGAAGTTTCTGTGAGTGTATTTCTCCATTCTGTCAAGATTCCTATGGATGACAGCCATGCCTATCAACAACTCGCTCCAATTTGTGAACTGTTAAGATCTTTTAAAAATTTGCTCTACAAGCTTCCCATAGACTGACATTAGGAAGACCATCCTGTATTTCTTGAGATCTCCTCTTTCCTTTCTTTAAGGTATTTTTCAGTTATCAAGACTTCTTCTGACACTCCATCCTTTTGTAGTGAGAGTTCTAGAATCATAGAATGGTTAAGGTTGAAAGAGACCTCAAAGATCATCCAGTTCCAACCCCCCTGTGCCATAGGCAGGGACACCTCCCAGTAGAACAGGTCATTCAAGGCCTCATCCAACCTGGTCTTCAACCCCTCCAGGGAGGGAGCAGCCACAACCTCCCTGGGCAACCTGTTCCAGTGCCTCACCACCCTCACTTTAAACAACTTCCTCCTAACATCCCATTTAAATTTCCTCTCTGCCACTTTAAACCCATTCCTCCTTGTCCTGTCATTACAAAACCTTGTGAATAGTCTCTCCCCAGCCCTCCTGTAGGCCCCCTCCAGATACTGGAAGGTTACTATAAGGTCTCCTTCTCTTTTCCAGGCTGAAGAGCCCCAACTCTCTCAGCCTGTCCTCATAGCAGAGGTGCTCCAGCCCTCTGATCATCTTCGTGGCCCTCCTCTGGACTCTCTCCAACAGTTCCATGTCCTTCCTGTGCTGGGGGCTCCAGAACTGCACACAGTACTCCAGGTGGGGTCTGACAAGAGCAGAGTAAAGGGGGAGAATCACCTCCCTTGCCCTGCTGGTAATGCCTCTCTTAATGCAGCCCAGCACACAGTTGCTGTCTGAGCCGCGTGTGCACACTGCAGGCTCATGTTGAGCTTCTCATCCACCCAGACCCCCAGGTCCTTTTCCTCAGAGCTGCTCTCCAGCCACTCACCACCCAGCCTGTATTTGGGCTTGGGATTGCAGCAACCCAGGTGCAGGACCTTACACTTGGCCTTGTTGAATTTCATGAGGTTAGCCTGGGCCCACCTCTCCAGCCTGTCCAGGTCCCTCTGGATGTTAAACAGCACTGGTTCCAGCACTGACCAGCACTGTTTCCAGCACTGACCCCTGAGGGATGCCACTTGCCACTGGTCTCCAGGTGGACATTGTGCCATCGATCTCCACTCTTTGTGTGACCATCCAGCCAATTCCTTATCCAGCAGTTCTCCACCCATCAAGTCTTTTTTTCTGGTTTGGTGACTAGGATGTCATGTGTGACAAACACCATACTCAGATCCAGGTAGATGACATCGGTTGCCATCACTGCCGTGACTTCACGGCAAAAAGTCACCAAATTTGTCAGGCATGATTTGCCCTTGGTGAAGCCATGCTGGTGACCACCAATCACCTTTTTTTTTTTTCTCCATTTGCCTTATCAAAGCCTTCAGGAGGATCTGCTCCATCTCTCATAATTGAGTGTCTGTAAGCTTCCTAAGCAATTCTGGATGCATTCTATCCAGTTCCATTGAATTGCATGTGTTCAATCTAAGTGATTTCTACCTTCATATTCAGATATCACAGAAAGTACTTCTGCTCCCTGACTCTGCTACTTCTCATAGGGTCTAAGGAGGTCAGAAGACTGTTCCAGTGCCTCACCACCCTCACTGTGAAGAATTTCTTCCTAACATCCCATTCAAATCTCCCCTCCACCAATTTGAACCCAATAGCAGTGTTTAGTTTTCTTGAAACTATCTGGTTTGTATCTATTTATTAATTTTCACGTCCTGGACTATAATGATATATACATTATTAAAAACAAATATCAAACTACTGCTATGACATCTACTCAGGCTACATATTTAAGTTTTAGGCTTATTACCTATTATCTATCTATTAGATACCTATTATCTACAGATAATACCTATTATCTACAGATAATCCATGAATTAATGCATTGTAGAGGAGCATTTCATTTCAGCTGTATTTTTTAATTGTATTTATTTCCATATCTTTGTTTATTTTTTTGAGACAAGTAATTTATTCTGCCTATGTAATTCAAGTACTATGCACATATAATTGGTTTATGTGGATAAACTGGAGTCTCTTGTGTAAAGGAATATATTAGCACATCATACTTCTAAGAAAGTTAGAATAAAATCTGATGTAATCTGCACAGAAATGATATAATGTCCATGCAAGCAAACTGAACACAAACCAGTTAACTTGCATCAAAATGGGGTAAGAAATTCTATAGCTTAGTATAGTATTAAATTCACAGTGTTAATTTGAATGATAAAGAGGTGGTGGTTTTAGGTGTAATGAGTGATGTAAAACAGTAAGAAAATTGCTCAAAGCTCTCTTTAATTAGTTCTCATCAACACATAGAATCCAGATGAAATGAAGAGATAATAATGTGCTGCATTTTCATGGATCTGGCAGGATTGGAAGAGATCATCTAGTTCCAACCCCCCTGCCATGGGCAGGGCCAATTTCCACTGGGCCAAGTTGCTCTGAGTCGCATCCAGCCTGGCCTTAAAAACATCCAGGAATAGGGCTTCCACCACCTCCCTGGCAACCTGTTACAGTGTCTTACTGCCCTTATGGTGAAGAACTTTTTCCTAATGTCTAATCGAAATCTCCCCTCCTCTAGCTTGGATCCGTTCCCCTTAGTCATATCACTGCCTGACATCCTAAAAAGTCTCTCACCATCTTTCTTGTAGCCTCCCTTCAGATATTGGAAGACCATAATAAGGTCTTCTTGGAGCCTTCTCTTCTCCAAACTGAACAACCTGAGAGAATCTGTCCTCACAGGAGAGGTTTTCCAGCCCTCTATTAATCATTGTGGCCCTTCTCTGGACATGTTCCAGCATGTCCATATCTTTCTTGTAAGAATGGAAGGGGAGGGGGGAAAAATCACAGAAATATTAAAGTTTAAAAATAAAATTAATACAACTCAAGAAGTATTTTTTAAAAGCATTTAAAAATAATCTGAAAAAAGTCAAAATATTTTATTACAAAAGGTCAGCATTTTTTCTAAGAAAGAAATATGTAGATGTCCATGAACTCTGACAATTTAGATATACAACTNCAGGTGGTTTCTCAAAGAGTCACTGGAATGAGTTAATAGATGAGCAAGATACAAAAAATGGGCCACTGAAACAGATAAAATTGCTTTTACAATATTATCAGTTACTTGCTTCACTTTCAACTGCACAGAAATATTGTAAGGTGTGGATTTTTTTCTCTACAGGGAAGAAGACAGGGAAAGTGCCTAAAACCAAGTTCCATAAAAGAGAAATATGATTAATTTAATAACTGTATACTGGTGGGACTGTGTGGGTTCAGTCCTTGAAGGTACTGAAAACTACATTTTTCAAAAACTAAAACAATGGGAATTCTGTAGCTTAGGATGCTTTGGAAATGCAATAATGGAAGAAGAAAAAAACTCACAAGTTCTTTAAGATGTGTTTTAAAGATGAGTTAAATTATAGACTGGGAGGTCTGCATTTACACTGCCTAAAATGGTTAAAAATACAATGTCTTCTCTCAAAGGAAGAGCCAACGTAGCTGTTCTAAAGGGAAGGCTTTGTCAAAAGACTGTTCCAGTTCCTTGGCAAAGTAGTGGAGTGTGTGAAGAAAGAAGATGTACATACACAATGTGATTGTGTTTGAAAAAGCTTTGGACAAAGCTCAGAAAAAAGCCCCTGAAGAAAATGATGGTAAATTAAAGAAGATAACAGGGGGCTGGTAAATTAAAGATAACAGAGGGTCTATTCTGCATTTGATTGTTTAACATCTAAGAAACCTGGAAAGGCAATAGAATTGGATGTGAGTGTAAAATCAGATGAATGAACCTAGAGTACAGGTAACTGTGAGGTTACAGAAGTAGTTACTAACTGAGCTGGCCAGCCCATGGGGGTGAAGTGGTTGACGCAGTCTCGATAAAAGATGAAAAATAAAATTTAAATTTATATATTTGCATATATTAAGATTAGTAATACACAGATTGCTTTACTGGCACCTTTGAAGTCAGCCTATCTATCCAAAAACATAGCTTTTTGAAGGATAGGTTATTCTTGGAAGAGTCCAAATGCTCACCACTAAGCATATGAAGAACTCTCCAATTTTTGATTGTCCTTTAGAAAAAAGTAAGGTTTGATTAATTACTTATGAAGGTTACTTTCAATTCTTTCACATATTATTCAGTTTTACATACTGCTGTCAGTTACTGTACTGTTTGGTATTTCATTTATCTGAAGGCCACCTTCTGTTGGAAGATAAATATGACTTATAGACATTAAGGAATTCACATGGATGCCATAAACGTCACCCTGTGAGTTTGTCATGTAAACTTCCTTGGAGTCAATGGAGAAACAAATGTAATATTGTGAAATGATTCCTAATGCAGTCTTGGAACATAGATTAGTGGAACCTTATTCAGAAATTGTCCTTTCTCATCTGTTCTCCAGACACTTGAGTGATGTTGGCACTGGCTTGAGTTTTCAATCACTTTGAGATTTGCTTGAAAAATGTTAAAGTGCTATTTAATAAATGGAAGTTAGAGTGAAAAGGTTTTTTGTTGGGTTGGGGTTTTTTTGTTTTGTTGGGGTTTTTGTTGTTGGTGGTTTTGTTTTGTTTTTTTGGTGGTGTTATGGTTTAGAGCTAGTATGTTAGCTTACTTCCTAATTGTAAATAAGAACAGGAATTTTCCAGAGACTTTGTGGAGAAGTCTTTTTTGGTTGTGCTACGTGATCACATCTCTCTGTTTTCCACTCGTCTGCAGTGAAAGCTTACAACTGGCTCAGATAGTACCAGAACTCTCTTTAAAGATGTGCTGTATCATGAATATAACTCAAATACCTTCATAGGAAAGAAACAATTTCTTATTGTCTGATAATTTGGAGTAAAGTTATTTCAAAGTAACTTTAATGGGATGCAGTTGCTTAGAAAGTCACACAATCATAGGATTGGAGTGGACCCTCAAAGGTCATCTTGTCCAACTTCCCCTGCAGTGAGCAGGAATATCTTCAACTAAATCAGGTTGTTTAGGGCCCCATCAAGTTTGACCTTTCACGCCTGAAGGGATGAAGCCTCTACCACATCTCTGGGCAACCTGTTCCAGGGTTTCACCACTTTAATAGGCATTACACCTAAAGAAGACTGCCTGATTTGGTTAATTTGCCTTCATTTGCTACATGCATGGCAATGAAGATACATCCTTTGCTTGTTTACATTGTCCTTTTTATTTATGCGGTGCTTACAGTGCGTATTTCTTTATGCAGTGTGAGTGTAACAACTCCTGATTAATTTATCCTATGGATGTCTCCTGGGTATTTATGTTATACTCCCACTGCTTAGGTTACTAGGTGAACAGAGACCTAGCACAGTTGAATTTCTTTCAAAATCAAAATTCTTCTGTAATAAGTAACAGACTATTTTATTCTGAATTTAACTGAGAGACAAAGAATAGTGCAAGGTACAGAATGTCTTCATGATCTCAGCTTAGGAATATGAATTCTGAGTAACTATTGGCCATAAACATTTCCTTATATCTTTTTCTTATTATATACAAAACAATATTGGAGTGTTAGGCTGATACTGAAGTTCTGAAAAGCAATTCCTGAAAAACTGGGCTTGCAGAATCAGATCTTTAAAAAGCTGTCTCAAATCTGCCAGTGTGCTGGACATGAGCAAACAGTGTGCATGTGTAGTGTAGAAGGCAAATTGCATCCTGGGCTGCATCAAAAGTGTGGCCAGCAGACTCAGTGGGGTGATTCTGCTGCTTTACTCTGCTCTGGTGACACCTCACCTGGACTGCTGCATCCAGCTCTGTAACCCTCAATAGAGGAAGGACATGGAACTGATGGAGTGGTTCCAGAGGACCACGAAAATGATTGGGTGTTGAGGTACCTCTGCTACGAGGACAGGTTGAGGGAACTGGGGTTGTTCAGCCTGGAGAAGAGAAGGCTCGAAGGAGACCTAATGACCTTCCAGTACCTGAAGAGTGCCTACGAGAAGGATGGAGACTATTTACAAGGGCTTGTAATGGCAGGACAGGGGACAATGGCCTCAAGGTGGAGAAGAGCGGATTTAGATTGGATGTTAGCAACAAGTTCTTTACCATGAGAGCAGTGGAACATCAGAACAGGTCTCCTGCAGAGATAGTTGAGACCTCATCCCTGGATTCAAGGTGAGGCTCAACAGTGCTTGGGCAACCTGATCTGGTTGAGGATGTCCCTGCTTAACTGCAGGGGAGGGGTTGGACTAGATGGCTTTTGGAGGGCCTCTCCAACCCAGACCAGTCTATGATTCTAATATTAGACTCTAAAATGATGGGGTATTAAAGCGGCTGAAGTCCTTATACTCACCGGTGCTCTTCACAAATTACCTAGCAAAGTTACTCAAGCAAAGGACTTCTACTTCTCATGATTGTGGGTGGAAGTTGGAGGTTATATATAAGTATGTTGGGAAAGACTTGAATCTAGTTCTCTTTGTCTTCAACAGCATATGGAAAGGAGGCATCACTAAATATTTCCTCCATAGTGAAAATTATAGTTGCAGCAAATTTTGCTGTCCCTTCCACCCTCTGTATGTAATACATCTTATTTAAACAGATGGTTTTGCAGTTCTCTCTAAGTCATTTTGCCTAATGGTTTTATACAAATCTAGTTTAAGTTGAATTAAAACACTAAAAGTGCACAGTATTCCCCAGAAGAGACCTTTGCAAAATATCACACACCTCTACTTGAAAATAACAGAGCCTGTAAGGTATATGGGTCTGTTAGCATGGAAATCCTCTTGTATTTCAAACTTTCCGCTGTAATTTTATGATTCTTTGATCCACTTGGATGTGAAATTGGAAAACCTGCTGCTATGTTCTCCACTGGTTTTGACATGATTGACTTTGACTTAATATTCCCAACTGAGGGTTGTTTCCTTCTGTTGATGTAGGTCCTTTCTAAACCCTTGTCAGTTTTCTTCTTCATTGTATCTTGATTTCTAAATTATTGTCCTTTATGTTAACCTTAGGACATGAAGCTGTGCCTGAGAAACGGGTATGTCTGCATTTGTGACTCCTTAAGCTTTTCTACCCTCTCATAACAATCAGAAGAACAAGCCCTTCAACGTACAGGCAAATATGTTGTGCAGGAAACTCTCTCAGTGCTGTGCTGGTATTTTTGTATAAAACTTGAAAGCTTAAAACTCATCCCTCTGTTTAAAGAATATGAAGATAGTAAGACTTCAAGTAAATAATTTTATTCTTCATGGCCATTGTCAGATTTCCAGGGAAATTTTCTTAGTGGTAGTGTTTTCAAATAGCCACCTTTTATTCTACTTTTTTCTTACTGTTTGATTTTTGGTTTTGTAATCCTGCGTTGCCTGTTGTCTTGCACACCTGGAGGAAAGGATGAGTAGGCAGGCCTGAAATAGAAGCTCTTTTATTTTATTGGAGTCCTTCCCCATACCTTACATTCTGGTTTCAATAAATGGAAAAGATTTTTCTCATTTTGCATATAGGGTTTGCCCAAGATTTCCTAGGTACCCTGTGATAGCAATGAGTTTTGAGATCAGCTGGTTTGTGGACTAATCACAACCATTCTTTCTAGCCTATGTCACCACTAAGACTATTATTTCTACAGAGGCGTAATGACTTTTCACCAAATAGAAATTGCATCTGACTTATTTCAGTAGCCTTGCTCTCATGTTAATAATTGTTCTCGTTATTTTCCTTTCTAGAAAAATATTTGTAGGTATTTTAAGTCCACTAAATAAGCTGGTCCACTCTGTATTTATTCTTCTATTCTTTACTTTTAATGGTTACATAACATTGCATTCTCAGTTGGAGGGAAAAATCTGTTACTACATCTAAATCATCTTCAACCATGCTTGTAGCTTCCCTTTCAGAAGCCTATTAGTAATTTTGGTTTCCCATATGCATTTTTTAGTTTCCCAGATGCACATTTTAGCCTGAAGCAAACTCTTCTCAGTGTTTATTTTTGGTGTATGTCCAACATTACTGTAATCCAGTTACGGTTATTTGTGCTGGTAGAGTATCAGCTAAATCTATTTGCTCCATTTTGTCATGCTTACTTAATATTTTAAAAAGAAAATTAGTGATATTTTTCCACAACATTATGGGGTCAAGCACAGTTCACATAGTGTACTGTACAATATTCCTTTTTTGCTTTGTGCACCAGTTGTTATCAAATTAGGAGGATAGCTGGGCATGTGGATTTGAGCCATGTGTTAATCCAAGTTCATCCAGAAGTGTGTGCTATCCTGTCTAAAACAATAGTTCAATTACAGCTGATGAAATTGCATTATCTTTTCAATCCATCTTACCATGCTGTCTAGTAATTAGTTGCACATACACATCCTGTATTCAAGTGTTTGTGATTTACATAGGCAGTGATAAGCTTTAAAAACAATGTGGACAGGTAAATAATTTAACAGGATTTTTTTTTTTTTTTAAATTTCTGGATATTCCAAGTACAAAACAGCCTTGAAGTATTGCGTGGGTTCAGATTAAGTTCAGTGGTATCAGATTCTTTTGGAACAAACTTTTTCTACATCCTGATAAGAGTCTATCTCAAAAATAGTGTTCTGACAGCATATGAATAAATGTTACAGTCAAGAGGATGCCTTTGCAGTTCCACATTGTTCTGCTTGGGATGTAATAGGGTTGCTAAAAGGTCACCTACTGCTTTAAAATATAGACCTATGGGGATATCTGATAGATCTGTTAGTGCTCCGGTCCAGGTGGCTTTACCCAATATTATTAGTGTAGTTGTATGTCTGGTCACAGAATGTGTAGATTGTTTCCACTACCCAACCATGCTGTAGTTGTTGTTTGCCCTGATACATATATATAGATATCTATGTATATGTCTATATCTATCTATATATCTATCTATCTATATATATATATATACAGATATCTCTCTCTATATATAGATATATATATATGGTATTTATATATATATTTTAGTAGCCTTTTATAAATTTATAATGTGAACCTTTTTTTTTTTTTTTTTAAATTCTGCAGTTAACAGGATTTCTCCAAATACCCTTGACAGACATATTTAAACTTGGCTTTTTTAGGTTCTGACTGCTATTTGGGATCAGTATATTTTGGAATTAACTGAATAGCTTGCTACGTGATGAAACAGTTGATGGTTGTAAGCTGATAGGCACTGCCTATGCAGGTATACAAAAATGAAATGTGAATTTGGCCTCGTTACTGTTTTGTCTTTAAATATACAGAATAATAGCTTATTAATATATACCATATACATATGATTCAAAGCATCATTTGGAAATTACATAGGGATGATGTGGATTATCTTCTGGTAGAAAAGTTTTCAGGTTCTCAAGGTTGAGTTACCTTTGAGCACTAGGAGAGAGCAGCTTTCTGGACAGTTCACACACCTTCATTTCTTATGCTTGTGTAAAATTGGAAAAATGTGACTCAAAAAATGTGTGTCTTTACATTTGCTTTGCTTACGGTAATGGTTATCTTGTAGAGTCCCTTAGCTTAGACTTTTAAGTGTTGGCTTCCATACCTGCAATTCACAAGGGTGTAAATACTTGTTTTTTCAAACATGAAGTGACCTAAACTCTATGCGAAGCTACAGGAGTTCTTGCTGTTGGACACTTGTTATGTGAGAGGACACAGCCAGGTATATGATTTCAGTTTTTCATCAAAGTTCTGAATAAACCTTGCATTGTAAGATGATTGTGGCATAGTTTGGGACAGGCAGCTTGAATGAACATGCAGTTAAACCTGATGTTAGTTTCACATGTTACAGTTTGAATCACAATATCTAAATATATTCTCCACTGATAGAGCATTGTCATATTTTTTCATTAAGATTTGCTGCCAGAATATATCGTTATGGGTTTTAGCAGTGTCTAAGCTTCGAGGAATTTTAGGTTAGTAATTTAGGAGGAATTAAATAATCAAATCAAATAATCACACCAAAGAATTTCTCAAGAGTAATTTATTTCACTGGAATGTACACTTGCAGATAGTCATAGTTGAGTCTTTGTCTTTGAAATCTTTAAATTTGCTTCAGCCTTTGAAATGGTAAAACCATGCATATCACTTATGAATTATATGTAACTCTTGAGTACCTAGATCCTAGCTAAACACCCATAGACATAAAAGGATTCTGTTGCACAGGCCTGTATTTGATTTTTAAATGCAATTATTAATTTTATTTAGTTAAAAGTATTTAAGATGTGTTCACATCAGAAGAAATGTATCAAAAATATAGATATATATAGGAGTCTGAGAGGTCCACTAAGTCTTAAGGAGCTATAAACTAAGTTGTCTGAAACTGGAGCATATCTGAGAACCTCTCCAGAAGCTTGAAAGAATCAGCCCAGACTTTATACACTTTACACCCCTGTCACTTCTATGAGAAGAAAGAAACAAAGTGCTGGTGAATAAAGATTTCAGAGAAATTTAAGGAAAAGACACTACATTAGTACAAAAAAACAAGGAGAAGATTTACAGAAAATTCTATGCAGTTTACAAATTCCTTGGTTCTTGTCAAAGTGTGAATAACAAGAGGAGAAAATGATAAAGCAGTCAGAATCTTGACAGTCTTATGCACAAATGCATACATTCACATTTACATATATAAGCTACTGGAGATTTGTTAACTTGTTACATAGATAATCCCTAGGTGGCTTTATTCTTAAATCCAGCCTCTCTTTCTCTCTTTCCCTTGTTTCTTTACATTAAAACATATTAGACTTTATGCTATGGTTTAGCATTTCAGGTACATAACATTCTTCCTGAACTTGTCATTTGCATCTCCTGATGCAATTTTCTTGACAAGGTCTTTTCAGGCCTGCAGAGAAAAAAAACACTCCTATGTCTGTTATGATCATTGGCAAGGGGTTATCTTTTTCAGTAGTTTGTCTAGATGCGATTTCCACAAGAAAGCACTTTCCCTGTAAAGCTTGTACATATAAATCTACTTTAGCAGGGTGCCTGCAAGTTGTGTCAGGGTCAGCTAGAAAAAGACTAAATCTTCCTGGAAATTTGCAAGGGTTTTTTTTTTTTGTNTTTTTTGGTTGGTTGATTGGTTATGTTGTTTTCTGGGGGTTTTTTTCCCTTTCCTTTCTTTCTCCCGTGGCTTGCCATCCAGAAAGGGATGCAGGCGTGCGTCCCAGCCACGCAGAGCATTGATTGCTTCTGCCTGCAGCGGGGATGCTGTCAAGTCGCTGCGCGAGTGGAGCCCGGTATTGACACAGAGCTGCTGGCCAGCAGCTCATGCTGCGCCCCGCTCCCGCCATGCCCTGCCGCTAGCTGCTGCCAAGGGGGCTGGAGAGGCCCCGGCGAAGGACCTCAGGTTTGCGAGGAGAAGCACTTCGCTGCAAACTGGCCAAAGGAAGCCCTGGGTGCACCATGCACGCACACCTTCCCAAGCAGCACAGCTGCGGCAGGGGGTCCGAGGGGCCGGACGCCGGCAGGAATGTGCCTCCCGTAGCGAGGGATGCCCACTGCGCCTGTCATTGGCACCAGCATCCTCCGGGGCTCCAGTATAGCTCTCAGGCGCTTCCCTCTTGGGGACCTGGGGGTGCCAGCCAGAGCAGGAGCAAGTGTGTCCATTTGCGGGACACTGTGCGGAAGAGCCCCCATAAACCCTCAGCCAAGCCACAGGGCAGCTCGGGGGAGTGGTGGTCAGAGTGCGCCTGTGCCCACGGCTGGGCCCCCCCGGTGCAGGTGAGCCAATTTTTCACTCTCCAAGCGATTTAAAAGATGCTCCAGAGAAAGAAAGTGAGGTTTGGTGGTGTTGGCAACTTTTTGTGCTGTCTTTTGGTTTGTTTATTGGTGCCTTCTGGAAAAAAAAATATATGGAAGGGTGAGCTGTCGTTTGTTAAAGCCTATTGTTTGAATATTGATTTCTCAGTGGCATGTGGAAATTGTGGGGTCCTCTGGGAAGGGTTTTCTTGTTGAAACATTTTGGGGTTTGCCTTCAGGTTCTACAGACTTTGCATTACATCCTATTGTGTAAGGAAAGGATGTGTTTGTCCCTCCCGTGTAATGGATTTTGCCCGCCTCTGTAAACAGTTTGTTTTCATATATTGCATGAAGTTAATGAGGATATTTTAAACAGAGAATGTGGGAGGGGGAAAATGGTTTAGTTTTATTAATAGTGTGACCTGTATTTTTTTCTCTGAACTTTAAATGTAATTGAAATATTTAATGAATATGAAATAGACCTTTAGTTATCACGAGGCTATATGGTTTTATTTAATGGTGAGGTAGTGTTATATAAAAGACAAACTAACCAGGCTCTGAAACGTGTAAAGATACTTGTAAGCAATTAGACTGAATAATTACACACTGTACAACCCAGCACTGCAAAATAGAAATCACAGTGAGACTCATATGATGGTTAATATTAAAAGCATTAACATTTTCTCCACTGATGCATGCTTTTGTTTCTCCTTTAGAAACTTTAAGCTCATTCAACAGCTTTGTATTATGTCAACATCAAGTCCTTCAGTCGTAATTTCATTCTAATAAAGCAGAATTTAAGGTTGAAATAGCTTTCTGAGGCAAATGTTTACTTACTTAGATATTATACACTAGTTTAACTAGCCTTAGCCCACACTGAACATGTGCACTCTCTCTAGAGATTAAATCAATTCTTTGATGGAAGTGTTTTTAATATACTTTCACTGAACAGAAAAGCAATAAGGCAAAAGATTGTCAGAGAGTGTACCTGTGCTCTGTCTTGTCTTAGGGTCTACAAATTGATGCTCTGTTGACTGCAAGTGATTGCTATTTATAAAATGCTTCATTCTTTGCCTCAAATGTACCATCAAGTGAAAAAGCAGTAAGCTTTCTTACATATTTTGGAGTGATTAAATTGTTGCATGTGCCTATATATTACATATTTTCTATATAGCCAATATTCAAAGGCTATACAAACAATTATGCCACTATAAAGCAAATTTTAAAGCAATACAGAACTACACTTTAAAAAATAATTTTAACTAGAAACAGCTCTAAATATTTTCTTAGGTTGCAAAGGACCAGGAGGTCTTAGGTGTTCAAAGGTACATAATTTATAAAGGGCAAATCAAGGATTGAGTTAAAAATAATAGTAAAAAAAAAAAGACTACTTCTAAGACTACTTCAGTATGTAAGTTACAGAGTCATTGTCAAGTTACTTCAGTATTTTCAGTGTCTTTGTAATCATGTTCACTTATGTGTAGGTAATGTGAAATTGTTCAGGTGTATATTCTTTCTTATACTTAATTTTGAACTATGCAGTATAAACTTTCTTTACTATACATTTTTAAAGCCTACTACCTTATTCTCTAGAAAAATATTTCTTGAGTTCTGTCTGTAATGAATCAACTGAACTGTGATGTTCTGTGCCTTGGGATGGACAGATGCACTTAGTTTGTCAAATACTTGGTGGTTTTGATATAGAGTTGTGAGACATTTTGTTTCAAATAGTGGTTTTTTTTCTGTGTGCAAAGTAAGGCATGGGGAGAAAGGCTGTGTGTATATATGTGTATGTATATTCTATGTATATACACTTAAACAACAATTTTAAGATTATGCTCCATATATACAATATAGAAAAAATATTATAGAGCTGGCCTTTTAATAATTTTCCTTACTTTAGGGGTATAAGTTAAGTCAGTGATGTTTTTTGAGGGCTGTGTTGATTTGGAAAACTCATTTTTCTTCCCAAACTGAGGAGTAACAGTGAAACAGTTCTATTTACAGGCCTGGAAAAAAAAAGGAAAATTTATTTGAAATGTCCATCTTGTGTGTAGTTGTGATCATAAATTAGCTAGTGACAGCTTCAAAAGTGGAGAGGCTTTTTTTCTGTAAAGTTTTGAGGATATTATTCTTCTGCTTGACAGTTTTGGGGGATACTACATTCTTCAAGCATAGAAAGGATGTAACACCTTGAAAAATTGCTTCTTGATTAGTACTCTAGTAACATAACACGTAGGCCCTTAATTCCTAGAGCGTGTACTAGACAGCTATTACTAATATACACTTTGTCATCCTGACTGATAAAAATGCCGATTCCTATAACTGAAAACATGGCTCTATTTTCTTCACCAGTTCCTTTTTCTCTTTAGTATGCCGGAACAAAGCATGACACTCTGGTATTATTAATATTTTAACTCTTAGAAATTCTGCTTTGTTAGCTTGCTTGTTTATGTTAGGTTATGGTTTCATGCTGAGTTCTGCATTAAAAAATGCTCTCTATATCCAAACTCAGATTATTTAGAATTAGAAAAGACAACAAAAACAGTCTTAATTTTGGAAGTGATTTGAAATTCAATTCCAAACTATGATTTGCCTTTTTACTACAATTTTTTTACAAACTTGTCTACAGTTTTGTTTTCTTTATTAAAAAAAAAAAAAAACAAAAAAACTAAAAAAACACTAACAACAAAAAATAACCCCAACAACTTAAAAAAAGGACAGGGGGAAAAAAAATAGAAAATAAAAGAAAAGTAAGTTAATAGGCAAGTTTTGTATGTCTCTGTTGCCTGGACATATTTCTTGCTTCCCTGCAGGGTACTGGCTATCTCTGTCATTGTTAGGTCATGAAGTCACATTAATGTGTGTTACTCACTCAGTGATTTCATATCTAAGGTCAGTCTTATACTGTGTCGTATCTGAGGAAAATTTTGGATAGAGGGAATGCAGATGTTTGGAGGTGATCTGATGTTTTGTATGAAACATTCCAACATTGGATGTAGTTTCTAACATTTGAGGTACTTTCGCTGTTGGGACATACATACTGCTGGCACATATAATCTACTGATTAATCGCATTAGAAATCTATGATAACAAGTGTAGCTGGAAGTGTGCAATGAGCAGCTATTTGTGCAGAAGGCAGCTTGCATTACTTTGATTATAGGCTCAGGTGTAAATTGCAGAGATTGAGCTGCTGTGCTTGTTTTGAGAAGTCCAAGGTACGAAATTTACTTTGTGCAATCTATAAGTAAGAGGTTGTGCTCTGACCAGCTTCCAAATATGTGTGTAACTCCCTGTTTTGTAGGTTCTAGAGGTCATTATTGTTCTGCTAAAGGGGAAGGAAGTAGATTCCCATCTTTGGCTGTTTCCCAGTGGACTCCACTTTAATTCAGCTAACTCTGTTTGCTGTTAAATTGTGGGGCCTTCTATTTTGAAACTTACCAGATAGTATCCTGAATGTCTCATCTGCAAAAATGTGTACATGCTTCATTTTGAAAATTTACACAGAAGTGTAAATTTTCACATATTTAAAAATAGTTTTCTGTCAATATCAGTTTGGGCTTTTTTAATTGGTTGTGTTTTTTTCCCAGGAAATTTGGGGACAAATTTGGGGCTTATGCAGTTAGTCTCTCTTAAATGACTTAAAGAATGCAGTGGGTAGCCAGATTCTGAGGTATCAGATGAGAATGGTGTCTTGTCTGGGAAGCCCTTTGGCACTGGTATGGAAATTTCAGTGTATCATTTGAGAGCTCTTTGTATGGTGAGATGAGGTGAGAAGTAGCTTTAAGGCATTCTGTTACAGTGCCAAAGCAGGAGGTGTATTCTAAGAGATACTGGCTCTTCTGGCAAGATAAAGAAATGGTTTGTCATCAGTTGTATTTTTGAAAGCTTAGATCACTTCTTTCAGGTTCACAGATTCCAACATGTAACTGGCCATTCCTCTGTTGAGTCACCATGAACAATGAAGGTATGTTAATTAGCTAAAATGTTCAGGTGCCAGGAAAACAGCACTTAAAGGAAAATAAAATAATATTACTTATTTGCTGGAATGAGTCCAGAAGAGGGCAACAAAGCTAGTGAAAGGCCTGGAAAATAAATCTTATGAAGAGCAACTGAGGGAGCTGGGGCTGTTTAGTTTGAAGAAGAGAAGGCTGTCTACAGCTACCTGAAAGGACATTGTGGAGAGGTTGGCGCTGGTCTGTTCTCACGGGTAAATAGTGGTAGAAAAAGGGGGAATGACCTCAAGCTGCAACTGGGTGGGTTTAGACTGGACATTAGGAAACATTTTTTCACAGAAAAAGTGGTCAGGCATTGGAATGAGCTGTCCAGGGTGGTGGTTGAGTCCACCAACCCTGGATGTGTTTAAAAGTCATTTGCATGTGGTGCTTGGGGGAATGGTTTAAGGGTGAACTTTGTTGAGTAGGGATAACAGTTGGACTTGAGGGTCATGGGAGTCTTTTCCAAATGGAATGTTTCTGTGATTTCACTTGTAAATATATTTTCATTTAATTTTCAAAGTTATTGAGAGGTAGATATAAGTCAAGAGTTCGAGTCATGTAACTGACACTGTTAAGAAGAACAAAACAGAGGAGATGGTCAATTTTTAATGGAGAGGAAACTTTGTATCCCAGACTCAGGCTGTTATGCTCTTAGTGGATGTAGGCAAAATCTCTTAAGTTTCAGGAAGATGTATCTTAATTCATCATCTTGCCTTGGATGGATTATTCTGCTTGCTGCATTTATAGAAGTAAACTCATTTATTCATCTTTTAAGTGGCAGCTGCACAGATTGCTGACAATGTCTGGAAGTGGAAATACAAAAGCTGTTAGCATGTTCTTTTGCAAGATGAGTAATATTGTTCTAACAATTCTTGCACCCAATTCCTCTAACTGGTAGAGGACATGGAGAAGTCTACAGTTTTCCGGGTGATATTCATATCTGCCACTCTACAGGGACAGCAGCGTTAGAAAACATTATGCTTCACATTCATGTTTAACCTGTGTCTTCTATCAAATCCAGGAAAGCACTTTAAATACTGAATTCATAGTATAAATGCTGTTTGGCATACAAAGAAGATCAAAGATTAGTGAGTCCCCTTCACTGAAGTCAGCAATCTTATTAGCGATGTAGAGAATGTTGCTAGTCAGCAGTAACATGAAATGTTGCATAAAATAAGAGGAGTATAAGTAGAGGAAAAAAATGTTATCAGAAGTGGACAGCATGGATTCACAATTGGGAAGTCATGCTTGACCAATCTTCTAGCCTTCTGTGATTGTAACTAGCTCAGTAGATGAGGGGAGAGCAGTCTTGTCTACTTGGACAAGACTGTCTGTCATAACATCCTCATAGGCAAACTTAGGAAGCCTGGTATATAGATTGAGTGGACAGTGAGGTGGAATGACAGAGATCAGAGAGTTGTGATCAGTGATGCAGAGTCTAATTGGAGGTGTTCCCTAAGAGTCAGTACTAGGTCCAGCCCCGTTCAACATTCATCAGTAGCCTGGGTGAAAGGATAGAGTGCACACTCAGCAGGTTTGTTGATGATACAAATCTGACTATGGCACACCAGAAGGCCATGCTGCTATTCAGAGGGATTTGGACAGGCTACAGATTTAGGTGGATGCAAACACAATGAAGTTGAGCAAGAGCAAGTGTCAGGTCCTGCAGCTGGTGTGGAATAACCCTGTGCACCAGTACAGGTTAGTGGCTGACCTGAAAAGCAGCTCTGCAGAGAAGAACCTGGCAGTGCTGGTGGACAGATTCACCATGAGCCAGCAATATGCCTCTGTGGCCAAGAAGGTTAATGCTAACTGGGACTCCGTTGAGATGAGTATGGCCAGCAGGCTGAGTGAAGTTCACCTCCCCCTCTATTCTGCTGTCATGAGGCTGCACCTGGAATATTGTGTCCAGTTTTGGGCTTCCAAATTCAGGAGAGTCAGGGAACTACTAGAGAGAGTCCAATGGAGGGCTAAGATGATGATGAGGAGACTGAACTCTCTCTTTTACAAAGAGAGGCTGAGAGATCTGGGGCTGTTTAGCCTGGAGAGGACTGAGAAGGGATCTTGTCAATTCTTATAAATATCTAAAGGGCAGATGTTAAGAGAATGGGACCGGTATCTTTTCTGTGGTGCCCAAGGGGCATTTGGCACAAACTAGAATACAGAAAGTTCTGTCTAAACATGATGGGAAACTTTGTTTTGAGGGTGACAGAGGACTAGCACAACTGTCTGCCCAAAGAGATTGTGGCGTTTCCTTCTTGGGAGACTTTAAAACCCACCTAGATATAATGCTGTGCAAACTGCTCCAGGAAAATCTACTTTAGCAAGGAGGTTGGCCTAGATCACAGGATGTTAGAGGTTAGAAGGGACCTCTGGAGATGGATGAGGTCTTGAGCGTCCTGATCTAGTGGGAGGTGTCCCTGCCTGTGGCAGGGGGTTGGAACTGGATGATCTTTGAGGTCCCTTCCAACCTAGACCATTCTATGATTCTATGATCATCAAGTCCAACTTCGTTGCTAGAGCAGGACCATAGAATCTAGTGCAGGTCACACAGGAACACATTCAGATGGGTCTTGAAAATCTCAAGAGAAGGAGACTTCACAACCTCTCTGGGGAGCCCATTCCAGTCCTCCATCACCCTGACAATAGAGTTCTTCCTTATGTTGAGGTGGAACTCCCTGTGCTGTAGTTTATACTCACTACCCCTTGTTCTATCACAAGACACAACTGAGAACAGCCTATCCCCTCCCTCTTGACACCCAGACATTGTATATTTATAAACATGTATTATATCCCCTCTAAGTCTTATAATGGTCCCCAGAAGTCTGTTCCAGCCTCTACCATTCTGTGATTCTGTGATTTGTTCAGGAATATGGTTTTCATAGTGCAATGGCTGTTCATATAATTCTGATTTGAAAGATGGACATAGTATGTGCTGATATATATTTGAACATACTTTTTGTATTTTGTTCATACAGCTAAAATGTGGTGGGAAAAAAAAGAAAAAGGAGAAAGTAGACCCTGTTACTAGTCATGAGGTACTACGCTTTGTACATGCAGGACCCTTGAGGCCCTGAGTCTAGTGAAAAGTGCCCCTGCACATGGTACAGGGGTTGGAACTAGATGATCTCTAAGGTCCCTTCCAGCCCAGACCACTACATGTGTCATCCATTCCAGATTTTCCACTGTGTCTCAAGGAGTCATTCAGCCACCTTTGCCTGGATTTATAATGTAGCATTGCTTTGCAAACACCATTGAGAGTAAAAGAAAAGTGGATATTTCCTTTTGTTTAATATTCTGTCTGCTTCTGTTAATTTATCAGGCCTTTCATTGGTGTAAATATTTTTTTGATAATACATAATTTTAAGTGTCTGGGAAGACAGTTAAGGTATAGGCATGGTTACACAAATCATTAAAGTATTCTGTGCAATATATTTTCATCTAAGCACTGAAAAGTGTAGATGGATATATGCTATGTACTGTACTCACCAATGATTGCTATGATTTATAGTTTATCTACACACATTTTGGCTCATGGTGATTGTTCAGTCATAAATATGTTAATGCTTAATTTGCATAATTTGTTTCACCATATTTAGATTTGCATTTAATTAGCCCCATGTTTCAAAGTTTCTCCTCCTAGATGCCTCAAGAAGCCAAGAACATTTTCTCCCCTTAGCATATAATTTAACTTCTGGGACTTTCAGGAGAGATGAAAAGAGGCATGGGAAGGGAATTGCAGAATTTGGAAAGGGATTGTTTGTAGCATTGTTAATGGGCCAAAACTACACAAGTGCTCTAATGGTCCTACTGATATTGATAGGTTTCTTGAGTATTTGGCATATGTATTCACCCGTGAATAAACCGTTCATTATATTTCAGAATAGATAGGCATTTCTCTATGATCAGACTGGCAAAACCCAAAGGGATTAATATTTTTTGTCTGGGGGCGGGGGGGGTCTGTCTTTTTTTTTTTTTTCTTTTTCCCTCCTCCACTTTTCCTATATTTCACCATGTAGTCCACTCCTAGGAATATCCAGACATTTTCACCTGACAAGGTACATACCATGACAGGAACTTACAACACAGGAAAGTCTTTGATCTGCCCTGTATTACTCTGATGGTGTATGACACACAACAAGATCTTAGCCTTCCTGTCTCTTACAATGACTTCTGATGTTACAGGTTTCTGGAACTCTCCTGTGGCATGTCAAAAGGATTGCCATACTCAATGGTCTCTGGAATAAAGGGGCATGGTGGGGAAGGGGTTGCTTTAGGGCTTGCTTAAAATGGTAGGAATAAGACTTGATAATCCTGATTGTACTTTCTGTCTAATGTTCCACTACATTTAGGTTAGGCATTCAAAGATGCCATCTGCAAGATGGTTTTGGTCTGGTCAAAACAAAATAAGTGAAGGGTGACTACAGAGTCACACACTGGTAGGGGTTGGAAGAGATGTCTAGGGATCATCTAGTTCAACTTCTCTGCTAAACCAGGTTACCTAGAGCAAGTTACACAGGAATGTGTTCAGACACGTTTTGGAAGTCTCAAGAGAAGGAAACTCCACAGCCTCTCTGGCAGTCTGTCCCACTGCTCCATTAGCTTCTCCTCATGCTTAGATGAACTTTCTGTATTCTAGTTTGTGCCCATTGTGCCTTGGGCACCATCACTGAAAAGGTTCTGGCCCCATCCTCTTGACATCTGCTCTTTAGATATTTGTAAGTATTGACAAGATCCCTTCTCAATCCTTTCTAAACAGCCCCAGGTCTCTCAGTTTTTTTGCCTTGTAAGAGAGGTTGTTCAGTCCCCTCATTATCTTTGTCCCTCTACTCAGTTTTCTGCAGTGTCTCTCTTGAACTGTCTCCCTGTCTCTCTTGAACTGGGGAGTCCAGAACTGGATAAAGTACTTCAGGCATGGCCTCACAAGAGCAGAGTAAAAGGGGAGAAGAACTTCCTTTGACCTATTGGTTATGTTCTTCTTAAAGCACTTAATGATGTATGACAATTTATGGCTGCTTGCAGAGCAATGGCTGAGATTGGAATAGAATTTGTTTCAGCTCTTTTGGCATGACTTGAACACACAAGTTGAAAATTGATTTCTGTTTTAGAGATCCCTATCTCTACTGTTCTGTGGTATTTGAATCAACTGTGAAAATGTCAGAGTTCTGTACAACAAAACCTAAAGGGAGTTTCTGGTTGTAGTAATGACAGGATTTACAGAGTTTGCCAGTTTAGCACTCTGTTTCCTCATGTCTGCATGTGGCTTTTGGATGAAGGATAATAAAAAGAAAGCCAAAAAAGAATTACGGAATAAATTACTTTGCTTTGAAGAACTGTGTTAGCTTTGAAATGAGCCATAGATTGTTAGTTTATAAATTATGTAACACATATAAATTTACCTTGCGGTATTTTTTGAAATAATTTTTTGCAATTAGTCAGATGAATTGGCTCACTGGTCACCCAATTAAAAAAAAATCCAATTGTTTTGAGAGTTAGAAATACAGGCATCATAAAGGTGTTATGCATTCAAAATACAGGTTCTGCAATATCTAAAATGGGCATCAGAAAAGCAAACAAACTAATCCTTTTTGTAAATTCCAATTCTGGTATAAGCTTTCTTTTAAGTCACAGGAGCCAGCTATGAAAGCAGTGCAAGATCCAATTTAGCAAACTCACATCTGGTTTTGTTTCAAATATATTGTACTTTTAATATAGAGTTTTACTTTTCTGATTAAGTATTTGTACAAGGAGAAGCAGGTTACTTCAGCAGCTGCAATTGCTCATAATTGATCAAACAGAACATCAGAGAAATTATTTTCATTATGCATTTGAAATGAGAGCAGAATGGAGGAGTGCCATAGGCTCCCAATTTACTGACATTGTACAGCAGCTATGCTGCACTCAGATATGAAAACAGTTAAGCAGAGGCTTTTATGACTCCTTGTTTACATTTCTTTTTATTTTAAATGCTGATAAGCACTTCCTTCATGCTGAACTGGTATTTGTTGCATTCACAATTGCAGAAACTTTTGCTATTTATGTGTGCTGGTTTGTCTGAGATTTTATGCTGCAGTCATCACTCACCTGATAGCTGAGCACATTAAATATTTATTGAAAATATGTGTGAGGTTTAAGTTCTGGGGTTTTTTTATTTGGTTGGTTTTGTTTAGGTTTCTTTGTTTTGTTTTTTTGTTGCTTTTTGGGGAAGGTGTGTTTTTCTTTTTTTGTTGTTGGTTTTTGTTTAGGTTTGGGGGTTTTTTTGTGGGGTTTTTTGTTGTTGTTTTTTTAATTCTGTAGGGTCTCTTTTGTGACATACATGATTTTGACAGCTTTGTGCAAGAGAAATGCAGCTGTGCTCCACTTAAGGGTCCAGAGGAGTAGGTCCTGGCCCTATGCTTTGCTTCCTTCATTTTGCTGCTTTGTACCATTGGGTACTAAGCTCAGAGAACTGATATGCCAAAAAGTTAAACCACAAAAACACCGGAAAGGTGTTTAATATCTGTTTCATGGCCCAGCTTGATGTCCACTAGCACAGCTTCTAGCACCAATACAAGGTTGAGAGCAGAAGCATGTGGCAATGCAAGTGTCCCAGAAGATGGTGCACAGCTGCCTCTTTCAAGGCTACTCACACTTAACCTGTGAGCTGATGTATGCGTTTTGGTTTTGACAACACAGTAGTGCTTGGGGGCCTCCCTGTGCTAAGTGCAGAAACTTGTATCAAGCTCTTTGCTACCTCCAAGAACTCCATAAAAAACTTATCACTTAAGAAATAGTTTCAGGGACACTTTGCTCTCGTTCCTTATCTAGTCTCACTTCATGTTCAGCAGACACATTTGGATTCTCTGTCTGCCCATCTTGCAGTCATCAGTATAGAAGTGACTGGTCACAGGTCAGTTATTGCCACTGAATTTAGCTTTATGAAGCTGACGTCAGACAAAACCTCCCAAAATTCTTGTCTAAATATTCAACAAGAAGGCAATAAAAAGAATCAGAGCCTTGGCCTCACAC
Organism: Psilopogon haemacephalus; assembly: GCA_013396835.1. Taxonomy (NCBI): domain Eukaryota; kingdom Metazoa; phylum Chordata; class Aves; order Piciformes; family Megalaimidae; genus Psilopogon; species Psilopogon haemacephalus. The sequence continues at coordinate 239,125 of VWZI01013048.1, read as the reverse complement.
TCTGAAGCTGATGCTGACACATTTATTGTCACTGTGTTCTGGATGGTCTTTATACTTGAGCAAGCCTAAGGCCAAAGCTAGAGGCAAGTGCTTTAAGCCTGTAGAAGACACACCACTGTTTTATTTTCTGAGGAGCAGTTTTCAGAGCCAGCTGGTATTAATGCCCTATGACACAAATTATTTTCCATGTTTCCATTGTGTGTGCAAATGTGGAAAAAGAGTAACATTGCACATGCACGTTTCTAATGTACAAGACCTTCATGTTTCAATACATGCAGTGTTTTAATACATTGATAGGTAGATGATACTGTGTTATGCAGCTATGCATAAGCCAAAGCAGGACAGATGTTCTAGTCATATACTCTAATGATAGAAAAAGCAAGAATTTTTATTATTATTGTTATTTGTAATTCCTAGGGTATGGAGTTATTTAAAAAATATTTAAGCAGTTGGATCATGATCGGTTTTCCTTATTAGACATGTATAACTCTGACTTAGGAGAATTTAGCATGGAGGGCCAGATTTCACACTTGAAGAGACTATGGGACATCTGGAGAGACCTTATGGCCTTTCAACAGATAAGGCTTATAAGAAAGATAGAGACAGGCTCTTTCACAGGGCCTGTAGCAAAGGGACAAGGGGTGATGGCCTTGAATGAACTAAAGTAGATTCAGAATGGTTATAAGGAGGGAAATTTTGTCATGAGGGTAGTGGAACGGTGGCACAGGTTGCCCAGAGAGGTGGTGGATACCTCCACCCCTGGAAACATTGAAGTTCAGATTGCATTGGGTTCTGAGTAACTTGATATAGTTGAAGATGTCCTTGTACATTACAGTGCACCACTGGATTGGATGACCTTTAAATGTCCTTTCCAACCTAAAGCATTCTATGATCTGTGACACTGATTTCTTTGTATTTCTTTCTGACACATTAAAAAAAACATGTGGAAGTAAACCCAAACTGTTTAACATGAGAAACCAGGAAAGAGGTCAAAAAATTTCAGATCCCAGTACAGATTATGAATATTTTTCTGGCTATTCTTCTTGCTGATGCATATGGATTTGCCTATGAAACATATGAGAACCTTTGCATTCAGTTATTGACAACCATACGCTCTCAATTCCCACTGATTTAGTTTTTCAGGAACTACTGTTTAGCATTGCGTGTTCAGAGCAGAATAGCAGTATTGGAGGGTTGATTGTGGGTAGAACTTAATCTGTAGGTTAGAAACCAGTAACAACTGGCTACAGATGCAATCATGTGAAATTTGGAGAGGAGTTTAGAAAGTGATGGGAGAAGAGAGTGGCATATCTTCATACATTCAAGTAACTTAACTTTTGGAAACACTCAGCTAATCATTCACGGAACACATCATTGGACATTTTGAAAATATCTATTCTATAGGATTTTCAACAACTTTGAAAACATTTATAGGCTGCTATGATGATTATTGTGATTTTGAGTCATTATTATTTGACTCTTTAATGACTTTAAAGAAGTAAAACCATACAGAAACCCGTGGAGGGACAATATCAATTCATTGCAATTTGATTTGACTATAACATACCTTTCTGTTATGCGTCACATGTAGATGTACTGCATGTAATAACTAGTCATGACATATTACAGGTGCCTCTGGGGCAGTTTCTAGCTTGCTCAGCAATCTGATCACTTCTGCAGGCATAAATCTGAAAAAATACTGCCTTATGTAGTGTTGGGGGGTGTTGTTTTGTTTTTTTTTCTTTCTTTGAGTTGTCATGGTAGTATTCTCAGTGGATGTTCTGTCAGCACAAACTTGGAACTCACATTACTCTTTAAATAATTAGTGCTGAAAAATGAGGTTATTCACTCCTAGATTTTTTTCGTTGTTGTTTAAAGCGTTGATTGCTGTTTCTCAACTAAACTACTCCACGAACCAAGAAGTAAACCGTTTTTAATCATACGGAGACTAAAAAAAAGGAATGAATCAGCTTTTTGTAGTGGATGAAAATACAGAATTGCAGAAATATTTTGCTGAATGGCCAAAACCTGAGAAGCTCTTTAAATTCATAACTCTTGCGTCCTCATACCTTCTAATGGTAGCTCTTGTCATGTCTAATCAAAAGGTTGTCTTTTGTCCATTTTATGTAATGCCCTTTTGAAACACTTTTTGGAACCGTGGAAATCTAGTACCCGTTTTCCTTCTCACCTTTGACACTTTCACTCTTCATTCTGAAAAGCTCCATTATTCTCCATTTTTTGTTGTTATTTTTTTCGTACTTTATATGTATTTTCACATTTTTGAATGGCTGCCAAAGAAGTAGTGGAATTACTGGGTTTACCTGTACGTTCTTTGTCTTATTTCCAGATGGAAGTCCTTTTTTTCTTGTGGCTTACTTGCCAGGATTTGTCCTCAGGTGATAATAACTTTAATGTACTTTCTGCCAGTTTCTATTTCATCATGTTGCCTCTTGCACTTGAGGGTTTAGCAGATCTGACAAAACAGCAAAATGCAAAAGGGAAGAGAATTGCCACATCAGAAACATTTGGTGGCAGGGGGATGAGGGGCAAAGGACCTTGTTTTTGCTTTTATTAATAGTAATAGCTATAATAAAACCACAAAGATGAAGGAAATTCTTTGCAGTCTGAGGTATTAGTTGGTGTTGAACAAACAAGCAGGGACAGGAAAGGTGATCAAAGCAAAATTGATCCTATTTGTGTTTTCTCCAGATGTCATTACTGCCTGATGTCTTGACATTTCCTTAGAGCACCTCAGAAGGCACAGCTGCATGATTCTTTTGTTCTCTGATACATTCGTGAGTTAGCTCAATGTTCATTTGATTTCAGACTGGGTAGACTGAGGCAGTGAGGTTGACAAACAGTTTGGGGATTGTAAATAAAACAGAGGGAGAGCTTTGCATTTTCAACTCTTCTGTTATAGCTTAGTCCTAGAGACCGGACCAACCTGTACTGTTTGTTGAAGCACTCTGATTTTTGGCTCGTTTATGCTGGGTTTTGGCTAACCCATCTATGTGGTAAGGTATCTGGAATCCTTGTTGGACTTTCAAGGGCCTTTGTTACTTGTGGCCACCACTGAGGTGTGGCATAAAGCCCAGTACCCTTCCTGAGAATCTCAGATGGTTCCTGGATCTGTAAGCCTGTGTGTGTTGATAGGATTTTCATCTTTTCAAGCCTAGTGGTTCTTCGCATTACTAAAGAAAACTTTGCAGTGAGAAGTGAGATCTTTGCTGTAGCGGATCAGTTTGCACCAGCTGGTTCAGTCTATGAGAAATTTGAGCTAAAAGCAGGGCTGTACTCTTGGGTGATAGACACAGCGGATTGGAGTAACAAAGCAACTATTTAACCAGCACTACTACTTCTAGCCTTTGTGTCAGTACAGGAGGGTCACTTCAGCAGTTTGAGCTGACCTCATTGTTGCACAACAATGTTTAAAGAGTTCTTGTACTGCTGTATCAGTACAGTTGGAGAAAGAGGAGAAAATACTGAAAACATAAGAACAAAACAGTGACGAAAACTCATTTGAGATAGCTCAGACTTCTTAAACAATGGTTTTCTTTGTAGACATCTGAAAACCAGAAGTTCAATAAAAAGTCATGCCAGTAGAGAGGAGAGTGGAAACCTTGTGGAACATGGTTCAGCATAGTGCTTAAAATCGTTCCCTAAGCACACTGAAGCAGTTGATGTTAGTGGGATTTGGCATTACTGGCAATGCTTCGGATGCTGAAATCAACCCAAGAGTTAAGTACCCTGCTGAACTGGGACCGAATTAGTAGTGTAACCTGCAATTAGACTGACATTAGATTAATTTTTTTGTTCACACTGTTGTTTTTACCACCTCTATGTAAAAGTAAAGGAAAAAAAAATTTAAAACTCAGGATTTAAAATAAATATGTTCAGATATTTCAAAGTTTAATCATAGAATGGTTTAAGTTGGAAGGGACCTCAAAGATCATCCAGTTCCAACCCCCATGTGCCATAGGCAGCGACACCTCCCACTAGAACAGGTCACTCAAGGCCTCATCCAACCTGGCCTTGAACACCTCCAGGGAGGGAGCAGCCACAACCTCCCTGGGCAACTAATTCCAGTGTCTCACCACCCTCATTGGAACGAACTTCCTTCCAACATCCCTTTTAATTCTCCCTTCTGCCTGTTTAAACCCATTACCCCTCGTCCTGTGAATAGTCCTTGTGAATAGTCCCTCCCCAGCCATCCTGTAATACATCAAACACACAGAAAATGCTACTGCTTCATTTGTTTATAATTTTGAATTTAGCTTTAAACTGCAGTATCAAAATTACCGAAGGAGAAGGAGAAAGAAAGTTCTATTTTAGTAGACACTCAGATTCGATTTGCCAAAGGAGTTCCAAGGCTATGGAATTCAGTTCTAGTTGCTGCAGTGACTGATCTGTAACTACTGCAGCACTAGCGGGAAAAGTTAGTGAAGGAAGATTTTAGTTGTCCTGCAATAAAAGGCATTATTACTGCTTCTGATTATTTGATGCAGAGGTTCATCCCTCATGATGCAAGCGTTTTGGGCTGGAACTTAGCAGACTATTCTTTATTTCCCTCTTACTGAATATTCAAAAAAGAGCAGCTGCCAAAGACCTGGAGACTTTAAGCAGCACATTATCCTAGCACAGGGCCATGAGCTACTCAATACCAGAGGACAGAAATGATATTTACTCCTCTTGGGGAGTAAAAATAGAAATGCTGCACACTGGTTGGAAGTTTAAAGGGAGATTCTATTTGCAAGTGCCTCTATGCACAGAAGGAGCAAAGCTGGAGGTGGGGAGATTCAGATTGGATGTGAGGAGTAAGTTCTTCACCATGAGAGTCATGAGGCCCTGGAACGGGTTGCCCAGGGGGGTGGTTGGGGCCACATCCCTGGAGGTGTGTAAGGCCAGGCTGGAAAAGACTGAGGGGAGCCTGATCTAGGGTAGGGTGTCCCTGCCCATGGCAGGGGGGTTGGAACTAGATGATCCTTGTGGTCCCTTCCAACCCTGACTGATTCTATGATTCTAAGGCATTCAGGTAGAATGAATGCATTCACAAACCAGACCAAGCCTATCAGCCCCAAACCCTCTAGATCCTCCCCCCTCCTCCAACCTCAGCAGGCCTCAGAGTAGGCCAAGATTGCGCTGCCCACCTCAGGTCTGCAAGGCCTCAGCAGACCTCATGACACATCTCAAAATTCATAGAATCATAGAATGGTTTAGGTTGGAAGGGACCTCAAAGATCATCCAGTTCCAACGCCCCGCCACAGGCAGGGACACCTCCCACTAGATCAGGACGCTCAAGACCTCATCCAGCCTGGCCTTGAACACATCCAGGGAGGGAGCAGCCACAACCTCCCTGGGCAACCTGTGCCAGTGCCTCACCACCCTCACTGTGAAGAATTTCTTCCTAATATCCCGTTCAAATCTCCCCTCCGCCAATTTGAACCCATTCCCCCTTGTTCTGTCATTACAAGACCTTGTGAACAGTCCCTCCCCAGCCCTCCTGTAGGCCCCCCTCAGATACTGGTAGGCTGCTATAAGGTCTCCCCGAGGCCTTCTCTTCTCCAGGCTGAAAAGTCCCAACTCTCTCAGCCTGACTTCATAGCAGAGCTGCTCCAACCCTCTGATCATCTTTGTGGCCCTCCTCTGGACTCTCTCCAACAGTTCCATGTCCTTCCTGTGCTGGGGGCTCCAGAACTGCACACAGTAGGTAGGTGCACTCTTCCCCAGGAGACAAGTGAAAGGAGAAGGGAGAGATACCAGCTAGGCACTGCTGTATAAACTGGAATACCGGGAAGCAGAATAGAATGTTACAATGTCCACATTCATCCCTTGGGGCTCTCTATCTTGTTTCGGAGGACTTAATCTTTGTGGTCTTCTTCATGGCACCCGGGCCCCAAAACCACCACACACGTAACATTTCTACAGCCATAAACAAAGGCACTCCTGTGTAAAACTGCATTATACTCACGCAGTGGAACTGCAAGATACTTACACAATGAACTTAGTTAACTCGATCGCTGGTTCTTAATGTGTAAGTTTGCAAACAACCTGTTGGCAAAACTCCAGTGAAGCTTTATAGAAGCTATTTTCTTCTAAAATTTATTTTAATAATTAAACATTTTAATGTTTCATAGGAAGGCTCTAATCCAGTTGGAGAAATGTAAAAGGATGAGGTACATTTAAGAGTAACATTCTCTGACAGAGACACGGTAGGGGTATTCCCAGCTGATCTGTTATATCAAGTTATAAAAAAGGAACCTTGCTGGTTGAATTATTTAACATTTACTTGACTGATAGTAGTCCTTGTTTTCATAGAAATAGATATGCATTATAAATGGCATTGCACATATTAGGCATACAGGAGCCTCGAATATAATTTTTCCTTCAAAACATGAGAGAATACCTGAGACAGTTTTGCCTTGGTGTACAGATTATATGGCCTTTTTGTTGCATCAGCTTTAGTCATTGATCTTTAGTGATTGTGAGTTCTTTATTTGTGTTTTGTCACTAATGTCTTCATCTGAGATTCTATTTACCTGCAGTGGTTTGGGGTCTTTTTTTGAGAGATGCTTTTGGTTAGTTATTTTTAAACATGATAGGCAGCCTGCTGAAATATGCTTTAATTGGAGGTATGGCAGAACAAGTTATGGTGAGTTGGTCCCATCTGGCAGCCAAGTACCTGCTCAACCTCTTGCTCACTGCCCTGCAGCAAAGCTGGGTAGAAATTAGGAAGAGCAGCAGTGTGAAAGTTCGTGAGCTGAAATAAAAATAGGGAGGTTGCTCAGCAACTACTGTCAGAGGCAAAACGGGCTCAATTTGGGGAATTTACCTCAATTTACTGCAAATTAACATAAACATTTAACTACTGAATGGGGTATTGAGAAACAAACAAAAAAGACTTAGGGGAAAAAGCCTTTCTTCACCCTTTGGGATGCCCAGCTTCATTCCAGACACCTCATTGTTATTGCTGCAGTTTGTTTTATGATGGAGTGACAGGTGGTGCTAGAAGCTGGGGGTCAGGATGTAGTGATTTCTCTCTGCTGCTGTTTCCTCCTTACTCATTTACCCCTCACCAATGTGGGTCTTTCATGCCTACATTCACTCTGAGTCCCTGCTTCAGCATGAGCTTAGCCATCAGCTATAGTTTCTTACAAGTGTGCCTTTTCTGCCATGCTGCACTGATCTTGTTGTTCCCTTGTTACTCCTTGGCATTTTCTGCTCTTTATTAAATACGTTTTTACAGAGCTGCCACCAGCCTGGCTGATGGGCTCAGCTATTTCTATCATGCCCTGTTTGGATGTCTCAACTTCACAGGACAAGTTACTCTAAATAAAACTTCACTTTTTTTTAATCTCACTGAAAAACAGAACAAACAAATAACTGTAACACTTTTCACATTAAGGATTTCATTGTATGTCCTAAAAGATTATAGTTTAATCATTTGCTGTTCAAATTGCTGAAGAGTTGGCTAATTGTTTATGCTCCTACTTTTTAAATCTTCCACTTTTCTGAGAGGCAAATGGTACTGATCATGTTGTGAGATGACATAAACAACTGTACTGAGTGAAACCAAAGGTCTGTTCAAATCGTCATGGTAAATAATTTACTGAATGCTTATGTAAAGAATTTCAAAAGAAAGGAAGCTACCTGCACCTTGGTACATTAAATACAGTTCACATATTTTAGAATTTCCACTAAGTTAATTTGTTCATTTTATCAAATAAGGTATTTCCTGGAATTCTCTTTGCAAGGATATTGTGTTGTCGTTAGTATTTAATTATTATTGCAAAATTTAAATTAGCTAAGAATTTTCATATTAATCAAAGCATGGGTGGAGAGGAAAGCAGCTCAAGATGCCCCTTTCCTCATCTGCCTTCTGTAAAACTACACAGATTTTCTTACCAAGGCTTTTTTTTTTTTTTTTTTACATAAATTGATTTGCTCAGAAAAAAAACCCCAACAGTTTTCACCTTAGGCTATTTATCTTATTTTTCCTTTGAAACATTTTATATAAATTCTTTTTTTAGAAGCTGCTCATCAAAAATGTACTTATGCTATGTTGTGAAAGGCTTTCATGTCAGCCAGTCAACAAGGGGAGCTGCTCTGGAGACAGCCCAAGCCACAGTATAGCGGTAGATCTCAGTATGCAGAGATTTTCCTGAAGTGGGAAAACCCCAGGGAAGCAGAGCCATTAGCTGTCAGGAGAGAGGCTGATGAGGCTTTGACCTTGCATGGCAATGGCAGGACATTTAAATACTCTTCAATGGAGTCCCCATTTTTAGAGGTATTTAAAAGACGCTTAAATGTGGTGCCACAAGACATGGTTCAGTGGCGCCTTGTCAGTGATGATCTTAAAGATCTCTTTCAACGAAAACAATTCTATGATTCTTTTTTTTACTTTTTAGAAAAATATTTTGTTTTAAACCAGACAAAGGTGGAGAAATACCTTGGAGTCCTGGTGGACAAATTACCCATGGGACAGCAATGTGCCCTTGTGGCCAAGAAGGCCAAAAGTATCCTGGTGTGCATTAGAATCATAAAATCATAGAATGGATTAGGTTGGAAGGGACCTCAAAGATCATCCAGTTCCAACGCCACACCGTCGGCAGGAACACCTCCCACTAGAACAGATTGCTGAATGCCTCATCTAACCTGGACTTGAACACATCCAGGGAGGGAGCAGCCGGCAGCTCCCTGGACAATCCCTTCCAGTATCTCACCATCCTCACTGTAAAGAACTTCTTCTAACATCCTGTTTAAATCTCCCCTCTGCCAGTTTAAACCCATTACCCCCATCCTGTCATTACAAGATCTTGTAAGTAGTCCCTCTCTAGACTTCCTGTAGGCCTCTTCAGGTACTGGAAGGCTACTATAAGGTCTCCTCCAAGCCTTCTCCAGGCTGTAGAGCCCCAACTCTCTCAGCCTGTCCTCATAGCAGAGGTGCTCCAGCCCTCTGATTATGAATTAAGAAGAATCTGTCCATCAGATAGAGGGAGGTTCTCATCCTCATCTACTCTGTCCTAATGAGACCTCACCTGGAATTTTGCATCCAGTTCTGAACTTCCTGCACTAGATTATATGATCCTTGTCTGATAGAGGGATTGGACTTGATGGTCTCCAGATGTCCCTTCCAGCCCCTAACATCCTGTGATCTTGTGATCCTAGTAGTGTGTAGTTTTCAATCTCTCTGCTCTCATCTCTTTTCCCTCTCCACAAATACTACTTTCTACTTCATTTTGGAAATAAATTTTCATGAGAAGCTGAGGAATTGGGGAATAGAATGTTTTTTCCAGTATTTCATCCTCCATACCAAGTATTCCTATTTCATCGTAATTGCCCAGCAACTCGAATATTCAGATTTGGTTTAGTGCTTTGGCAAACGGTGACATCTAGCTCCAGAAAAACCTGTGCAATGTCAGTCCTTGTGTGAGTTGTCTGAGCAGACAGCCTGTTTGCAGGTTATACCCTCCTTTCCAACAGATGTAATCACTAAAATCCTGACCTTACTGAAATCTTCAAGATTTCTGTGGGCTCTGGATTTTACCATGGGTAAAACAAACATGTCTGTCCCCTGATGGATGGAAGTCCTGTCGTTTATGACATGTATGATAATATCACGTGTAAGTGCAAGGAAAATAAACCTGAAGAGGTAAAGAGAGATCTGTTGTACAACGTGCCTTTGTTAATGGAAGCAGGAATAGCGTCCTTCAAGAGAGATAAGAAATCATCCATCACTCTCCTGTGATTGTTACAATAGCTTTCTTGGATTTAGTCACATTAAACAAACCTTTGTAAATTGATTCTCATGTCAATTCTGTATTCTGTACCTTTCAAATTGTCCTTTTATTCATAAATGCCTGTGATTTTAAAGGGGTCTCAGAGTTACATGCTTACTGCATTGAAATATAAATATAGGGGCATCTCCTGACTTCCAGTGAGCAAACCCAGCTGTGAATAATGTAGTCCTAAGTAAGGTAAAGGGATCATTTGAATTTACACAACTGTTTTTTCACATCTTAATAGTGGAACAGCATTTAGTTAGGCAGTTGCATGATTATCCCAAAGTGAAACAGCTGTCTCTGCTGTAATCTTGTCCTCCTATCATTCCAATGAGGCTTTTTGATTAACTTTTTATTCTTAAGATAGTAATTTGTACCAAGGATCTAATTAAGAACTTTATGTAACGCAGCCAAAGTCCTCCTTTTGCAAGTCTGTCTCACCTCAGTCCTACTAATCTTACAGCTTTCAGTATGGAGCATTCTGAAATGTCTGATATTTCAAGCTATCTCATCTGGTTGAAAACAATTTCAGCTATTGAGAATCGGGAACAAGATTCGTTTGATTCTCTTGTCCCGGTAAGGAAAACTGTAGGGGTGATTTTAAAATTTAAGTTCTGAGGGCTAGGCTTCTTTTGTGGAGGGGAAGAAATGGCTTGAACTGAACTTCTCTGTTGATGAGCAGCAGCAGAGTGGGAAAGAACAACCTTTAATAATAGCTGGTGATTTCTGGGGAGAAAATGCATAGTTCTATGCCTGGAGTTAAATGATAGTGCCAATATTTCTATTTTATCATTAACGATAAAGAAGAGCAATAGCTACTTTACATATGAGTCTTATTTCCAGAAACTTGAATAACTCTGTATTTATTAATTGTATTTAATAAGTTGGACATCTAGGTATTGCTGCTTCTTGCTAAATGATGTGAAATATATGGTGGTGTATATTGTGTACAAAAGAAAACAATAGAGTTGACTATGTTTACAGCAATGTGTTACTAATTTTAAACATGTTTTACCTTGAAATATTTTGAGCAACCTTTTACTTATATTAGTGTCACATGGACTGGAAATGTTTGTTTTCCCATATGCAGTAGCAGATGCAGGATGATGCTAGTGGTGATTGGGTTAGGTAAGCTGACAGAGTGTGCCAGAGAGGAAAGAAAAGAGTATATTCATTTCTTCTATGTGTCTTCATTTCATGTGAAATAGGAATTTTACAGGGTACCTTTAAATGAAAATACACTAATATTATGCAGAAAAGAGATATATCTGAACCATCAAGTATGTTATCAATAACCTGAAGAACTACTTGTGTACTAACTGTATCAGCTCAATAATGAGCTAGTAAGTCAGAAAAATCAAGTGCCTTCAATACCAGATGGACTGATAGGAAAAGATGCTTGCACCCTTATTTGTGTATGAGCACAGAGCTTATGCTATAATCAAAGAAGATGTTTCAAAATGTGTCACAAAGCATATAGCAGCATGTGAAGGATGAGCTGACTTTAACTTTGGAATCTCTTGACTTCTCTGTGCAATGCTGCCCTAAAAAACCTGGTGCTTCCTGCAGATTCTGTGTTCTTCTTGCTGTAATATTTTCTATGTCATTTTTCTACCGTTCCTCTGAAGCACATGGTGTTCCCATTTCTTGTCCTCCCAACCAAACATTTATTTAGTATCAGGGTCAGGTCTGCTGTGGGGGTTTTTTATGTTAGTGCTCAGAATTGGTGCACCTGCCTGTGAAGTTGTTTAGCTTTTGGAAAGGACCATCAGATTAGGTGTTAATTTTCCCCAGACATCCTATGGCGAAAATCAAGATTTACAACAGGCTGAGAATGGTAAAAGTGATATTTCTGCCAGGTATCATGATTTAATGGGTGAGGGGGATATGTTGACATTTTTCTGTGTCATTTGGAGGGTGGAATTGGTGCCTATAAGACAGGGTAGGAGGAGACTGGATCTGTCCAAAGGGGTTCTTAGTAAAGGCTGCCTCATGTCTGAATGTCAATTGCATGAGATAGATATTGAGTGGGTTGGGGTTTGTTTGGTTTGGTTTTTTTTTTAGGGTGGGTTTTTGTTGTTTTTTGTTTGTTTTGTTTTTTTTTTTTTCTTTTGAGGTTGAAGCACTGTTGTATAGCTGCAATGGAAATTTGAGTTCCTAAAGCTGAATATTTTCTTGAATGCACTCTTCAATGTCTATATTCTACCTGAATCCTTCCTTAAGCAGTCAGCTGCATTTGTGTTACTAAATGCCATGCTTAGTCCTTTTCCAAGTATTCTCTCCTAGCACATGATATAAAGTGCAAAACTGACTTTGCTTTCTTTGTCAGAAAATGTTTTCTTTTCCTTCATAACAGTAATCAGAGCTTATTTCCAAAAGTACTCTCATGGAGCTTTTCCATTAAAAACTGAAAACCAAAACATGGTCATATCAGACAGATATCCAGGAGCTTGTTGTTGTTATAATTAGAGGTTTGCTTGACATTATGAATCATTTAATGTTCCAGTGTTTTGGAGGATCATGTAAATGCACAAAATGAAAGCTTGTTGTGACATTTGAGTTTCCCCTAATTGATTTGCAAACCCATCTTCTCAATCTTAGTAGATCAGTTCTGACAGATTTTAGGTTTTATATCTCTCTCTGCGATTGTTAATTCCTTGTCCAATAAAGTGACAATGAGAGGTTATAGCTGTCACTGTGTACAAGGAAGGTTGTTTTCATTTTGTGGGCTTCTAGCCATACGCATTCACACAGTAAATCCAGAGAGCCTAGTCCTCCTAGGACCCCAGGTCACTGTACACAAATAGTAGCATCCCAGGTTTTTGTGTTTTACACAGCAGAAAATATGTCATGAAACCTGTAACTAGAAGACATCCTATAGGAATGATCATATTTCCGAGTGGTGCCTTTTGGACAGCTGCATCAGTAAAGGTGCTGTGCTACTTGCTGCTAGGTGTCACTGTTGAAACTGCCCCCACCTATTTTAATTAAGTTTAAGATCATAAATTTTAACTCAGTGTTTCTACATTCACTTCTAGTCAGAACAACACTGTTTAGAAATGACAGAATGCTAAAGTATAAAGCTGGAGAAACACTTTGTAGGTCATGTTGCCCATCTGCCATAATGTGAGTACTGCCCAGAGTATGTATTCTAGTGCTTAGTCCTTTATACAAAGAGTTTCAGGCAATAAAGCTTTTCTCTCTTCTGTTGGAAGATTATACTATAGTTTGTTGAATTTACCACACGGTTGTATCAGTGTATAAAATCTGTTTGCAAGCCCTTGGCTGAAAAACATTCCAATGTTAAAAGCAACAAAATAATTTTTTTGCAAAACAGGCAAGTATAATTTTCCTTATACAAAGTATTTCTCTTGATCGTTCATAACATCAAAGATTTTTTTTAACTGTGGTGCATTTTAAGTAAACTTCTGTCTTTTTTAGTCTCTTTTTTAGTATTGTTACACCTATTTATAACCCTTCTCTATATTTGGTACGTTTACAAGGATGTTCTTTCCCTGATTTATCTCTTGACAGGAGTTACCTTCAATTTTTTCCAGACCTGTGGTTTTGATTTAAGTAAGGTGTATTTTTAAGGTCCTGTACAAGTTCTTTGAGAGACTGTCAGTCTCACTGTACCCTCTAGTCATGTTGTTTGTGCTAGTTAGACTTATTGTGGCCTTCCAGTATCTGAAAGGGGCCTACAGAAAAGCTGGGGAGGGACTTTTTAGGCTATCAGGTAGTGACAGGACTAGGGAGAATGGAGCAAAGCTGAAAGTGGGGAGATTCAGATTGGATGTGAGGAGGAAATTCTTCACCATGAGAGTGGTGAGGCCCTGGAACAGGTTGCCCAGGGGTGCAGTTTGGGCAACTTCTTTGGTGGTGTTTAAGGCCAGGTTCTGTCCAGCCTAATGTAGGGTAGGATGTCCCTGCCCATGGCAGGGGGGTTGGAACTAGATGATCCTTGTGGTCACTTCCAAGCCTGACTGATTCTATGAAAATGGCCTAGACACTTTACTTAAGACTGGCATATCATAGAGCTGTTTTTATGGCAGTGTTCCTACTCATCTCAAGCTCAGTCACTGTACATGGCTTCATCATTCTGCATACTCATGATGACATATTACTTTGATTTTGATTTTGAAATTTTTTGGTAAATCCTATTTCTAACAGTGTAAAGGTTGACAGCAATAGCCTTTTAACAGATTATATGTTAAAGAGAAGAAGGGATATCTTTGCTTCTGTGTGGAAAGCTCCTCTGTGAACAGTTATCAGTTGGTACTTTATGTGTTTGTTTTAATGTTGTAACTTTGTGTCTGCAATGCTGCTTTTTCTTCCTCTTTGTTGTTTCAACTACTCAGGCCAATATTTTTTTTTTAATAACAGCATACCTTGTTCTTTTACTTTCTTCTGCTGTTCCAGTCTCATCTCCAATACATCATTTGTAGATATCTTTTATTTACACATCCTATTTTTTGTTATACTGAACAAAAAAAAAACTGTTCTACAGTGAAATTTCAGAAGAATGGGTGTATTGCAGGTAAAGCAGACTTGACTTAGGGAATTTTACTTTATTAATTTTTAAGTTGGGTATTGAGAAACAAAGCTGCCAAGCAGTTAGACTAACTCTTGGGGAAAATAACCTCTTTGACAGGCTTGACTTCGCATCAGACATCTCTTCACCTCCTAATTACCACTACAGGTCACCTCCTGTGAGGTTAGTGTGGCATGGGGTGTGCTGGTTTCTGTCTGCTGCTGTTTTTTCTCACTCTTGTCTTCATTATTGCTTATTTCTTCTGCTGCAGCCTGGACCCTCCACAGGCTGTGGTCCTTGTGGATTGTCATACACCCCACCATGAAGCACCACCAGAGCCTTTGATTTCACAGAGGAGCCACACACTGCATTGGCTTAGTTCAGTGCACTGGCTTTGCTGATTGGTTCAGCTCTCTCTTGCAGTGGGTCTGGTACTGAAACTGACTGTCTGGTGTGAAAACCCCAACCTCTCTTTCTGAGGTCCACCCCTGTGCTCCCCTTCTACTGCCAAAATCCCACGTATTACAAGGTAGTAAGAAGGCAGGTATCACATGAAGTCAGTGTTTCAACAGGGCTCATTCCTTAAGAGACACTTTAACACAGCTGATTAAGGAATGACAACGTACAAAGCCAGGAACCTAAGGAAGGGCCAAGAGGATGATCAGAGGGCTGGAGCACCTCTCCTGTGAGGACAGACTGAAAGAGTTGTGGCTGTTCAGTCTGGAGAAGAGGAGGCTCCGAGGTGACCTTATTGTGGACTTCCAGTATCTGAAGGGGGCCTATAGAAAAGCTGGGGAGGGACTTCTTAGGACTAGGGGGAATGGAGCAAAGTGGGAGGTGGGGAGATTCAGATTGGATGTGAGGAGGAAGTTGTTCATCATCAGAGTGGTGAGACCCTGGAATGGGTTGCCCAGGGGAGTGGTTGGGGCCACATCCCCGGAGGTGTTTAAGGCCAGGCTGGATGAGGCTCTGTCCAGCCTAATCTAGGGATTGGTTGTCCCTGGGCATGGCAGGGGGGTTGGAACCAGATGATCCTTGTGGTCCCTTCCAACCCTGACTGATTCTATGATTCTATGAACCTGGACTGTTGCGGTTTTTTGCTCTGTGCAAATATATTAGCTATGAGATGAACAGGCCCTAAAAATTTAAAAAATAAAATGGCTTCTCTCTGTTCCTACCATCTATCCTGAACCAAGTCTGCCTTGCCCTGTAGGGAGCCGTGTGTGTTTGTCAGTAGCAAGTGGATGGTGTGCAGAGAGGACAGCCCTCAGGAAGCTCAGCAGCTTGTGACCTGCCCTCTGGCCACTGCAATCTGTAAAATCACTGAAAAAGCAGCACTTCTGGTGTGCACTGCCCTGCAAGTCTCCCACAGAGCAACCAGACTCTCAGGCAGAAGGATGCCAGTGAGAAAACTGAGATTAAAAATGGTTTGTAAGCCCTATAGTAAACTACCAAATAGCTGTAATTTACACAGTAGCACATCTCCATAGAGAAATACATTTTTATGCCACACGAGACAAAACCTGGTAAGACATCTGACTTGTCCTGGGCCCTGTGTAACTTCAGTTTACACACTGATGTTTCTTACCTTTTGACACAGAGTTTGAGTGCAGTCGTCCTGCAGACATTTAGGGTTTGAAACAAGCTGTTGGCAAGTTACATATTTATTAATTTTATTCATTACATAGTAACTCTGGGTCATGGAGGGAGGGGACACTTGGGCATCAGCTAAAACTTTTCCAGGGGATGCTAGGTTAAAAACTTCAGTGGATGTGAAAACCAAAACCATCTTTACTCCAGCACAGACCAATTGAAATTTGCATGTATTCAAAATGAAATTTAATTATTTAGTTACTTTATAAATAGCTAAATGTACATTCAAGTGAAAACATTTGTCAAAATAGTTTTGCTCCTATACAGACGTAGCCAGAATCAGTGAGTTCAGCTGGTGTATTTGTGGACCACAACAACCCTCATCTCTTCTGGCAACTTTAGTGCTCAAATAAGATCTATAGTAATTTCGCTGTTCTGTTATGCCTGAAACATTAGAAACTTTCTAAAACTCTGATTATACTTTTTTCTTTATTTATTATTCTTTCTAGTGAGTTTTAGCTGTAGTCCACAGGGTTTTAAGCTGTAGCAGCAGTAAGTCTTGGTTTCTTTTGCCAAACAGAGACAAGTGCTCTTTGACAGTAATTCTGGGGTTTTTTGGGCTGCTGTATGCAATGCTCTGTAATTGATTAGTTCTGAAAACAAGTATTTAATTCTTTTAAATTTATGTTCTGATAGACAACTTGAAGAGATAGTGAATTCTTGAATTCTTTTATATTTAGCTTTACTTTGCCTTTTTTCTCTTTTTTTTGGTCTTCATCAGCATTGTAATTTGTAGTTCATCTCTTTCTGTGTTTTTGAGGCTGGTTATGAAAGTTTCCACACATAAATAAATGTTACAGTCTACCTGCAGGTACTTCAGGCTGTAAAAAGGTAACAGAAAGAAGTACTGGGTAATTGCTTTGTGAACTTGGTTTTCCATGATTTTAGAAGTAAAAAATTGTGCTGTGGGCACTGTAGTCTTCACTTTTGAAGAGAAAGGAGGGGGGAAATGGCTGTGGGTTTGCTTTGATTTTATTTTCATTTTTTCTGGAAGGAGTTTTCTCTGTGCACATCAAGGCTGTATCATGCACTGTAGCATACAGCTGGGTGAAACAGGATACCTAAAAACTAGGAATTTTTTTGTAGTCTGAGTCCACATGCATACATGTTTGTCATGGAATGTCTGGCTGTATATATGTGAACCGTTTGATGGAAATAACTCAGAGAATTGGACAAAGGCACAGTCTACTCAGAGGCTTCTACTTAGTGGAGTCTCTCAGGGGTCATTACTGGGACCAGTACTATTCAATATATTCATCAGCAACCTGGTTGAGGGAATAGAGTGCACTGTCAGCAAGTTTGCAGCTGACACAAAACTGGGAGCAGTGGCTGATGCACCTGAAGGCTGTGCTGCCTTTCAGTGAGACTTGGACATGGCCAAGTGTAGAGTCTTGCATCTGGGAAAGGACAACCACATGGAACAGTTTAGGCTGGGGACTGACCTGTTGGAGAGCAGCATAGAGGAAATGGACATGGGGGTCTTGGTGGACAGAAGGATGACTGTGAGCCATTAATGTGACCTTGTGGCCAAGAAGGCCAGTGCCATCCTGGGGAGTATTTAGAAGTGCTGTAGTTAGTAGGTTGAGAGAGGTTCTTCTCCTCCTCTACTCTGCCCTGGTGAGGCATCTGGAATATTGTGTCCAGTTCTCCTTCCCTCAGTTCAAGAAGGACAGGGAACTGCTTGAAAGAGTCTAGCACAGAGCCACAAAGATGTTGCAAGTGGAACAAGAAAAAGCTGAGGGAGCTGGGTCTCTTACTTGCAGCAGAGGAGCTTAAGGGATGACCTCATTAATGTTTATAAATATGTGAAGGGTGAGCGTCAGGAGGATGGAGTCAGGCTCTTCTGGGTGATATCAAATGATAGAACAAGGGCCAGTGGGTGCCAGCTGGAGCACAAGAGATTCCACATAAGCATAAGGAAAATACTTTTCTATGAAGGTTACAGAACACTGGAATGGGCTGTCTGGAGAGGTTGTGGAGTCTCCTTCTCTGGAGACATTCAAGACCTGCCTGGATGCCTTCCTCTGTGACCTACTCTAGATCCTGCTCTGGCAGGGGGGATGGGCTACATGATCTTTCAAGGTCCCTTCTAACCCCTAACATTCTGTGTGATTTTGTGATTCTGTGATGTATGTACACACATGCACTTGTCACATAGTCTTGACAGTTCCTGTAGAAGTTTAAAATCCAGTTGGAGAAAAAAACCATTATTTTATATAATGTATGCAGTAGTCTGCATTCCTGAGTAATGCAAAAAATAATTAACATGTTTTCAAGCTATAAGAATTTGACAAGTATTTGTGATTACTTTCCTATTCTTTTTGTTGTATAGCTCTTCTTGAGGTTCAACGTTTTTTATCACAAACCTAAACCAATTCATGTTTAATAAAGCTAATGCTTAGGCAATTTGTAGAAAAGCTAAATCATTAATATTTAGGAAAAAATGGGTGTTTTCAAGTCAGTTAGGCAATTTCTAACAAGGCTGTGAATAAAACAAGTTTTATTGTCAACGTTTTTTTCCTGAATTTTTAACTTCTGAATAATTAGCTTATGTGCTTTAAAAATAAGATATGAAATTAAATTGTTTAATTGAGTCTAAATTGTTTTTGTTTATTATTGCTTTCATTAACTTCCTGGCTAAATACATGCATACACTATAAATGCTTTCAGGAGAAATAAAACCAGAAATACTATTGAGAGGAAGCTTTTAATTTTAAATTTTTACTCTATTCAGTGTTTTACCATTAACTTATGTGGTTATGCAGGCACTTCCACTCAGAAAATTTTATATCTGATAGATGTAGCAAAGTGTCATTAAGCTATTTCAAATGGAAGATGATATCTGTTTTGCTAACTTCATAGTATAAAAATGGTTAGTTGAGCTCTTGGGTTTTCAGTATCGTAACTCCATAAAGTGGCTTTCCACTAATATTGACTGTAGTGCCAAGATTTTTCAAATATTTTAATCTTTATAAAATGGTTATGAATTGCATAAAATATTTTTAAAATGTGTGCATAGCAGATGTTGGAGTTCTGAAGATAATACACTTATAAAAAGACCATATGGAATGTATTTCTATTTTTGTTCCAAATTTTAAAGTTTCCATATCAAGACTTAAGAACATACCAGAAACTGGCATTGCCTGGATTGGTTAAAGCTGTTATTTTCTTAAGGGATGTACTTTGACACAGACTTTGGGAAAAGTTCTCAGGCACAGTGAAGATCAAATCAGAGACCTATGTAATAAATGAATGTTCTGGTCTATTCACTTTGAAGAGCCCATGAACACATGCTGCAGTAGTATGTCTAAACCCAGGATTTAGGCCTAAACTTCTGTTCAGAACTCAAGCAGTGATGTAAGACACTTTGCATCAATTTTTGAGTCAGGAGAGATGTGATAATAGGACCTCTGTGTAAGTCTTAGCATAGCATTTGGGTGAGAGAGATGGATCCACCCTGCCTAGTGATAGGGAGGTTATCACCTCAAAATTTTATGTGAAATAGCATTTAGTTGAATAATACCTTCACTAGAAATTCAAATGTACCGTAATTATCCCTTATTCTCTATAGAGGTTTTTCCTTTGACATTTCTGTGTCCTTCACTGGATCTGTGATTGGGCAAAAAAGTTGCTGTGATGTTGATCTCATCTAATTCAAATGGCTACCAGGCAGTATCAGCACAGGTGAAACTTCAGTATCTGTAAAGTAAGCACTTTCTTGCCATTCCCTTGGGAAACACGTGGATCCACAAAGAAATGTTAGGTTTTTCTTAGGTCTCAATTATTTTTTATTCAAACCATACCACTGCTAATACAATATTAAGTAGAAAGTTACTCCTACAAGTTAAGTAAAAATCAACACAAAAGCCCAAGTGCAAAGACAAGACTACCTTCTTTGAAAGGCACTATTTACCTTTAAATTAAATGACTTTACATGAGGTCACATTATATATGTAGGGAATGGTCTCAGGGATTTCCCTAGGCATTGTTCTCCTGTTCTTTAAAGCTGCAGCCTGCAAGCAAAGCTGCTTTTGACTTCTGTTTTATGCTTCTAAGTGGAGGTAGGATTGTTTGCTGAAAAGTCATTCTTTGGATGTTCAAAGAGGCTCCCATACCTTTTATATTTTCTGTTTAGTAACAAGCAAAATACTTTCTCTATTCTTAGTCTTACTGTTTGTAATTCAGTGGTAAACACAATGAAGGTTCTGTGTGTTCTGTGATCCTGAGGTCTCATAGCATGCCAGAGAATTACTGTTTTGACATCTAAATTACCATTTAATCTTTCCTGCCATTGTGTGTCAGTGTAAATCTATTTCTTGCAGTTGTAAAAAGAATATTTTGAAAATATGAAATAAATTTAAACTAATTCAGTGTTACCTTCTTAAGGCCTCAGTCTGACACATTGCATCTGAGGGACGGAATGTGCCCTGTTCATGTACAAATAGAAGGACTGCTCCATTTCACATAATTAAAACAGAAAATGCTAACATTCTGAAGTAAAATAAAACTGCAGCTGAACATTCCAGAAGATGGTTTAGAATTGAGAGCTGGCTACCTGGAAAGATTAAACCTTACCTCTGATGTACAGTCCACAAGTGTCTGTTGCTGCAAAGTATAGTAATAAGCCACTGACAAGTCAAGTTACCTTTTAAATGGTAGTACTCTTGTACTGCTTTAAATTTCACCACTCATTCATTTTGAGTTTACTTAACTGCAATAATGCAGGTAATGACAGTGATTCCTTTACTGGAAAACAAGCAATTGAGAGTTCTGAGTCAAAGGAAAATCACAGTTAAGAATAAGTGTAGGTGGGTAGTTTCAAAATGATCACATACTTGTTTTAGTGGTTTCTGGTTAAGAAGTGATGTGCTGGGCTCACTATTTATAAAACAGTTACCATCTATCTACGCAGGCAGTGTGTTGAACACGTCACTGCATAGTAGAAACAGTTAAAACATGGAGTTGAGTTATGAATCCTCCAAAAAGAATTAAATTCAATACAATATGGATGGTCTATAAAACTGTGAACGTTCTAAATAAAACCAGTCAACCAGGATAATGATAGCATTTGTGGTAGAGGGAAAGTTCATCTTGTCTGAGAGGTATGACTCATGTCATACACTTGTAGAGAATTTGGTAGCAGAGTAAATGTTCATGAGCTAGACTGTGTGCATTTTTTGTTCTTTCTACTCTCTTAAAGTGCTTCCACTGTATCCTGCTTTTAAGCCGTGCTTTTGGTGGAAAAGAAACTAGGCTGTCTGACTTGCTGCAAGCAGAACAATCTTATATATATTTGTGGAACCAAAGTCTGTTGTGCTCAAGTCCTTTAAAAAGAAGGAAAAAACAAAAAATCTTCCCTTTTTTTTTTTTTCCCCCAAAGCTATTCAAGTTTTGTTTCAGCTATGCCAATCTGTCACTGCAGCTGTCAGTGTGATGCCTTTTCTTCAAAGCGCAGATGCCTCAGCTGAAAGCACTGCTTCTAGTCAAGGGCAGGAAAAAAGGTCTATGAAGGGAGCAGTAGTTATAAGGCTGACAGCTCGCGTGGTATATTGTCAGCATAAAATAATACTTGATGTATAGGTAGGGATTGGGTCAGAAAGGGAAGTGCATGAGGAACAGGGAAAATAGGATCATTCCATTCACTGCACTCACTAAAACTCTTTTTTTTTTTTTTTTTTTTTTTTTTTTTGGTGATTGGTTTGGAATTATTTTGTAGCTGCAGAAATGTGAATAAGCTCACAAAGGCCTCCTCCCATCTTTAATATCTGATCGCAAAGCTGCCTGATTTAAAGGGCTGTCTTTTTCATGAACTATTACTACTGATTTGAATTCACCTAAAAGTTAGATTGTCTTAGAACTTAGACTAAACTAATTCAGTTTTATCAGAGTTCTTTTATGTGTGGTAAAAGCTGAGTAAAGAATCATAGAATTAACCAGGTGGGTAAAGGTCTCTAAGATCATTGAGTCCAACCTATCACCTAACCCTTCTTAATAACTCAACCAAGGCACTAAATGCCTCATCCAGACTCCTCTTAGACACCTCTAGAGATGGTGACTCCACCACCTCCCCAGGCAGTCCATTCCAATGGGCAGTCACTCTTCCCTTGAAGAACTTCCTGCCGTCCACCCTAAACCTGCCCTGGCATGGCTTGAGACTGTGTCGTCTTGTTCTGTCACTGGTTGCCTGGGAGAAGAGACCAACCCCCGCCCGGCTACAACCTCCTTTCAGGTAGCTGTAGAGAGCAATAAGGTCTCCCCTGTGCTTCCTCTTCTCCAGGTTATTAAATGTCCTGTTTAAGACTGCAGAGCAGATCAAAGGATGGAGCTGGGAACGAAGTTATCTTTATCTTCTACAAAGCCATTTCTTCTTGTCACTCAGTCTCAAACTTAGATAGTTTATATATGTGTGGGTGTGTGGATTGTGGTAGATAAGAGGCAGTGCTGTCTCAAAGACACCATAGACAGATTTTTTTGAGAGAATCTAGATTTTTTTTGCATGCATTTGTGCTAATTTATGCACAATTGTAATGATTCTTGATGAGTTGATGGACTGCTGTGATGGATTTGTCAGTGTTCTCTATAAGTGCGCAGATGCCTTGGTATCTTTTTTTTGAGAGTTTGGTGAATTGGTGCATGTGATGTGCTTTTAAGTCAGAACAGATATAGACACCTCATCCTGGAAGATAAAATCTTTCTGATTCCCTGTTGCTGCTGATCTTCTCTTGACCTATCCTTTGAGTAACATCACTGTGATTACAGGACTATTTTGATCCTATTGTGTACTCCAAGGATAGCACTATATGGCTCTCTACGATGGTTGCAAACTGTCTTCTCAACTCTGCATGATTGAAGTCCCCTACTTTTCTTTAGAGCAGGAGCTACAAACAGGACACAACTAATAAAATCATCTCCATTTCCTGCACTTAACTGCAATGCTGTAGCTCAGGAGGTCAGTGTTCTTCAAATTACTGGACATCAGAGACACTGATGATTATTAGTTGTAAGTGAATGGTTACAGTCACTATACCTGTCTGAAACCATTGCTTTGTAAATTTTCTCATGTCCATCTGTCTGATCAGGATGAATACCTCAGTAGCAGAAAAAGATCAGTTTGATGGTTGAATTCTTCCAACCAGTAAAATATACAGTAAACACTGTGTTAAAATGAACCCTGAAACATATTCTTGCTTGAAAGCAAATTCTTCACAGATGCTTTAGGAAGGCAAGTAAGGGGAGGATCATACTATTTTAAAGGGCAACAATTGCCCAGACTTTTACTGTGTGAGGGATGATGGGCCAAGTAAGAACCTGGGAGGCAAGATTAAGTAGTAAGTTGACAAATGGAAACATCCTGGTGAGTGCCCTCGGAAACTTTATCAAGGGTGGTTGCAAAGAGGCAGATCACTTTATGAAGGGTAAATTGTGCCTTGCCAACCTGGCAGCTTTCTGTAATGTGTAGTTCTGCGTATGAGGGCAAATTGGTAGGTGTCATTTATCTTGATTTTAGCAAGACTTTCAGCACAAATTGTCAGTCTTATAGCCAAACGAGGGAGATTGTGGATGAGTGGATGGATGGAATGATGGATGTACTAGAAGATGAGTGGAACATCAGATAGACTGCTAGACCTAAATGGTAGTGGTCACCAATTCAAAGTCCAGTAATGGATACAAAGCTTTATCCTTCAGTGGATTAGAAGTAATTGTTGATAATATTGGAAGAGTCTGCCTAGGGCAGTGATGGAGTCACTAGAGATGTTCAAGCAGTGTGTGGACCAGGCACTTAGAGACACAGTTTAGTGTTGGCCCTTCCGTGCTGGGTAGAAGGTTGCACTGGTTAATCTTGACAGTCTCTTCCAATCAGATAAACTCTGTGATTCTGTAATATGGGAATGCTTTCAAAAAGGACTTCCAAAAGATAGTTGTTGGTTTTAAAAAGCAGTGGAAATATGCTTTAATTCTGAAGATTACAGACTTTGTTTATACTTAGTACTAGACCTTCTCACAGTATGTAAAAATGAAAAGAAGATAAAGTCAGTTCCTTAAAGGAAAAAAAAAAAATCCTGTAGCAAAGGTAGCAGTCTTTAAGTGTATGCACCTAAACCTTCATGTAAATAAAAACTTATTCTAAAACATAAATCTTTTGTTTAACTTGCAGGGATAATACAGTTGCAAGTAACTCTTGCTTGATTTGAGCTAAAAATATAATCATATGCCCTTTAGCTTCTGTCTGTCACTCCAGTGTCCAGTGTTATGGGTCACAATGGGAATAAATCCATATAGATGTACAATATCTTTTCAAATAATAAACATTTTCATATCAAACTATACTGTGATAACTGAACACATTTAATTTTTAGCTTTAATTCACAAGTTGCATAGTTGTGTAGAAATAATAACATTAATCATCAGTAGCTGTTATGCAGTCACATACAATTACTTTCAACGTAGAATTATTTCAATAATGCACCAAAACTGGAAACAAACTGTGATATTCTCCAAGTATTTGACTTGCTGCAGTAATGTTACATTCTTAACTTGGGTTATGTTACTTAGTGTTAGAAATCCTGCAGTGACTATTTGACAATAGAAATACAATCAGTGTTTTCAATAGTGCTGTAATCGTGACTCTCCTGAAGAGACCCTGCAGCCTGTACCAGTTTAAAGTACAGATGGTCATTCAGTGGCTAATAGACAACGTAGATAAACAGAGCTAATGAGCTACTATGGTAGGCATTAATATGTTCATCAGCCCAATACAATGCCTGAAGAGTCACTGCTGACCCAGCAGACATTAGTCGGGTAGGGAAGGGGTTTGGCAGGCCTTCCATCTTTATACTGCTCTGAGTACATGTTGATCCTTCTCCTGAGTCCTTGAGCTTTTTACAATCCTATCTCAGCAGTCCTACCTTGGTCTGACGTTTTATTTATGGTGTGTGGCCCTACTCAACACTTTCTCACAGCTCTGTAGTTTTCTTAAGAGTCCAAGGCAAGACTAGGTGGCTGGATCACATCAAAGCCCAGCTGTGGATCACCACCATGGAATCCAAGCATGGGAAGGGATTTGGGCATTTCAAGTAGTTGGAAACTAGCCTGGATATGGTTTTCATCAATAACATAAGATTAAGTTTGCCAGCTTTACAGATTCACAGATCTTTTCAAACTAGTTGGATTATGGTTGAACTCAAAGTCTTTTCCAACCTTAATGATTCTGATACTATGATACTGTATTTCAAACTGAACATTTCAGAACTGAACCTTACAGAATATATAGCTTTGCTATAAACATCATAGTATTAATACATATACTAGATACCTATAATACTTATAAGTAGTGTAGAGATAAAATATTGAAGTTTGTCCTCTGAAGAGAACATTTTATCATCTTGCTTTTGTGCAAAAAAAGTAGGGGAAGCTGGAACTCTCATCCCCGAAGTCACCTAACTGTAAATTGAATATATCAATTTTCTTACAGTTCTCAAACATGAATGACTAAGTATATATTCAGGATGTGATTCAAAGCCTAATAAAATGAAGGATCACACTGAATTGTGGTTTAAAGACTGAGAATCTATTTCCTTCATCTTAATTGATTGAACCATACTCAAAGTTATGTACTGTTGTATGATGTGAGTTCCACAGGACAGGCTTTTAGACTTTAAATTCATCATGATATACATTTCAATAGTAATTAATTTCAGATTTTAAAATTTTGTTTATCTTATTTTTTCCCCTTTCAGGCAAGCCCTGCCCCTATAATTGTCAACACAGACACCTTGGACACAATCCCTTACGTAAGTATTATTTCTCTTTTACTAATATTTAGAATTTGCTGATTTTCCTACAGAAATTCTTTTCACTATTGCATGGAAGTTATAAACAAATCTCACAATTACTCATTTTTTTTTACAGTTACACAGCTACTTTTTTAGAAGAAAAGATCAGAAATTATTATTATACTCAGGTGAATGATGGCATATTATATACACATAATTTGTAGCTTAGACTTCAACACGTAAGCTGTAGTTTACTAAAACTAGGCTTTGGGAAAAAAAAAAAAAAAGTTATTTCATGAAGTCTTTCTTCCTTACCAGTAGCACAGGGTATGAATATGTCCTTCTACAGAAGCATAAACCCTCTTAGCTTACTAAGAAGATACCTAGATGAAGATACCTTAATTTATCTGTCCATATTCCTTTAGTAGATGAAAGCTGTTCATAATAAATGATGGAACCAACTAGATGACTTCATGATTTCTTATTAATATTTCTTCATTTTTATAGCTTCTAGAAAAAACAAATTTACCCTATAGTAAGTGCGGGTTAAAAATCTGTTTTTCTACAAGCATTTGAAATCAGTGTTATTTTAGACTGTAAAGCCAACTATAGTTGAAGATGAAGGACATAGTGAAAGACAAAGTGAATAAGTGATAATGAGAGTAACAAGCTTAAGTGATTGGAGGCATGAAAAGCAGAGTATGAAGCTAGCCAGACAGTATCTAATCTTTCTCCTTGCATCCTCTTAGTTGTCTTTTCAAAGCTCCTAATTAATGTGTCTCATCTGTTATGCTTTGTCCACATCTGTTTCTTATGATACCAATGCACAAACTAATTATTTATCCACCTACACCAATCATATTGCTGGGTTCTGTCTTTTAGAAGACTCTTGATGAGGAAGTTTAATAGGGCTTGTCCTGCCCAGCTTGTTTATTTCTGACAATTCATAAAACTTAGAAATTACTGTTCAGAACACACGCAAAGGTCATAGATGAGCAATTTAGAAGAATGACACTGCTGTAAAGCAGAAAAGAATTAAAGTCCTTACTGGGAATTTCAACTGTCAAGAAGGGTAGAAAAGTTAAATAAAATTTCTCTGTTCATTTGCATTCAGACTTCTTAAAAGGGTTCTTATCATTTCTGGGTCTCTGTTTTCCTTCCTAACATCAGAACCATCTTTCTGTGATCTCATTATCAATAGCTCTGTCTTTTCTTCTCTTTTAATGAGAGATTTTATACTTAGTTTTCTCTAGACCTACCAAGAGGGACATTGTGAACCCCAACACTCATTTCCAGTACTGGACCTGTGCCCAGGATACTCTGCAGCTACAGTGTTAGAATTCCTAAACACAGATGCAATTACACCAATGACAAGATGTTCAATCAGTGTGATTTATTCACATAAAACAGTGTATCAATACTTATATACTTTTATACCACTTTTATATTGGTGTTCCTTTTTCTTACAAAAAAAAAAGACAAATGACTGAACACATTCAAGAGAAATATTGACAGTAGACTAAAAAGTCCCTGTGGGCTTTCTGTTTCCAACATCTCTGCTATGAGGACAGGCTGAAAGAGTTGGGGCTTTTCAGCCTGGAGAAGAGAAGGCTTTGAGGAGACCTTATAGCAGCCTACCAGTATCTGAGGGGGGCCTACAGGAGAGCTGGGGAGGGACTGTTGACAAGGTCTTGTAATGACAGGACGAGGGGGAATGGGTTCAAATTGGCGGAGGGGAGATTTGAACAGGATGTTAGGAAGAAATTCTTCACAGTGAGGGTGGTGAGTCACTGGCACAGGTTGCCCAGGGAAGTTGTGTCTGCTGCCGCCCTGGATGTGTTCAAGGCCAGGCTGGATGAGGTCTTGAGCGACCTGATCTAATGGGAGGTGTCCCTGCCTATGGTGGGGGGTTGGAACTGGATGATCTTTGAGGTCTCTTCCAACCTAAACCATTCTATGATTTTATGATGTGAATGAGATAAATAAACAGAAGGTGCTTGTTGTAAAAATAAAGAATTCTGAATTTGTCACTCTACTCTTACCTGGTGCATGGAAAGACTTAAGTCCCTTAGATATAGGACAGAGCAGAGCTACCAGTGAGACACTTGTTGAGACTAGCCAATAAGAAATGGCGAAGTGAAGCATATCTGCTGAGCCCAGGCCACTATATAGTGCCTCATAGGATATGGGGTCTTTGCTTTACAAATAGGCATTTCTTTCTTATTAGTATGTGTGCGTGTACATTCTCCCAAATGATAAACACAGACAAATAAACCTCTATTCCAACATAATGTGACTAGTAGCCAAACACCCTTCTTGTTCCCCTCTCCTCTGTGTGAGGGAGAAAATGGAAGGCAAGAAGAGTTGTACATGGAGATAGTGGCAGTTAAATTTTTAAAATTACAAAAAAGCAAAAGTTGCACATGCAAGCAAGATAAAATTAGGAATTAATTTACTACTTCCCATCAACAAGAGTAGTTTAGCCATTTCCTGAGAAGTTTTTATGTGTAGCAATTACTTAGGAAGGCAAACACCACTGGGACATGGTGGTGGGCATGATGGTGTTGGGTTGAGGGTTGAACTGATATTGTTAGAAGTTTTTTCCAACCTTAATGATTCTATGAATGTGTCTACATTCTGTTCCTTTCCCTGACGTTTTATTTTTGAGTAGGACATCATATAGTATGGAATAGCCCTTTGGTCAGTTGGGATTATCCATCCTGACTGAGTCTCTTCCAAGCTTGCTGCTGAGGGGATGAAGTACAACATGTGAAACATAGAAAGTCTTGATGCTGTGCAAGATGTTCAGCAATAGCCAGAACATTGATCTGCTATCAGCATTGTTTCAGCCACAAATCCAAAGCATAGTGTCATCTGGGTCTATATAGAATATAGAAAGAAAATAAACTCTATCCTAGCCAAGCTCAGTACAGCCTATAACACTACGTGGGTTCCATAACACAGCCTTCTAACACCATGGGGTGTTCGTGGGACCTTACCTCTCTTAAATGCTTGGAAAGGCAGAGGAAGATCTTCTCAAACTGGATGAGCTAAGTGTATAATAATGCAGCCATATAACATATCATTTATTTTACAGGAGATATGCTGTAAAATATTTTTTTCCAGATGGGTCAGTTCACAGACAACAGAAATCTACATTTAATTAGCATTTTGAAACTTGAACGTGAGTCAAACACCTGGCTTTTCGGCACTCTCAGGACTTCCATACGTGCCTGGAAGAAGACTGTAAACGCTTTAGAGACATCTCTGGTGAATCTTTAAGTATCACTGATGGTTATTATAGCTTGTGAAAGGCATCATTCTGTTTTAGTTACCACAAAAATACATCTAACACTACAGAGGCAAACTAATTTATGTTTCAGAGAATACCAGTTAAATTATGGTATTTTCTCTCCAAAGCTAAAAGCAGCCCTGATGTTAATGGGCATAGAGTAGCTGATCCTTTCTCATAGCTGTAGTGTATCTAAAACACCCAGAAGTGGTGATCTTTGGGGCTGGAATCATGGATCACTGCTATTCAACTCCTTTTATGAATCCTCAAAGCACACCTGGAGCACAATAAGCCTCCTATGGGAGGAACAGCAGCAATGTCTAGATCTTACCACTCAGAGTATGATTCCTCTCATCACATTCTTTTGTTTATATCCTGTTTTTCTCTTGTCTTAGATGCTTGCCCTTTAATTCTTTCATTTGAATGTGCATTCCACATGTCTGAGTATCATTTCTAAATTAACTTAAGTAAGATTAAAAAACAAGTGGAAATATATGCAAATGATTTTGTGACAGATTAGTTTTTGGTATCTGACACTTGGGTGTTTATTACGATGCTTGTTGCCCACTTTATTTTTTTTTTTTTTTCCAAATAAATGTTGCTTAAGGAAAGAAAAATATTTTGTTAAAATCTTTAATAACTATAATTTTCATTGTATTTACCACACCAATGTTAAAAAAGTCCATTGTATGCCTTGCAGAAATTATTTCCAGCTTTTAATAATGGAATAGGCATGAAATTTCAAATTTTGGTGAATTCAGATGGTCTTACTTTTCTCTGATATTACTACCCACAACTGGTAGCCTGACTTTACATAAGGATCTCTCAGGCTCATTTCAGGGTTGTGACATAGCATCTGGAGAATTCTCATGGTTTTGTTTACCTGTTGGTAACATAGCAGCACAAGAAACCTGTCTCATTGTTTTCTTTCAAGCACTGTACCTTCAAGACATTTCTATTTCAGTAACAACCCTGTTCATCCTCTCTGCCACCTTCCTGCAAAAATCCCTGAGTGTTTAGCAGGAGGCCTCACACCAGTTATTAGCATTCACAAACCGTTTTCAAATGTAATGTTTCCTCTGGTCCACTAGAGAGAAGTTTCCTTTTTACAGCTGGTGTGCAACTGGTAAACTCTGTGATTTGTCTCATTAACATTCTAATGATTTAAATTTATGTAATTAAACCTTTTCGTACTGCTGATTTTCTTTGAACCTTTTGACTCCATGGTTTGGAAAAAAAGAAAAAAAAACAACAAAAAACTTTGTGAGGGATTGTTTTTTGTCAGTATGTTTTTTTTTTAAATGAGATAAAAGAAAAGTCCTTATTCTATTATACTCTGTGCTATTTCATCTAACTTGGGACTGTGGTGAATAAGAGAAGAAACTAAATTAGCTTTGTTTCTAGGTTCAGTGGCTTGAAAACTTGGGCTTGCCAAGCTTTGGACATGGGAATAAATTTGATAGGAAGCTTTGCTGGTACAAAGCAAATTATTCTGTGGCATTTTAAGCACAATTAAACATTTGTGGGAGTTTGTTTGTTCTCTATTCTTTGGCTGTAAATTTTAGATCTTTTTGCATAATGAGAAGCATTAATTTAATAATATATGAATCATCTCAGTTTCTCTGTTGCAGAGAATAAGCCTTCTTCATTTAATTTTCTTTCTTTCCAAAATGCAGTATAGTTAAATTAAAAGTACCTTCAAGACTGGTTTTGCTGCATTACTTTCAGAAATTGGTGGGAACCTTTCTGTTTACTTTATGACTGGATTTAATGTATTTTCATCTTAACTAAACATTAATAAAATTTCACTCAGGTACAATGGCTGATCTCTTCCTTGCCCTGCTTTGCTACAATGACAAGATTTAAGGAATATGTAATTTATTGTCATTTTGGCACTCACATTTCTTCATTCTCCCATTGTTCTTCCAAATTAATATTTTTGTTGTTATTTGTCACTTTTATTATTACAATTTGTTATTATTGATATTTTATTAGTGGTTTGCTTTGCTAATTTGTGCCACTGATGCTGAGTTCTGTGCAGATTCACTCATGTTGTCTCCTAAAGAATTGATTTTCATACTACTTAGGTTATGGTTTTGTGAGCTGTAATCAAATCTTTGGATTGTTTTACACATGCCTGAGCACAGTCATGCAGATGGCTGTGCAGCTGTTTTGGTGCATCCCTGCTTAGGGACACAGGGAGCTCAGACCCTTTCTGAAGCATGGCAGTTGATCTGTGACAGCTCCTGTGTGGGCAAGTGTGAGGCCATGAGGAGGCCAAAAAAGGGAGGTTGTGAAAATGTTCAGCTTTCTCCTCTGTCATTCCAATCAGCCAGCACACCTGGTTAGCACATAAAAAGGAGGTATATGAAGTTTTAAACAGAGGCCACAAAGAAAAATATGTTATTCCTTTATTCATAGGAATAACCCCATGCTCTAGTACAGGTTAGGAATTAACCTGCCAGAAGGCAGCTCTGTGCTGAAGGATCTGAGAGCTCTGGTGGACAGTAAGTTACAAAATGTGCTCTTGCAGCCAAGATGGCAAATGGTATCCTGGGGTACATCAAGAAGAGTGTAAGCAGAATGTTGAGGGAGGCTCTTCTCTCCATCTTCTGTGCCCTAATGGGGCACTGTGGAGTACTGTGTCCAGTTTTAGGCTTCCCAGCTCAAGACAGGGAACAACTGGAGAGAGGCTAGCAGAGGGCTATGAAGATGATGAGGTGACTGGAACATCCCTCATATGAGGAAAGGCTGAGAGACCTGGGACCGTTTATCTTGAAGAAGAGAAGATTGAGAGAGGATCTTATCAATGCTTATCAATATCTAAACAGCAAGGGTAAGTTTCCACCTAAACATAAGGAAAAACTTAATTTCTTTGAGGATGACAAAGAACTGGAACAGGGTGCCCAGAAAGGTTGTAGAGTATTCTTCTCCAGAGACTTTCAAAACTTGCAAGAACCCTTTCCTGTGCAATCTACTCTGAGTGAACCTGCTTTAACACACCTGATGATCTCTGAAGGTCCCTTCCAACCACCATCGTTCTGTGATTCTATTCTGACTGTATAAAGATTTGGGGAAAAAGCATATTTCTGGGAGATCGTCAGTACTGTAAAGGCATTTATTGGACAATATTAACATAAGTGTAGCCCAGGCCTAAACAAATACATTGGAGGGTTGAAATGGTCTTACATATTTCTGTAAGTCATGTAGTATTACATAATGAATATTAAATGACCTATATATATCTTTAAGTGATGAACAATTTTTTTTTAAGAGCGTAGTGCTAGGAAGTTAAAGGCATCCTTGTATATAGGGGGTAGGATCTGAATTTTCACAAAGGGAGCTCTTGAATTTTCAATTTTTTTGACTGTATTAAAATACATAAAAATAGGACTGTATACATATATATGTATATATCTTTATTTTCACATTAATTTCAGAATGAATTTGTTGCTTCTTTCTCAATTAGATTCATCCTAGTCTTGAAAGTGATCACACATCTTATTATCTCAAGGGACTCTTATATTTTCCAGATTGTTAAACATCAGTTTTGTTTGGTTATTGCTCAGTCTGTCTGTTAATGTGGATTATAATGAAAAAAGTGAAATCTGGTAGAGTTCTGTGCTATTTTTTGTAAGCTGCTTTGGCTTGACCTCTCTGCTTTGGCCCTTGGATTTATCCTGGTGATGTTTGCCGTGGCAATCACTTCTGTGTTCTGCATGTCATAGTTTCTGCAGTTGGATAAGGAATTTTCCTCTTGTAATAGTGATACCAAAAGATTGATTTAAATCAAGCTTATAAAATATTTTGAGATCATTTCTAAAAATTATACTAAATAACACAAGATTAATTAATAGCAAACAATTTCTCTTAAATGTTCTAAACCAAAAAAAAATACCCTTCATCCTACCATCTGATGATTTAAATGGATTTTAGTATGATGATTAGCAGAAAATATGGTGGTGTCGTCCAAAATCCAATGTAAAAGTACAGGATGGTTCTTATGGATCTGAATTTTTTGCCTCTATCTCATATTTGTTGTTTATCTACCTAAAAACCAATATATGTCAAATTTTAGAAAGAAATAAAAAAAAGTGGCTAAAATGGCCCTTGAAGTAAAAATGCAATTGTTTTGTTATTAAATTTCTCCTTTAAATTCTAGATGCAATTTTGAATATTTAAGCCTCATCAAAGACATAATTTTTAACTAGGGAAAAAGCAACTCTTTAGAGTAAAATGAGTTCAAGGTCTGATGGGATTTCTTTTTCTCAGGAAGTGAGTGCTACATATCATATTATGTAAAAAATCAGAATATAACCCTCATTATGTCTATGTGTAGGTAGAAATATCAACATGCCATCAATCTAACAAGTAGAAGTATCCATTGATCATATACCTAATTATTTATTCATACAAAGTTATCATACTTTCCATTTACAGTTGCCTGTGGATAGCCTTGGCTTCAGAATCCATCAATAAGTTCTTTCTATAGATGTTTAGTTGAATTATGATTTAGCAGAGCACAAAAGAGAAGCTTATTCAGTTGTAAAGAAAGGAGAGAGACTTGGGGGTGCTGGTGGATGAGAAGCTCAATGTAAGCTAGCAGAGTTCACTTGCAGCAAAGAAAGCCAACCAGAGCCTGGGCTGCATCAGGAGAAGTGTGGCCAGCAGGTCAAGGGAGGTGATTCTCCCCCTCTCCTCCACCCTGGTGAGACCCCACCTGGAGTACTGCATCCAATTCTAGAGCCCCTATTACAAGAGGAATGTGGACATGCTGGAGAGTGTCCAGAGAAGGGCCACGAGGATGGTCAGAGGGCTGCAGCACCTCTCTTATGAGGACAGACTGAGAGAGTTGGGGCTGTTCGGTTTGGAGAAGAGGAGGCTCTGAGGTGACCTTATTGTGGACTTCCAATATCTGAAGGGGGCCTAGAGAAAAGCTGGGGAGAGACTTTTAGGCTATCAGGTAGTGACAGGACTAGGGGGAATGGAGCAAAGCTGGAGGTGGGGAGATCCAGATTAGATGTGGTGTTTCTTCACCATGAGAGTGGTGAGACCCTGGAATGGGTTGCCCAGGGGGATGGTTGGGGCCACTTCCCTGGAGGTGTTTAATGCCAGGCTGGATGAGGCTCTGTCCAGCCTGATCTAGGGTAGGGTGTCCCTGCCCATGGCAGGTGGGTTGGAACCAGATGATCCTTGTGGTCCTTTCCAACCCTGACTAATTCTATAATTCTATGATTATTTCAGTCCCAGTCAGGGGTGTGCTTAAGAAGTAAATGTCCTGCCTTTACCTGTCTTTAGCTCACATGCTGTACCTTGTGAAACAGACTGTGACAAAGAAAAAAGGATCCCCTCTACACACTTACTATCAGATAGTTGGTCCTTCGTGTGGCATTGAAATAATTCCCCCGGAAGAGATCAAAGTTTGTTCCTGCTGGACTGTTCTTCATATCCTTGTAGCATCTACTGTGGGGAAGGCATCCAGGGTCTATTACTAATGCTCTATTAGTAATTTTTAGCACTCTGAAAAAGTCATATATGCTTCTGTGCAGTGGTGTGCACATACCCTTCCTCTACATCCAGCTATATTTATTTTTTAATTAATACAAGCTAATTCAACCATGAAGTTGATATATGCTGGAAAATGCAGACAGAGTGTGATTCTTTGGATTGTTTGAAGCATGTGGAGACTTGAGTCAGCATAGAACTGCATGGCCCAAACTGACTTAAACTAAATGTAGGTTGAATTTGTCTTGCTCTTCCTGGCCTTGGATTAACTTCTGCTTTTGTGTCATTTTTTAATATACTTCACTAGATTTTGTAGCAGTAACCTAAAATCGGTAGGGTCTGTGGGTTCACAAAGATCCAGTGGTTAACATGACCTCTTGAAAATATGCATTTGTAGCACAATGCATAATCCTAAGCCATCAAACACCATTGTTTTCCATAAATATTTCTTGGTCTAGTTTTTATTCTTGTGCATGCAGAACAGTGTACAGAAGTACAAGTACACAGTGTGCCTCAAGTACAGAAAACACAGTGACAGCTTTATTCAGCTTTGTTATGAAGTCAGTTCTGAAATGTGTTGGGAAACAGCATAAAGTATAGAAGTGAATCTTATCTATAGATTTTATGTCTTTGTGATTTGAGAGAATGACACTTGTAGGTATGTTTCACTGCATTAAAAAGGTGCATGGCTTAAAGCTGGGAGGTGCAGACTGCTTAGTACTGAAGAAAAATCTAGTTCTGGTGAAAATTGGAAATGAAAATTATTGGTTTCATGTTTTATGGGAAATGGAAGAACTTAATTACTATGAAGCTTTGGTTCTTTAAAATGAGATATATCTGAAATCTGTTTTGCAACAACCCTTCTTTGTAATTTTAAAGATTTTGGGGTTTTAATATCTAAAATTTATTGGTATACTGCTTTGCAAAATTACTCTTAAAAGTTCAGCCAAGACAAGGGTGTTATTATCCTGACAGAAGTGCACCAATGGATAACTGAAGAGAAAAGATTTCTTTCTCTTACAACCTTTTATGTATTGCTTTGGCATTATGTGCTGTAGTTTATGTAAGAGGAGTTTTCACACTACGCTAACTTTTGTATAACTTTCAAATAGCTGCTGTATGCCCTTACTCTTTTTCTACAGCAATATAAATAAATCTTATTTGACATCAGTTCACATTAATAAAAATGCAAAATTAACCATTTTAATTTTCTTTTACTCTCCCTGTTGGATAGTGAGATATTAGATGGTCTATGCTGTAGAATGTACACACCTTCAACAGTTTTAGGAAATGTTGTGAAGCAAAGTTCCTACTGTTGGAAGCTGTGAGTGTTGACTCTTTTGGAATGTGACTTGCTTCTAATCCACATTTCTTATTCTGAAAGCCCATTCTAACACAGAGGTCTGGTGAATCAGCCTCAATGTTATATTTGTAATCAGTATTTAGATGACTTAGCTTTCTGCATATAGTAACAAATCTAAATATACCACATGTATTTGTTTTCGTGATCTTAAAGATCCCAGCTTTCATATCATTATATAGAAGATTTACGTAGTTTGAGGATAACAGAAAGTAAAGATGCCTATACACAAGAAATGTACACTTTGTAATTATTATTAATGCAAATAAATTGCAACAGAAATGTTATCTTTTTTTTTTTTTTTATCCTACGTTAATATTCAATCAGCTTAGGAGTGATTTATGCCTGTACGTTGTTCTGTTCTGCATAAAGATGGCAATAGTTTAAAATTTGGAATTCTTTGTAGTCATAAGTTTTTTGTGCTATGTGGTGTTTTATGTTAGGCAGGCAGAAACTTCCCTTTATTGGATTTTGGCAAGTGTGATTGTTTCATTCTTCCCACAGCTTAACAGGGCAGTAGTGTGGTCGTAACAAAATTAATCTTGTGTAATGTCCAAATTCAGGACTTAAACTTTGTAAAGGTGTGCACAGCACACTGAGTTTATCTTGAAACTACTGAGCTACAATATTTTTTCAAATAATGTGCTGCAGACAAAGTTGATTAATATTCTTATTTCTCCACCATATTCCTCTTTAATAGAAGCAGATTGTGGTTATCTTAATAGTGCTGTTTCTTACCACATACATTGTAAAAGCCTTCAACTGTCCCTATAACCTCTTGTTGTTCTCCCAGAGGAGGACAAAAGTGATTTGCAGCTGGTGCTTTCAGTATTCTTTCATTTATTTTAGAGGCATTGTGTATTACTTTGAAGTTTGTTTGTAAAATAAATCAGAAGTGCTCCTCTTCCATTCTCCAGGCATTTGATTGTCATGTACAAGGACACAAATATATTTTAGTTTATGGAACTTTTTTTTTTTTCTTCATATATCTTGACATCATTGAAAGATTTTCATCAGTCTTTCAAAAGGGGGACCAATCTCCAGAAGCCATGCTTGTGATTTAGGGAGACTGATCTCATCAGTAGCACAAGGTAGTCTTTAGACAGTACCAGGGTGCTCCATTCCAAATACCTGTTTCTATGACTCTGTGACTGAGACATTCAGATTGGAAAAGACCCTCAGGATCACCAAGTCCAACTGATAACCCTACTCTGCAAGGTTCACCCTAAAATATATCCCCAAGTAGCACATCCAAATGACCTTTAACACATATAGGGTTAGTGACTCAACCAACCCCTGGGCAGCCTATCCCAATGCTGACCACTCTTTCTCTGAAAAAGTTTTTCCTAATGTCCAGTCTAAACCTACCCAGTCACAGCTTGAGGCCATTCTCTGTTATTCTATCACTAATAACTTGTGAGAAGAGACCAGCACCAACCTCTCCATGATGTCCTTTCATGTAGTAGTCTCAATAAACCTTATCTTTATACACAGACCTACTGGAGAAAATTATATTTGACTTAGTACCCAATTCTTGAATTCCACATCTCTGATTTGTGGATATACTTAAATATCATTAATTTTTATTTTGTAGGCATTCCTCTGCTTTATGAAAGTTAAAGCTTTAGCATTGTTTATAGTTTGCCATCATGTGCAGATTCTTATTTCCAGGCTTCTCTGGCTAATGCTGTTTCCCTACCAGGTCCTGGTGACTCAGAAAGGTTATATTCTGAGACTAGCTCTACCTCGCATATTTTTAATCTTTCTACTTTACTGAAAGTAAGAGGGACATAGCAGTGACTGTGAGGCAGCAAAGTTAAACAATTTTTTTTTTCCCTGTTTAACCTTGCATTGTGTTGTAGCACGTGACAGCAAAATATACTATATTTACAATACATGCATGACTTATTAAAAGGTGTTAGGGAGCCGCTGAATTTGGAAGCCTAATAGAGGTAAGGCTGCTGCAAATCTATGCAGTAGCAAGGCTCAGCTTGTATTCTCAGTAAGAATATCTATGAGTAGAACATGTATATATGGGGGCAGACTTGAGGGAGTTGGGGTCATTCAGTCTTGAGAAGAGAATCTGAGGCAACCTTATTATGGCCTTCCAGTGTCTTAGGGGGCCTACCAGAAAGCTGATGAGGGACTTTTTTCGGAGGTCCGGTAGTGATAGGGCTAAGGGGAAATGGAGCAAAACTACAAGTGGGTAGATACAAATTGGATGTTCTTCACCATGAGGGTGGTGAGACACTGAAACAGGTTGCCCAGTGAGATGGTGGAGGCCCCATCCTTCGAGGTTTTTAAGGCCAGCCTGGATGTGGCTCTGGGCAACCTGGTCTATTGTGAGATGTCCCTGCCCATGGCAGGGGTGTTGGAACTGGATGATCTTTGAGGTCCTTTCCAACCCTGACAATTCTGTGACTCTGTACATAAGTATACTCATAGCTGAATAGAATAATACAAATGCCATCAGCACTCAAACAAAAGCACTACCAATAGCCTCATCATATCTTGCTCTACCATGTGTATGTGATGTGTGCATACATATGTACAGAGTGAAAACTGCCAGTCTTGGTTTAGACATTTCCTCAACTCCGTAGAGCTGGCCTGAGATCATTCCTTCACTAGATGCTGGCACCTGGGTGTGCAAGTCGTTGAGGCTGCAATCACTCTTCAGCTGCTGGTATGGACCCCTTTACATCCTCTGACACACTCATACACACTGTGGATTCTTCCAGTAACTGGAATTCTTCCTCCTGCATAGTAATGCAGACACACACAAATGGCTAAGTCAACCCTTGGATCATTAGTCTCTTGGAAGGTTTTCATGCACCCCTTGTCCCTCCAGTAGCCAAGTCCTCCAGTTGTCTCACTCCCAGTTAAACACACATTCCTGGATTCTGATTGCTTCACCTACTCAGCTAGCTAGCTTGATGTTTGCTGGCAATCACCCACTGCCATGTGTACCCTCACATGCTTCAGCTGCTGGAACCACAGATCTCCATACGCATGCAGACACAGAACAGAGAACTCCTCACCCAAGAAAACAGGTAAATGGAACTTAATAGAAAATGTGACAGATGATGCTCAGCAGGGACAAGGCATGGACAGGGAAGTACACTGATTACCTGTGACTGGTCCCTTTTAACTCCTTGTTCCTCTGTGTTCCCATGCTGCTGCTCCTCCATACCACCTTTTTGAGTTCTTTTCCCACACTTTTTGTTCCTCCCCTAAAAACCTGATATCCCTTGTTACAATCAACACCAATATGCTTCTTTGATGTATCCTACTGTGTGTCTTGTCTCCACAAGCAGTGATACACTCCCCAGTTGTCTTATGGTCTTATAGGGGTTCTCCCATCTGCCCTTGTGCCTCTGTGCTTGTGTGTGTGCGTGCC
The DNA here is from genome assembly GCA_013396835.1 of Psilopogon haemacephalus. Classification (NCBI taxonomy): domain Eukaryota; kingdom Metazoa; phylum Chordata; class Aves; order Piciformes; family Megalaimidae; genus Psilopogon; species Psilopogon haemacephalus. The sequence continues at coordinate 199,835 of VWZI01013048.1, read as the reverse complement.
TTTGATGGGCTGCTTAGCGCCTGTGATGAGGCTGGGAACAGCCATGACTGGGCATGTTATTTGGGCTTCCTCACTTGACACCAACTCTTTGTGTTCCTTTCTGAGGGTGCAGATGAATATTTGTCGTACGCCCTAACACAGCAGATTCCAAATACAGGATGAGGAAGAAAAAAAATTAATTCTGAAAAATAACATATCTGCGGAGCAGACAGGAGGTTGAAGGGAGACCTTACTGTTCTCTAGAACTGACTGAAAGGAGGTTTGGAGGAAGGTCAGAAAGTTGTCTCTCCTACCTAGTAATGAGTGATAGGAAGGGAATAAAAGGCCTCAGGTTGTACCAGGGGAGGTTCAGATTAGATATTAGGAAAAGTCTTCATCAAAAGGGGCCCTAGGGGACTGAAGAGCATGCCTTATGAGGAAAGGCTGAGGAACTTGGGGCTTTTTAGTTTGGAGAAGGGAAGACTGAGAGGGGATTTAATAAATGTTTATAAATGTCTGAGGGCTGGCTAGGGGAGGGGGACAGGCTCTTCTCACTTGCTCCCTGTGATAGGACAAGGAGCAATGGGTTGCAGCACAGGAGGTTCCACCTCAACACAAGGGGGAAGTTCTTTACTGTAAGGGTCACAGAGCACTGGAATAGGCTCCCCAGAGAGCTTGTAGGGTCTCCTTCTCTGGAGACTTTCAAAGCCTGTCTGGATGTGTTCCTTTGTGACCTGAGCTAAACTATATGGTCCTGCTCTGGCAGGGGGGTTGAACTTGATGATCTCCTTGGGTCCCTTCCAACCCCTGACATCCTCTGATCCTGTGAAAAGGGTTATTAAGCATTGGAACAGGCTGCCCAGGGCAGAGGTAGTCACTATTCTTCGAGGTCCTTAAATAGGCTCGTAGATGTGGTGCTGTTGAACTCAATGATCTCAAAGGTATTTTCCAACGTAAACAGTTCAAGGACTGTATGTTAGAACACATACAGTGTATGAAAGTCCAGGAGTGCCTCTTTAGTAGCCTTGTGGATATCAGAGAATTTGATGTCCAAGAGATATATTATACACAATTCTAGCTGTGATGATTGAATGCTAACTTTATTAGATATTGGAAAGATAAGAACAATAATATTTTCCGTGTCTCTGCTGCCAGATAGTTTATAATTTAGCTGTGAATGTCAGAATTCATTATAACACCTATGGAGAACATACTAAAGATACTTCATATAATTAGTATATTATGCTCTGCTTCTGAAAAGAGATGATGCAATAATTGACATTATAAAGTGGTACTGCATAACATTAAACATCTTCAAGGTATTTCTGTGTGGAAGATGTGCATCTTAATATATTAAGAATATTCTTAGAATTTTTTCCCAGCACTTTTTTTTTCCCCTAGATTTTTTTCCAACACTTCTTTCTTAATCTGAGGGAGATTAGCATAGATTGCAACCTTTTGGGGCTTGTTTTAAAGATCATTAGGTGTCAGCGTTTTTCTCAAGCCTTTTTTTTCTTTTTTTCTTAGTGCTTCAGTAAAGTATCTGTGCTATTGTATGCAGTAATTAATAGATAACCTTAAAGACGCATATATATATATATATATATATATGTATGTATAAAATATATGTAGGTTTTTTTCTTAGAATACTA